>JXTB01000311.1:452106-510921 GCA_002914805.1 Parasponia andersonii | reverse complement strand
TTTATTCTCATCTTCAACTCCTAAATTTTGATATTCTTTTGGTTTTATTGCAAGAACAATCGACCATCGAGCATCAAGTGGATCATTGACGTAAAATACTTGTTTTGCTTGTGTTGTCAATATAAATGGATCATTCTTGTGACCTATCCGGTTTAGATCAACTAAAGTGAAGCTTAACTCATATTCTCTAACCCCATGGTTACTCTCCACCCATTGACACATAAACACCGGGAACTGAAATGTGACAAAATCAAGTTCCCAAATTTCTTCGATAATGCCATAATATACCATATCACCCTCTATTGGGTTTTTATCCTTCAAACTTGAAAATTGTATGGTTTTTGCAACAATACTTACCCCACTATTTTGGGTTGTTCTTATGTTGTCGCAGTCTCTTGTGCAAAAATGAACACTGTTAACTTGATAAGCATTATACTTAATTACATGCAATGATGGTCTACGTGATATCCATTTCAATGTATCAGATAGATTATGTGTTGCCTTATTCATTTCAACTACAATCTATTCAAAATGCAAAATTAACAATTAGAAAACCCAACATATTAGTACTCATACTCTAAAATAGGGAAAAAATGAAATCAAACTATGAATTGTAACAACTAATTGGAATTACCCATTCCCGAAACCAACTAATAAAAGTTCGATGATATTCATCATAGATCCACTTCTCTCTTTTTGATTTCATTGAGAATTGTGTTTCGATCTAATTTATATGCTCCCTTTAACAAATCATCCCCAAAGTAAACTATTATTATTAAAGAATTCAACATTCAATCAATACAAATCTAATTCACAATAAAACTTACTCGATGAAAGGTTGGACTTCAGCTATATTTTGTAACACAGTACGATATACTTGGTCTAGTTGTTCTCATTTAACTGTACACATGATACCACCACTTATGCTTTTATTAATATTTGAAGATGCAGGTATTCCAATAGCTTCTACATTTGCCAAATACTCAGAATAAAACTCAATAGCTTCTTCTGCGATATAACACTCTATAATGCATCCTTCTAGCCGGCTTCGATTTCTAACATATCATTTTAGAATTTTCATGTATCTCTCAAATAGATACATCCATCTCAAATAAATAGGACCGCATAACTTCACTTCTCTAACCAAATGTACAGTAAGATGTATCATTATATCAAAAAAACTAGGACGAAAAATCTGCTCCAACATGCATAATGTTACAACAAGTTCACGTTGCAGTCCCTCTAACTTGGATACATTGACCACCTTAGAACAAATTTTATTAAAAAATAAGCATAATCTGGTGATTACATATCGAACACTTTTAGGTAATACGGACCTGATCGCTATAGGTAGCAGATATTGCATTAGTGTATGACAATCATGAGATTTAAGTCCAACTAGTTTCAAATTGTTCATATCCACTAATGTTCTAATATTAGAAGAATAGCCTTCAAAAACCTTCACATTAAATAAAGATTGATACAATTGATATTTTCTTCCTTTTTTCAATGTGAAGCAAGCAGGGGGTAAATATGTTCGCTTCTCCCCCACTTTAGGAGCTAACTCTTTTCGAACACCCATGTTAACAAGATCCATGCGGGCACTAATACTATCCTTATTCTTCCCTGGAATATTTAATAAAGTTCCAATTATACTATCACATATGTTCTTCTTAATATGCATGATATCTAAGTTATGTCTCAGAAGTAAATGTTGCCAATACTCTAACTCAAAGAATATAGATTTCTTCTTTCAACAACTCTTTGGGGTTTTTACAACCTTCACATTACTGCGTCTTTTTCTTTTCTTATTGATATCACTTATTTTAACCTTTCTAAGCCTAAATTTGAGCTTAGAGACTATTTCTAGTATCTCTGTCCCAGTTAAAGGTTGTGGTGCCAATTCAAATTCTTGAGAACTATTAAATACTTTTTTCCAATTTCTGTATACATATTTGCGAGGTAAAAATCTTCTATGGCCCATATAACTCAATTTTCTAGCATGTTTTAAGAACTGACAACTTGTTTTCTCATCACAAATAGGATATGCTTTATATCCTTTAGTGGAAAACCCAGACAAATTCCTATATGCAGGGAAGTCATTGATTGTCTATAGTAACACAGCCTTAAGAGTAAAATCTTCATCCTTATATGCATCATAGGCTTTCATACCATCATTCCACAAACTGTTCAACTCATCAATCAACGGGGCTAAATATATATCAATGACATTACCAGGTTATCTAGGTCCTAATATTAACATTGTAGGAAGTGTAACTTTCTTTTCGTACACAACCATGGAGGAAGATTATAGATTACAAGCATTACAGGCTAACAACTATATTTGCTACTTAAAGTTGTATGAGGATTAATACCATCCGCAGATAGACCAAGACGAAGATTCCTTGGATCACTTCCAAAAGAAGGCCATATGTAATCTATTGTTTTCCAAGCTGGTGAATCGGCTGGATGTCTAAGTTTATCATCTTCTATCCTCTCATTCGCATGCCATATTAGATATTTAGCATGCTCACGATTTCGGAATAGACGGGTAAAACAAGGAATTGGAGGAATATACTACAAAACTTTAGCAGGGGTTCCAACTTTTACCTCTTTAGAATTCTTATTCTGTTGCCACCTAGGCTCACCACATACTGGACAACAAATTGCATCTTTAAATTTCTTTCGATATAAAATACAATCATTTGGGCAAGCGTGAATTTTCTCATATTGCATATCCAATGAGCATAAAGTCTTTTTAGCCTCATAAAAAGAAAGTGGCATCTCATTATCATTTGGCAATATCTCTCGTGGTAAAGCTAACAAGTCTGAAAAACTCTTATCACTCCATCCATGTCTTGCTTTCAAATTATACAATTTCAATAATGCAGACAACTTTGTAAATTTCATACAATCCGGATAGATCGGTTTCTCAGCATCATTAAGCAATGATTAAAACTTAATAGGATCTACATCTATTTCATATTGTGCATCATCAATCATTTCAAAAAGATCACCATTTAAATCTAACTCATAATCATCTCTTATACTCTTCTTTGATGAAAATCCGGTAATTGGAATCTTTTCACTATGTCAAATCTATTGTTTATAACTTTGATCTATTCCATTGAAATATAAGTGTTCTTTTATCTTTTTAACACCTATCTTTTGCAAATTTCCGTATTTAATACACGGACATGAAATTAAATTGAAATCTTTGACATTTTCAATAGCAAACTCCAAAAAGTTATCAACTCCCTTTCTATATTCAGTCGATAGTCTATTCGCCAATATTCATTCCTTATCTATTCTAAGCACAATTGAAATAAAAAATAAAAAATAAACAACTGATATAAAAAACTAACTAAATTGAGTACCATAAAAAATTGTACATAATCTCCCCTATTTCTAGCATTAACCAATTGAGTAACTAAACCACCAATTATAAATTAATACTCATTTCAAATTATTCTTATATTTCTAAGTACTACCAAATTCAGAACTTAATTTATTCTTAAATAGTCTCATTTGTTACAAATAATTTGTCAATAAACCAAATATAACATATGACAAAATAATATCAACACAAATAATAAACTCAACCAATCCCACACAATTATAACATCATCATATCACCACAACATACAATTTCCTATATGATATCATATCTCATCTAGTTTAAATTTTCCAAAATAATAAGATAAAACCAATGTGAAAGTGACATGCATAAGTCAATAAAAGAAAAAAATTTGAGAAAACATACCTCAGTATGCTCAATTTGCTAATTCACAAGTAATCTCAGTACTCTAACTTCTACTAAAACCGATACGCAAATTAAAATGATAAATAAAATCAAATATCTATAATCCATAATACTTTAAATTAAACATTGAATATGTAAATTTCTAAAAAATTACACAATATTCAATTAAAATTGCATAAATTTGGTTTAATTGACACTAAGGATGGAAATTAAAAAGTATAATCTAATATATGATTTCTAGTAAATAAATATGAAATTGTTATAAATTCATATAACACACTTTCAATTTGAAACTTTTTACAACTAAATGAACTCACATTTCATCTAAAATAAATAAAAAAATAGTAACAAAATAATAACAAATTCGGATTAATTTGCTCTTAAATAGCAAAACTTACTCAAAAATAAAATTTCTACTAAATAAATAGCCTAACTCGGCATTACAAGAGTAAAGATTATCAATGTATGCTCAAGATATTCACATTTGATAAATTAGGGTTTCTAAATATAAACTCTTACAAATATAACCTAAAACATGAAATTTCTACAAAATAATTGGTCAAAATCATGGTTAAGACAATGGGTAATCTAATTTTAGTGACAAAAACGAGTTTAAAAGCTTAAACATACCTTGTTTACCAGAAAAAATAGTGAAAATGGTGGAAGGGCACTGGCCGCGACTGGAAGTGAAGAGGGAAAATGGTGAGAAAAGTAAGAGGGAAGTGACATGACCTCGTTTTCTTGGGTCCTTTATATAGGGCCCATACCTCGGCGTCATATGGGTGCCGAGAAAAGTATATCACAGCGCCTAATGGGTGTCGTGAAAGTTAAATACCACGGCGCTTTTTAGGCGCCGTGGTACATGTGTATCACGGCGCCTTATAGGCGCCGTGAAAGTTATATTCAACGGCGCCTATTAGGCGCCGTTAAAGATTCTATACCACGGCGCTTTTTAAGTGCCGTGGTATTTCTCTGTTTATCACAGTGCTTAACAAGCACCGTGATAGTTAATCAATTATCACGGCGCTTCCGTACACGGGCCATGATCGTACACATTTTAAGTAGTAATTGTTGTTAATATGAAATAGGCCTAGTTAATTATGTTTACTATTGGGTCCTAAATTATTTGAGTTCAATAATCAATTATCTTGGCCCAATAAGTAAGAGGAAAGTCCAAATTTGAAATTGTTAGTATTCTTATTTGTAATTATCATTGGGTTTTAATCTTTTAGCACAATATCATTTATCTTGGCCCAATAGGTGATAAGAGAGCCCAAGTTGAAGTAAATATTTCAAGCCCAAATAATAAATTAAATAGTCACAAGTAAGAGAATATATATATATATATATATATGGTTGCCAATCCAATAGGTATTTTTTTTTACCTATGGGTAGGTTTTTTTTTTTAGTAGTTGGATCATCATCTAATGGTGATCTAATGGCGATTTAATGGCTATAATGAAGTGCATAAAAAGACGTGCATCATTAATGCTCTTTCTCTCTCTTACTTTTTACAATTAAAAAATATGCATGCTAAATTTTCATTGGCCAAATTGATACCTATGCATAGGTAAAAAAAAAAAAATACCTACTAGATTGGTGCCCTATATATATATATATATATATTAAAAGAAAAATTAGTGGTGTAGCCATTAACATATTTTAATAATATGCATATATATTCGTTATTTCACTTATATGAATGGAAGATGATGTAAAAGATAATTAATATATTTTATTTATATATTATTACTATTAAAATAAAAAAATTTATTAATTACATTAGAAAACAAAACAAAAATTAGGTAAGTTATATAATAATACATTAGTTATTTGAATGGTATATCCATTATATAGATTTTATGGATATTAAATATAGATATGATAAGATAATACATTATTTTTTTTTAAGTGGATGAAGCATAGTTAGGTTAATAAAATTAATATAATTGCATGATGAAAAGATAACAAACAAAAAAAAAAAAGCTAGGTAAGTGGTGACTATTATTGATATTTCTTTTTGAATTAATTTTGAATTATATTTTTATGTACATAATTAGCTTATAAATAGGGCACTCTTTTGTAAACATAATCAAGTTCCTTGATTTATTTTCATCCATCTTTCTCTCAAAGTTTCTATTTCATCCATTGTGATTTCAAGAATTTCCTCTTAGAGTTCTTCAAGTTTCAAGAAAAAAAAAGTAATTATTAGAACTCTTAGTCTTTCAAGATTTATATATTTTATTGCACTTAGGTTTAAATTCAATCTATAATATATATAGAGTTAGAGACCTTATTAAGGTCTGAAATTTTGTAAAAAGTATTTTTATATGTGTAGTTAATTTCTGAAAAGTTTCACTTTTATACCCTACTCCTATAATTTTATAAAACTTATTTAACTCAAGTTAGTCATTAATTAAGAAAAACTGTAAAACGGATTTTATATAATTAATTCTATAATTTCAAAAGGCAATCGTTTTTTATTTTGAGTTGAAATTTTAAGTATATGTTCATATATATGTTAAGATCATTTATGGAAGTTTTCATAATTTTTTGATGTCTATAAAATTAATTATAATTTTCGGAATATACAATGCTTCAATATTTCAAAATGCTGAAATAAATTCTAATGGTATAATTACAAGTGATTAAAGTGTTATAAAATTATCTTTTTAGCATTTTCAAATATTATACATAACTTATAAAATATTAATGATGTGCTTTTAAAATTTTGAGTTTGTTTGATTTATAAAACACTCTCGAAAATTCAATCATTCTCATTTAGTCGCATCTTTAACAATTTTATTACAAATTCTAAATTGGAAAAACAAATAGTGATAAATATTGTTTATAAATTTTAAACCATAATCTTTAGATTTTGGTTTATTTCATATAGATTAATGTAAATTTTTAGAATAAATATAATTATGGACTAGAATATGAAATTCCTTATAACTACGCATTACGTATCAAAATTTTTTAATTTTAATGTGAAACATTGTTTTAGGATTTACATCGTGAATGCTTTCAAATAAGTAAAATTAGTTTCAAATGACTAATGATAGCATATGTTGATATATAAAATGAATGTTGACGCATGAATAATAAATAAAAAAGGATAAAAAAAAAAGGCACGTGGTTGCAACAAGGTTAAATATGTGGTATTTCACTGCAAGTACGAAGAACATTTTCTAAGGACTTAAGGTAAGTACAATCTCACCTATAACATAGATAGTTTTAAGAGAATGTTCAATTTGAAATAAAAGTATTCGATATGATTAAATATGATATTTTGCCTAAACAAGAGATGTTTGATTGGCTTGCATATGTACCTATGAAAATACGTGTCTTCTATGATAATAAGATGAAGTAAATTTATTTTACAGTATTGTTCATAACTTGATAAATATACTTCAATTAAAGGGAGTATCAAGAATATGAAATATAAGTTTTGGCTTGAAATATGATACAATCATTTATGTTAAAGAGGAGACTAAGTAAGAGATAAGAATATAAAGATGTCGTATCAACCTCCACTAGGTGAGGATTTCTAAGGGAAGATAAGACCGACCTCCACTAAGTGAGAATTCCTGAAGAAAATATGTTAAATTTATGACCGTTGGTATTTCAGTAGAGTCGCTCCCTTGATTTCCAATCGGCAAGTGCGCACTTGGTACGTACACAAGGGTCCATAAGAAAGATAAAAAATTTTACAGTAACATATGTGATAAAAGATTACTTCATAAAATACAAGTTGAAATATTACACAAAGACGCAAAAATTGAATTTTCATAAAATATTTTATATATATATATAAGTGAAAGGCATGACAAATCAATCACAATTTGCGGATTAAGTGGAATTCAAATTTATGACTAGCAATTGAAAAAGTATGTTTTGTAAATAAATTTGTTTAAGTATAAAATAATATTATTTTTTAAATTCATGCATTTGAGCAATATTCAAAATAATAATAATAATAATAATGATAATAATACGTGTTAAATTTAACATATAATACTGAATTTATAACTAGCACACTAATTTTTGGCATTTACGGTAATACTTGTACAATATTTAATTTTGGTTTTGCAATGTAACTCCGCGGCCGAAGGATTTAATTTAATTATTTCTTAAAAAAAAAAAAAAGACGGCAGTGAGAAAACACGAGAAGGTTCGTCCAAACCGTACAGCTCTATCAGAACCCAAAACAGTAAAAAGAATATCAAACCCAAACAAAGTAAAAGAAAAAAAATAAAAAAGAATAATAATAACAAACAGATAGATAAATAAAAGGAAAAAAGAAAAAAGAAGTTAGATTTTCAATTAATAAAGCCAAGAAGGGGACAAACCCAGGTTCGGCACGGTGGGAGCTACCAATGAGAACTCGACAACGTTTTAGACGAAACCACTCAGGTATTGCAAAGCCACCTATCTAATCCCAGACCGGTTTTCAACTTTTTTTCCATAAATATTTGTACACAAAAATAGTCCTAATATAACAGAAACAAAGCTCTTCACACCATAAATATACACATTTGTACACATTCACTTCGTAGAAAAAGAAGAAGAATAGTCAAGGTCGATAGTAAGTAGACATTTTCTCGGCTGAGAAAATATATATATTAATTTTCTCGGGAAAATATTTTATAATATATAGTAGAATATAATATGGGGAGGGGGAGAGTAGAGCTGAAGAGGATCGAGAACAAGATCAACAGACAAGTGACATTCTCCAAGCGTCGCTCGGGACTCCTCAAGAAGGCCCATGAGATCTCCGTCCTTTGCGACGCTGATGTCGCCTTGATCGTCTTCTCCACCAAAGGCAAACTTGCCGAGTACTCTACCAATTCCAGGTATACATCTATCTATCTATCTATCTATCTATCTATTTCTCCCTTTTTCTTTCTAATATTTCTTTTTTTTTTAAGGATAATTTGTTATTTGTTTGTTGGTTCCTTTTATGCTGTGCTGCTACATATTTTGGGTTTTTTTTTTTTTTTTTTTTTTTTTTTTTTTTTTTTTTTTTTTTTTGGGGAAGCTTTACCCTAAAATTTTTTTTTTAAGTCTATTATCCAATTAAATTTAAGACATGTTCTTTTTTCTTTTATTAAAAAAATATAAAATAAAAATTTTCTTCATGTCTGTCACTTTTAAATTTCATGCGCGTAAACAGTATGTGGTATATGTAATATCATTAAGCACCCAATTATTAGAAGAGATAAGAGTACCGGACTAAAAAATCCATTATTTATGGATTTATAGTAAGGTACATAATTTGAGAATATGTGTAGCGTTCCACATCAATATGGTCACTCACTTCTCTTTTTTTATCCTTTTTTTTTTTAATTTTAATATGGTCACTCACTCAGTGAGTACTGTAAGAGAGAGAAAGAGTAGCTTATATGTACAAAATATCTACATATATGTATTTATAATATCTACGTATATGTATTTATAAATATGTGTATATTTATACTTATACACTGACGAATGAAAGTTGGAACAAGGATCCTAATTTATTTAGTTAATTTGGAAGAGTTACATAGTTACTTATTAAGATTACCAATTAGCAAAGATCTGGCAATAAAATTACATATATATAAATAGATATATATGTATATCTAAGTATAGTGCAAGTATACATTTATTTTTGTATTAGTATATCTAATTGTCTTTGATGTATATTTCAACTGTCCTAATTGGCACGTCAACTTTATGTGTCCCATCTGAGTGTACCTTATATATATATATATATATGATTGTCTAAATGTTTTTAAGGACAAAAGGTAAACAAAATGATGAAATGTTTTAGATATGGTTTTACACAATTAGAGATATTGCTAGCTAGCTTGAAGCCACAATATTCAAATAATTATATATTGATTTGGTATTCAGTTTTTAATATCTGTATTTTGTTTTAATTAATAAGCTACAATGTTAGATCATTCTCTTGTAAACATTAATTTTAAAATGAATTTCCTAGAGGAGTAAACTTAACCTTTGGATTATAAAGCTATCTATAAATTTATGTTTTACCATTTGAGGCTGTCTATGTCTTGTGAAACATATGAATGTAGTGTTTATATATAGTCAAAGTATACAACACAAAATGGAATTATTGTAATTATTATTATTTGAGGGGTCCTATAGAAAATAACAACTAAAGTAATTTCAAAATGATGCAAATAAATTATTTATTTTTATAGACCTTATCTAAAAATACTAGATTGAAAATATTTTTGAGTTCACAAATCATCTATTAAGGGTCTAATATTCTCATTAGGATGTTCACATTCAATAGCTCATATATAACTCTTATAGGTGGGTCCACATTCAATACGATTCATGACATGAATTTGATCGACTTTGAATACTTTGAATACTGGATATAATATTACTAAATTTCACTCAAAAATATTAATTTGAAGGTACTTTTTAACTAATTAACTACCATTTAAATATACACAATGTTCCAATATATATTTAATGTAGGGCTCGAAGCGACGTTACCTCATCATATATCTTTCTACCAGCTCTCTTTTTTTTCTTTCAACTTATATCCTTTTAAAAATAAACTAATTGAGAAAAAGAAGAAAATCCTATTTTTTCTTCTTTGTTTAATGTGAATAATCCAAGACATATTTTGTTTAATAACGTTAATAACCTCCTGACATAGTACATTTTAAACATCATTACTTAGATAATTGTGCACTATTATACCATTCGATAGTTATATATATATATATATATATATATATATATATATATAAACACAGATAAAAGTGACGATGTGATTAGTTCATATACAACATCATTATTTTATATGTGATGAGGTACAACGTGATTTTATTACGTCAATTATTTTCACGTTGCGTTGTGGTAGATTTATTACGTCATTCAAAAAGTGACATAGAAAATTATTTTTGTAATAATGACACACAAAATAATAAATCTTTTATCAGTGTGTTTTGCCCAAGTTGATTATAAATAGGTATGAAACATGCTTTAATCATATGGGCATAGGTGCAGGCCAACCTGTGGTGAATTCATAGTTTTTTCTTTAAAAAAGATAAAAGTCAGAATAAAAAAAATAAAAAGCATACTAATGACATTAGGATATGAATTATCTACTTTTTGACTTTATGGTCCAAAGGAAAACAATTGGTGGAGATATAAAAAAATATAAATATCAAATATTGCAAATTATTCTTTCACTGTGGGTAATCATCTCTACGCTATGTCATCTCTTCTTATTCGTTCTCTCACTTTTTTTAGTGTTTCTATTGCAATTTAGATAATTATATGACTTTTAACTTTCTTTTTTGCTTGTGTTTCTTTTTATTTTAAAAGTACATACATATTGTTTTCAAGAAAATTGTTTAATTCGTCAATTTGCAGCATATTTAAGTTCTTGCTTGGTAGCTTTTCTTTTTTCGAAAAAAAAAAGTAAAATGAAGGGTGATGCTCTTTTTTCGATGTCAATTAAGATCTCCATCCTTTGTTTTACTTTCTGTTAAAAACAAGCAATAAAAATTTTTACAACCATGCCTTTTGCATCTATTTAAAATGCTCCTATTCTTTTTGACTATGCACTAAATCTCTTTGCACCAGCTTTTCATCCTCCTGGGGATAAGAATTTCTTGGGCATAATTGACTGGATTTATGTTAGGGAAAAGTACACCTAAGAGGCACTACTTATTAAAAAATAATACAAAAGATACAACCTTTCAAAATATTTATTTTTCCTTATGATATTGATCAGTGATATTTTTCTAAATATTTTAGTTCAAGAAACCAGTTGCACTATTTTCTAAAAATCAAAAACCAAATTAGTTTTTAAATAAAGAGACGAGAAAAACTAATAATTATTAAACATAGAAACTAATAAGTAGATCATAAAGAAATTAATTTGATTATCGAAAACAAAAGACAAAAGTTATTATTGAAAACTAGAGAATAATGTTAATTAAAATTAATTTGATTACTGAAACTAGAAACCAATTTGGTTATTAGAAACTAAAAGACTAATTTGGTTACTTAAAATTAAAATATTTAGAAAAATGTAGAAAAATATCAATAAATATCATACGAAAAAATAATTAATTTAAGAATATTGTATTTTTAGTATTAATTTTGAAAACTTAAGTGTAAGCGTCCAAATCTCTTTATGTTATACTAGATATCAATAGATAGATCTCGCATTGGAATTTAAACTAGCCAGCTAGTAGTATCTTACTTAAACTATAAGCTAAAAATTGTGACTTGTCAAAAAAATGGTTATTAGTAAATTGTTATGGCTTACTTGTTAGTTGTCGTAGCGCTTTTAGTTGTAACTTGTAAGGTCTAATGCAGCTAACTATAAACGTTTCTATAAATTGTAATATCTGCTTCAAACTTTCTACCAATTAGGTTCATATATTTTCCTGACCTTAGATTTAATCGGCTACTGTAGGCTTTCTCCATTAGTTTTGTATGATAACCGGGAAAAAAAATCAGTTTATAAGTTGCATGCTTTTGCTAGTAACTAGAATCCATTGCATGCTTAAACTTACAATGTGTGCCTAAACTCTCGCAAGTTATATGTTAGAAAAACATGTTTTAGATGCATAATGTCAACCCATGTATACAAGTACATTGGTTGAAGAAGCTTCAGATTTCAGTTTGGAGTTTAGTGGCCATGCACTACAATTCATCATTTAGTGACAAACTCTGTAGTCACAATAAATGTTTTAGTGATTAAAAGTGACATTCAGTCGTAACCAAAATTTTTAATGACTAAAAGATAATATTTAGTCACAAATTATCTTAAAAGTATTTTTAGTCACAGCTTTTTATTTGTAATAATGAAATTTGTTGTGGCTCAAAATATATTTAGTCATAACAAATTATCATTTTTTGTAACTAAAGCGTTTATTCTCAAATTTTTTAGTCACGTTATAAAGAAAGTGATATTCTTTTAGTCACGAATTTTTTATTTTTAGTCACAATTTTTGTCGTGAGTAAAAGTGAAGTTTTTTTAGTAGCAATGAAATATGTCTAATAGTTATTAGGTACCTATGATGATAGTAGATAAATTATCTGGATTATCATAAATGATTTGTCATTGAGACTGATGGTTCGGGTTAGAATTTTGCCTATCCAATGATCGATCTTGACTTTGTTGTTCTTTCTTAATAATTGATTAATGTGGGTCCTCAAATGTGGGAAATAACCAGGCAGGACATCACGATTTTTCTTTTAATTAGGATAAGTTTACTGATCTTTAATTAAATGAATCATAAACTAAACGAGTAGAAAAAGAATGGGGAAAAAAAGAATAAAAAACAATGAGTGGGAAAGATTAAGATTGCATTTTATGTATTTTTAACTAATATATAAACATGTGAAAGAGAAAGACTTTTCCTTTTCTCATTTCTTTTGCTCTTCATTAAAGATTAGTCTAATATATTTTTTAAGATTAAAAAGATTATCATGGATCGATCCATACTTTTGACAAGACTGATCAGCAAAATATATTGAGTAGTCCAATTATCTCTTATTGTACCTTGCGGTGCATTAACCTTGATGTTAATTTTTTTCTCTTCCTACTTGACTAAAGGAGCATTTACTAGAGTCTCGTGTATAATCGAAACTAATGAACAGAGATATGTATTGATGGTAATTTCATATAATTCATGTGTAATTATACTCGTCTCAAGTCGAGTTTTGTAGTTCTAATTCCTACTTTTTAAAGAGAAGAAATTGATTTTACTTTCAAAAAAAAATAAAAAAAAAAGAGAAGAAATTGTTTTGTAACACTTCTTATATTTAATTTTGACTTATGTCACCGTTGTCATGCCATATTAATTATCAACCCTTCTATATATATGCTTCATTTCGAACTCTCTTTTTCCTTTCCGTTGTTCTTGTTAGTGTTTCGGTTGTTTTGTTGGACTTTTTATTTTTTCTTCCCATTTTTAATAAATCTCTTAGCTAGGTGGCTGTTGAGTGTGAGACGGCAGAGGTTCTTATGTGCAAATTTAATTGGGATGCTTGATCTCTCTCTAGATGCTTCTTTTACCTAATTTGTGTCATTCATTTAAAAAAATCGCTCTCTTTTTCAAATTTTTATCTAGTTATAGTAACTAGAATCTATTTTTTTTCTTGTTCGAAAAAAAGAACGGATGAGATCTAGTAGTGAGTCACTATTCACTGCAATTCGGTTGTGCCCCCAAGGGTGATGTGGTCCCGAATCTTAAACTTTACACTCCCTAGTAACTAGCAACTGTATGCTGAATCCTAGTTTTTGCTTTCATTCAATGACAGCATGCTGAGGATCCTGGAACGGTATGAAAGATATTCATATGCTGAGAGGCAGCTTCTTTCAGATGATCTTGAACCAACTGTGAGGCCTCACTCTCCTGAATGGATCACCGACCAAAAATCAAAGAAAGTTTGCACTAATTTTTCTTTGTTATTGAAAACACAATTGCATATCCTAATTGTCACTACTATTGATATTTCAGGGAAGCTGGTCTCTGGAACATGCAAAGCTCAAGGCTAGGGTGGACGTTTTGCAAAGAAATCAGAAGTACAAACTTGAGCATTCATAAGCATCAATTGATTACAATATTACATGTTTGTGGTACAAACACCAAATGAAGCATGTATACTTTTCAATCTTTGGCAGGCATTTCATGGGAGAAGAACTTGACTCCTTAACTCTGAAGGAGCTCCAAAGTCTAGAGCAACAGCTTGATTCTGCACTCAAACACGTAAGGACGAGAAAGGTGATCAAATCAATTAACTCCTTGTTATTTAATGTTTTCAGTCTTTCACATTATGGATTACTTTTAGTGGTTTGAACAACTGAGACATATGTCATTGACAATTACAGAACCAAGTCATGTATGAATCCATTTCAGAGCTCCAAAAAAAGGTAGCCCTTGCTTATCCTACTATATGTAATTAAAGGTCAAACAATCTCAGATGCATATAATTGGTACCGGTGGAACCATGACTTACTTTTTTTTAATTCCCTGTGCCATGATAGGATAAGGCGTTGCAGGAGCAGAATAACCTTCTGTCAAAGAAGGTGAACTTTTTCTGTTGTCAAAATTGGAAAGTCCTTTATATTCTCTCGTTATCTTTATAAATACACACACAGTACGTACATACTATATGCATGCATGTATATATATATGTCATCTCAAAAGATCTATAATATTTTAGTCTGATTTGTAGTTGATGTATGCCAATTGCCTAATACTAGATAAAGGAGAAAGAAAAAGATTTAGCCAGACAGGCACTTTTGAATCAGCAGCAGAGTAATGATGCGGACTCTTCGTCCGTCCTCCAACCACAGCCAATGCAAGTCGTGGATATTGGGTTAGTCTTTCTCCATACACGTCTATAGATATTTACGTATGTACATATAGGGAGATAATGTCAAGACCAAACCTAGGCCAGTGTTAAAAAGGCCAGTGTTAAAAAGGGAATTTCGCAGGTGAAAGTTCAATAGTTATTTTTTTATAAAAAAATTATAAAATAGTTTTAAAAGTAAATTTATATAATTTTATGATTATCGCTAGACGTAAATTGATAATAAAATTTATAAGATAAAACCAAGTATTATTATTATCCTCACAATCTAAAAATACTAATTATATAGACCAAATCCATGATACAAGCTCTTAAGTGCTATTATAAGCCAAGATAAATAAAATTAAAGTTTTCTAAATAGTTACCAATTAATTAAAATCAATGACGTGCTTTTCTCTCTACTCTACTTCTGAATTCCTAAGGTTATAGTGAATATTACATGAGAAAAGACAAATAAGAAAGTGAATATTTACATAGTAGGAATAAAATTACCTTTTAGAATGCATGCATTTTCTCAACCTGCATGGTTAGTACTTTTCTTAAACCTTCTCCAAATCCATTTATAACCAAGTTTAGAAATAATTGAGATCAAGAATAATTACATATTCAAACTAAAAACTAATATCACATAATTGTACATATTATAAATCAATTAAGTATATAAGTAACCTCTCATCTTCCCATCATGGTCATATAATATCTCTTTATCAGACGTATCCAGCATCTTAAAATTATTTTGGAGTATGTCAGATAAACTTGCGTAAGAGCCAAAGTATTTCACTTAGTGCGCTAGCAACTCACCAGCAATCTAAACTACTATGAAGCAATAATAGAACTCAAGTATGTGCTCTTATAATATGTACAATATGTAATAATTTATAATAACCATGCATCTAAGAATTAATCAAATTATGGTTTAAAATTCTACTTGGTATTATTCTAGGATTTATTATAACATGGCAACAATGCACTATATCACTCTATAATCACAATTTTAAAATATATATAAAATCACATAGTTTAATTCCATTATAATCCAATATTTTCAACAGTTTATCACAGTATCGTATTATTCACGATTTTTTATAAATTAGGAATAATGTAAATTTAAATTAAAATAAGTATAAAACTAGGCAATTGAATCCCTATCTCGAGATGGTAGCTATACTAAGCTAACAACGCTCGTAGAAACTCGCATTGGTTATTTGAGTGCTTAAGAAGTCGTTTCGAGAATCCCGTAAACTCTCGTTGAAAGATGACTTCCAACAGAGTTTCAAATGGCAAAACTGACGTTACCATTGAATTTCTAGCATCTAAAATAGTTAGTTTAGACATATAACTCAACATATTTAGATTCAGGTCAAAACTCGACTGATGGCATGCTAAACGACACTATTTAAAGCCTCATGTTTTGATTGTCTGTGCTGTTTCGAAGTATATCGATATTTTTATCAAAGTTTGCCTTTTGATCTTACTGAATCTAAATTTGAGGTCAAAACTTTGTTTCGAGATCTTAAACCTTAAACAGGCCTCAAATTTAAAAATTACAAAAATATTATTTCTAAAATATTTTTAGAAAAATATCCTTTTTTTCAATTCAAAAATTGACACATCTTTGGATATCATTTCAATGCGAAACAATCATATTTGTTTATGTTTTAAACTCCTCTACTATCTCATAAACTTATTTCAACCTAAATATCTATTTTACAAAAATAATTATAAAAACACCACAAATTAAATTATAAAAATGACCAAATCAAAAAATCGTTACTAGCAGCATGTTGACCGGTGAAATCGGTCGAGGTTGGTCAACGGCGTTAAGATGAGTACACATGCATTGGCGATAACTCCAACGAATGTCGGACGATGGTTTTTGGCCAAGTAAATCATTCAACAATTGTCTTCTTTGGAGGATCTGATCTCCGACAAGAGGCGGCAATAGGCGGCGAGAAAGGGCGGCACTGACTCATCGGAGGCTGGCAGCCCAAATGGGCTGGTGCATCGGGCTACTAGGGTGGTTGTTGCTCGGTGAATGAACAGTGGCCGCGAGAGGATTTTTGAAAATTTTCAGAGAGCTATGGGTGAGAAGAAGAAAAATCAGAGGCTTAAAATGGTCCAAATGATCCTAGACTTAAATAGTCCATATTCATTTAAGATATTTTTAATTTTTTATTCCGAAAATATGAATTTATCAAATTACCTTTGGTTTTAAATTACCTTTTTACCCTTTATAAATCCAGTTTTTACATATATATATATATATATGGACATCAATCCAGTAGGTCTTTTTTTTTTACCTATGTATAGGTATCAATTTGGCTAATGAAAATTTAATATGCACTTTTTTTAATTATAAAAAGTAAGAGAGAGAAAGAGTATTAATAATACACGTCTTTTCATGCACTTTATTATAGTCATTGGGTCACCATTAGATGGTGATCCAACGGTTAAAAAAAATACCTACCCATAGATTAAAAAAAAAATACCTATTGGATTGGCGACCTATATATATATATATATATAGGGCACTAATCCAGTAGGTATTTTTTTTTTTTTTACCTATGTATAGGTATCAATTTGGCCAATGAAAATTTAGCATACATATTTTTTTATTATAAAAAGTAAGAGAAAGTTAGAGCATTAATGATGCACTTCTTTTTATGCACTTCATTATAGCCATTGGATCACCATTAGATGGTGATCCGACGGCTAAAAAAAAAATACCTACCCATAGGTAAAGAAAAAAAATACCTATTAGATTGACAACCATATATATATATATATAGTGAGAGAGAGGGAGAAATGTGTGTGTTTATGTGTTCACATTTAGAATAATTTAATTAGTAGGACAAATGCCAAATATATGTATGTGTATCAAGCTATTTTTGTTCAATCATGACAAGTCTCGTATTATCACTTACATGCAGTGTGTGATCATTGTCCATTTATCACCGATAATGACCAATAGAACTCCATGCTCTTGATTCAGTTCAACAGCTGTAAGAACAGTTTAAAAATGACAATCATTGGCTTTTAGTGAAGTCATACACAGTGCATATCATGACAATGAAATGTCGAACTTGTTATTAGAAATCACTATATTGCTTTAATGAATGAAACTAGTCAATATGTTGACAATAGAACTCAAAAAATCTTCTGCAATGTCAGTAACCAAAATGTTTTCCTGTCAGTGAATTTACGTACGATAGATCATCTTAAGACTCTACTACGTCTGGGAAAATAATAAGATAACAAATTATTCTCAAATTTTGAGTGATATGACACGAATGTACACATGTATATATGTATCTACACATATATGAAGGGTAGGATTTCGAGCGCCAAACATAGATAGGGGATTTGAATTCATAACAAAGAAAAAAGAAAAAAAGTGTTATAAGTTAGCGCGTTCTTGTGATAAATATAATTAGAACTACTCTGTATATGAAAAAATAACAACAACACTAATAATAATAATAATAATAATAATAATAATAAAAGGAGAGAACATTCCTCTCAAAAAAGTTTCTTAAAATCTAGCTAAATCCTAACTACGTTGGTGCTAACTAATCGTTCTCTCTCTCTCTCCAGATACGAGATAGGAATATGTAGTCGAATATTTCTCACAATTATCACGATTAGCTTCGTAGTATATGTATATATAGTTGATCAAGATAGGTAAAATCCATAAATTCATGTTTATATATAGTTATATATGTATTGCAGAGTGCCACCAAGAGGTGAAAATGGAGAAGAGAAGGAAGTCGAAGAGGCCCAACATCAAAATCGAGGCAATTCTCAGTTGCTTCCTTGGATGCTTAACAATCTCAATACGTAGAGAAGAATATATTACAAAGTAACTTCATCTTTTCGTCTGGCTATCTATGAAATCGTCCGGCTATCTAGGTATTTAGTGCGTCTCTCTACCTATACTATATACCACTTATATGTATCTTTGACTATATATGTAGATATAGACACGCGCTCACAAGCTTAATATATAACAATATATATATATATATACACACACACACATATGGGATGTCGTATTTAACGTGGCTAGCTATAGCCTAGAGATATATATGGTCTCTGGTTCAAACTGTAAATGTCAGGTGTGTAGTCCTTGAACTGCATAGGATATAACTCATAAAGGATGCTGCTGTACCTGCCTTTTTTATGTTTGGGTTTTATATATAAAATGGTCATCATAACTCTTTTGCATGTAACATACACTAGTACGTATGTGGCTAATGGAGTTCTCGATATATCGATCGGTTGCGCAATCAATTGCTATAGGCATACGTGCTGCTATATATAGCTAGAATGTTCGTAAGAGTAACATATTTTAACAAATTAATAAAATAGTCAACTGCTGTTCGAGTTTGTTTCTTTTTTTTTTTTTTTTTTTTTCAAGTAGTCCTTAATCAATATTAGTATTTGGGAAAAGGTTACAAGTATTAAATTTGTACCTTTCTTCTCGTTTTAAATTGTACCTTTCTTCGCGTTTTATTATTTTTCAAGAGGGTATTTGTATTTCTACTAATGGGAATGTTAAGAAAAATAGATAAAGATATTGCACCTATCATTGCTATCGCATGTGTAGTCCAAAATCCTAAACTTTATAAAATAATAAAAAATGTAATCAAGTGCAAAACAAGGTTATTTTATTTTTATTTTTTTAATGTCATCTAAAACTTATTAAAATTGTAAATGTTAAAATTAGAATGTATAAATTATCACGACTCGAGGCCAAGGTCAATGGCAGAATGAGTATTTCATAAATTAGAAATACCAAAAAGAAATAAATAAAAAGACTTAATTCATTTAAAATTTTGTCCCGAGATCTCTAACCTTTCAAAACTGGTCTCAACAAAATATTTAATTGAAAATAAAATCTCATATTTATGCGTCATTCATTAAATATAGACCGTAGATAAAACAATTGCTTTAATAGTCGTACATCACAAATCATCTCACACTCAAACTCAGACATAAGTAATACAAACCATGTCCAGATTTCATATTCTAATTTATAAAGTTTAATGAAATCCAAATTCCTATTTAAATTAAATATTTCACAAATCTCGTAGGAAATTACCAAAATATAAATAAACTAGTTGTTCTGCAAATGCCTCGATCTAACTTTTCCGATCCAAATTACACTGAGTGCCACCTGAGGAGAAGAAATGCGATGGACTAATGCCCAGTAGAGAATCAATTACAAGTTCTTACATATATATATAAAATATACTCATGTTGAAGGTCCTGCATGGTCAGTATTCCATTCAAAACAGTTCACAAAACTCAAGTAGAAATCATAGTCCAATGGTTCAAATATTTCAAACCATTGTAACATCCATCAAAACCAATACATATCCATTCAAGCTAACATATATCTATGTATGCAATCATGATGTCCAAAGTATCCTAATGGATCACTTGTATCATGACCCAAAACTCGGGCTAGTGGCAGAAGGGGAATTTCACAAAGGTGAAAAATTCCTTGATTTATTTGAAAAGTGTCAAAAGTTCTAGTTTTTATAAAACAGTCCATTTAAATAAAATAATTAGAATTTCATCCTGTGAACCACTCCCACAGTTCGTATATACCATTAAACATAGACTGAATAATAATTAAAAATCACGAAGTCAAATATAATCCCAAACATTTCCATCATCCACAATAAAAGTCAAATACTAGAATGACATACATAAGTTCAGAGACAAAATAGAAAGCAGTAATCTTGGTTCAATGCTAATACAAAACCCAAATAGTCCAAAGACTACGACAATAAACTCCTAGCATTACCAAGAGACGAACTGCAATCCAGATGACCTCTTACTCCTCTTGATCACTGAGATCGCACTGGACACCACCTGAGGAAGAAGGGTGAGCATAAAATACCCAATAGGAAAAACAATTACCCGGTCGAAAATATTTTAGTGATGGAGAATTCCTGCATAGTTAGTTTAGTCCAAAACATACATATATATATATAATTCAAATCAGAAATCCATATATATATATAAAAGCAGTGTAATCAAAACCATTCAATCCATATACACATGACACAAATCAACCCATACTCATAAGCTCTCATCTGTGGAAACTCAAGATGATGGTACTAAGTATGCGTAACAGCCTGCCTGATACCTAAGCCTATACCCAGAGGGGACACCCGTGTGTTGCATACCAAACCTGGAGGGGCAACCGAATTGCTTACGCCTGCCAAATGGGGAGGTAATCAGAAGTAACAAAAGCCTGCGCGAGTTTACGGACTCTCACCGACAGTGGGGCATATAGCGCCATACTATAAATCCACGATGCTAACACGGTGCTCATGGATGATCCTATGACACGTGCAATACAGAACTAAAGTGAAAATAATCATGCTCTGGTTTTTCGATAAAATCAACATACTAGGTTTTTATAGAAACATGGGCAGCATAACGGCCCTATTTTTAATATACCCAAAATATCTTGCACTCAGAAAATTCTCAGAGTAATACAGTATATATCTCACACAACCAATTCCCATCACAGATATTTGAATAGTCTAGAAATCACATTTGTTCTTATATATTGCAGAAAGTAAGTTTTATTCGAAAACGACATAAAACAGAGGTAATTGAATCCTTACCTCGCTCGAATAGTAATACCACGCTATTGAATCCTCAAGGTGTCGTTGACGATCACTTGGAGGGTCAAGAACCAATTCCAAGCCCTCGATTGTCCTCTTGCGAAAAACTAACTTCTCACCGGAGCTTCAATTCCACAAACGGACCTCTTCATAGAATTTTTAGTACCCAAAATAACTAGGTTAGAAATATAACTTGTCCAATTCGGGTCTAAGCCGACACCGGGCCGGTGGCACATAAAACGAAGCAAATTTCAACCGTCCGATCTCGATTTTTCGTGCCGATCACCAAATAATACAATATATATATATATATATATATCAAACTTCTCTATTTTCCAAGTACAATCCAAAAATGACAACAAAAACACAATCCAACAGCCGGATTAATAGGTCAAACTTAAACTCGAAATACTAAAAAATGACAAATTTTAATCTGGGCAAAATGGGATTGAGATATATATAGCTTGATGATCCTTGAGATGAGACGAATCCAACAAGACCGGTTGGAGCTCGAATGATGGCCGGAATCGTCGCCGGTGACGAAATCTCCGAAACGGCGTCTAAGCGGTTTTCCGGCGATGCAGACATCGGCGGTGACCGAGGAAGGGCGGCGGAGCTTCGGCGCAGTCTGGCGAGTCGACGTTGATCAGAGGCGTGGGCAGATGACGGCGGCGGCAGCCCCTACTTCTTTCGGCCGAGAGAGATTCGAATGAGAGAGAGAGAGAGAGAGTTTCGGGGTGAGAGAGAGAAAAAGAGAGAGAAATGAGTGAACAGGCCACGTGGCCTATTTTGAATGGGCTGTGCAATTTTTTAAAAATTGTATATAAGTCCTCAAATTTCAAATCTCTATCAATCTAGTCCCCTAAAAATTACAATTTAGTCCATCTGTACAAAATTTTTGCAAATTAATCCTCACAAAATTATATCCAGAAAATTGGTAAATGTCTAAATTACCCTAAAAAATTCCAAGTTTTTACAACTCGTAAGTCCAAGCCACCTAAAAAGGCGCCGTAAGTCTGATCACCTAATGTGGGGCATCGTAAGTCTGATCACCTGATTTGGGGTATCGTAAGTCCGATCACCCGATGTGGGGCATCGTAAGTCCGATCATCCAAAGTAGGACATCGTAAATGTGTGAATGTATGTAAATATTTTATAAATGACAGAATAAGGATATACACCATTTCCATAAAATCTCAAAATAACCATGCAGTATTCTTTAATCAAATCACTTCTAGTCCTCAAAACTGAGTTCTCAAACCATTTTGGATTTTCTGAAAATTTCGGCATTACAATAGCTATTTTCTATCAAAACCCAAAAATCTAATTTCATGCAGAAATCAATCTAAAACAGTATATATGACACGCCAACCAGTGTGACGTGTCTCCTAGGCAGTTTATATCTCAAATCAGGTCAAAAATGGACATAAACACAATTTTTATAAATTATTTCACGAAATTCTATGTTTTTTGAAAATATGTGAAATTCATAAATTAAATTAATTTTAGAATCAAGTAATCGAATCTCTACCTCTATCAAGCGTTCAACTAGCGTTACAAGGCTATGGAGAAAGTTTGGCATCGTTTTGGTGTTGTTTGGAAGAGCGGACGTCGTTTTCAAAACTGTGGTTCCTTGGTTTGAATATTTTATTTTCAAACGGAACTTCCAATCATGAAACGGACTTCACTACTGAATTCAGAGTACCCAAAAATCCTAAGTTAGACATATAATTTGTCAAATTTGCAAGCGGGTAAATCTGAGCCGTCCGATTTTATTTTTTAAGCCCATTTCA
This sequence comes from Parasponia andersonii, assembly GCA_002914805.1. Classification (NCBI taxonomy): domain Eukaryota; kingdom Viridiplantae; phylum Streptophyta; class Magnoliopsida; order Rosales; family Cannabaceae; genus Trema; species Trema andersonii. The sequence continues at coordinate 487,357 of JXTB01000311.1, read as the reverse complement.
GAACATAGTCAATGTATATCTCATTTTTTATCATTTTCAATGTAGATTCCAAAAATGATATCAATTTTAAAATCTAACGGTCTGATCAAAAAGTCAATTTCAAAACTAATTACACATAAAATTGTCTAACGAAATTAAAATCAAACGGAGAAAAATTGAGATACGAGGTACTTACCACCGGATAGGTCGTGAGGAGATGAATCTACGACGACTAGTTTCGTGGCGAACGGTGGCCAAAATCGGCTTCGGCGAGCAAAACAAGTCGCGGTATTTTTCGCCGTTTTCCGGCGATCGCGGGCTTCAATGTAGCTGATTCTGGTGGTGGTAGCTTTGTCCGGCGACGGCGCATTGTTTCCAGGTAGCGGCGAGCTCCAACGGTGCCGGGGGAGGAGCGACGGCGGCGGGTCTTCGCGGGTTCTAAATCGAAAAAGAAAGAGAAAATGCAAGGATTTATAGGCAATTTTCGCAACTATAGCGCCATGTGTCAACTTCTGATTAATTGGGCACTGTTTTGCTTATTTGTCCTTGGACCCAATTTTCTAAAATTCTTCTCAAAAACACCATTGAATAATTACATTTTAACCCCAATTTTCAAACTTTTCTTACATTTTTGCCCAAATAAACTTAGACCCAAATCCGTCCAAATTCATTTTTTCTAAGGTCAAAAGACCAATTTATCCTTACAATTTTCTATGGGATTTCACATAAATGATATACGTACACAATTATATACACATCCTTTTAAATGTAAAGAATTATGTTTTTCAATGAACTAAAGAAATTATTTTATTATAATGTCTATTTTGATGATTTTATTACTTAAATAGCAATACAAATTATTATTTACCAAACACTACGACAATATGTTTTTACTCAGAGTAATTTAAAAATGTAATTTACAGAACACTTAGTTGCTTGACATCATAGCTGAAATTGATCATTAAAAGTCTACTGCTAAAACCAAATTGCAGCAGATTAATAATAGGTTGTTTAGCATTAATTAAAAAGAACTCATCTTATCTAGCCAGCTCTAAAGGTGGGGCTTTCTTTTATGCAGATTCAGAGTTGTAATTTTTAGTAGTGTTACATATGTCATGTACATTTTTAGTGATGGGAATAAAGTGGCCCACCCAAAATAAGAATAAAGTGGTTCACTCATTAACTATTCTTGATTTAGGAGATAGAATCTGCCTCACATTTTTCGTGAACACGAATAGAGTGATCTATTATTCACATTTGGGATACTGTTATTCACTAACTAATAGTGATTTAGGAGAGATAATTTGGCTAAAGTCTTTTCAATTTTACTTCAGTAATTTTTTTAAGGGTAATTCAGTAATTTTTTGACGTTGGTTAAAAGAATACCACTGCTTTTACTTTGTTAAGTGTTGAGCAACATATTACTAATTTGACTAGTACTATACTCGTGGCATAACATAAAACTTTTGTACAAAATTAAAACACAAAAGTTTAGATGTGTTCGTATTGTTACTACAATTAACATATATGTACAAATAAATTGAGTTTTAACTTATAACTCTCAAATGGCCAAGAAAAAATTGATAGTTGGTGTAGGTCACAAGAGTCGAGGACTTTGGAACGATTAGGAGAGAGAGAGAAGAAGAAAAAGATATGAGAGTGATGATTATAAAATAAAAGTTTGATAGTTTTTAGGTTTCACCGATTGGACCTAACAATCATGACCATTGTTTTTCGGAAGTTGAACCAATCATGATTAAATTTTATGAAATTTTGACAAAAAATAATGTAAGATTTACAAATATGTCACAACATAAGATACATATGTTTAAAGTTCATAAACTCATAATCAAATATATAAATTATAAAATTTAAGAAAATATAAATGTAAAACTGGAAGACAATTCTACCAATATACACAAAATTCACATGCAAGTATTCAACACAACTTATTTTTTTCAATTTTAAATATGAATTAATATAATATGATATCATAATTATTAGTTGTAATTAATAAATTCTAGAAAAGAAAAAAAAAAGCAATTTTTGGATGTTTGTTACGAAAACAAAAAATATAGAGAGGTAAAAAAATGATAAAGAGAAATTAATAAGAAAAATATAAAATAGGCATGTGGTATTTATTAAGATAAATGAATAATTTAAATTTTTAATGAGGTCAAATATAGAAATAAAAAAATTATAGATAATCTTATAACTAAATTTATATTATAAGAGGGTTATTTTTTCAAAAATTACTACATATATGCTAGTTATTAAGAATTATATAAAGAACTAAAATTTTAATTTTTGAATATCAGTAAATATAGAAATAAAAGATATTAATAGAAAAAGAATAATTTTAATAATTAATATTATTTATTCCCTAATTTATATGTATCCATATAAAATATAGATACAGAAGTGTTTTATTTCAAAAATCCAAGGGGAGCATATGCCCCCCTTGCTTCCGCGAACGTCCGCCATCGACTATATTAATAACTAAGAAATAACTCACTTTGAAAAAGAAAAGAAAATAAAAGAAATAATTGATATTACAAGTCTCACTTACTTGTAAATTGTAAATCTAAACATATTCTAGTAACGAGTAATATTCAAGACATACAAAATATGCACACAAAACATATACACAATAACGTAGTATTAATAACTTTACTAATGTATCAGTTTTGACTATTTTGTTATGAATTAAGATTTAAGGTGAAACTCTTTTTCTTATTTCCTTAGAAAAAAACTCTAACCTCTTTTTCTTTCCCTCTCAAAAAATTATTGTCAGACACTTTCACAAGAAGTCGGAGAGAGTACTTTGATCTCTTTTTCTAGCCTCTCTTCTTTCTTTTTTTTCCTGCTATATCTCCTTTGGGGATGATGAGTTTTTCATTTTTTTATTTTTTTATTTTTATAATTAGTCCAAATTTAGATATGTACTAGTAGATAACAATTTTACAATGATAATTAAAAACTGTCGTTAAAAAGTTTTTAATGAAAATTGTCACAATTGTAAATACTGTTTAAAATGACATATTTTACAGTAATTTTTAACTGCTGTTAAAAATGTGACTTTTAATAGTAATTCTCAGAGAACCGCTGTTAAAAGTATTATTTGTAATGATAATTCAAAAAAAAATGCCGTCCAAGGCACTAATTTTAAAAGGCCAAAATGACTTACTCCTTAGAATTATGTAATATACTCAATTAGTGAACATAGAGTACTGAGCAAAAGTAGGACATGGCAAAAGATACTATAACAAAGAAGCTTTACATTTAAGAGCACTAAAAAGTAAGTTTACAAGCACCAAAATTATTATTCCGCACCAAAATTTTATGAAAAAAGCTAATATGCAGCAAGAATTATGTTATTCTTATTTATATATATATATATATATAGCACCAATCTAATAGGTATTTTTTTTTTTTACCTATGCATAAGTATCAATTTGGCCAATGANATACACGTCTTTTCATGCATTTCATTATATCCATTGAATTACCATTAGATTGTGATCTAACGGCTATAAAAAAATACCAACCCATAAGTAAAAAAAATAAACCTATTGAATTGGCAACCATATATATATATATACACATGCACAAAGACACAATATGTAAAAAGAAATATCCCCACTCCTGCCATCCTTGGACCATTCAACAAGACCCATGCCAAAAAATATTTTGGCAAAAACTTGAACCTAAAGTTGTTCCTGCTCTACCATACAATTATTTTTAGTACATGATTATGTTTTATACATAAATCTGCTCTTTTTCTTCTTTTAAGAGTCTAAAATAGTCTTCGATGAACACAATATATAATCACACATATCTATAATCCGATAATATATAAAGCTAATTGATTTAGGTAAAAACTTAGCGAGCACCAGAAACATAACAGAAAAGTTGAGAATAAAATCAATGTCAATTGACTCTTGGAAAGGAAAACAAATAGGAACAAGACAAACGTTACTATCAAAAAAGAGAATATGAAAAACCGAGATTTTTGCTAAAAATTTAAACCTAAGTGACTGGAAAATGAGAACAGAATCATAAATTCATCATGTGTTCAAGAACAAAAATGAAAAAGGAGAAAGAATCCTTTTTAAGTTCTTTCTTTCCTCTTCTACCTCATGTCCCTTTTTTTCCTAGAATATGCGATGAAATAAGTAGTCTACCAAGTTAAAAAGAAAAAAAAAATCGAAAAACGTCATACTAAGATCATGATCAATGTAAAATGGGACAAACACCTCAATGCAATGCCTACCAAAATCAATGTTATATTGACAACATGATTGTAGCTAAGAAAAAATGCATAATTAAGATAGTATAACCTAACGAAATGAGACATCAAACGGACATTTAAAGTTTAGAACATTTTTTCTGTGAGAAACATACAAGAAAATGAAGAAAACAGAGAAACATATGGTTGAATTATAAATTAGAATCACAATTGAACCACGCTACAAAATTTCACGAAGTCATTTCCATTGATGACAAAAAATGATTCAAAACACAAACCCATCTGGGTACACAAAAAACTAAAAAGAAAAAAAAAAGTAAATGTGAAATGGGGCTGACCTTGTGTGTGAAAAACAAATTGGACTTGGTCAATAATAAGGCCAACAAGATCTAACTATCGGCTTACTTTTGCAGTGCCCCAATAGAAAAATCAACCAACATTTATCGGACAAGAGGAAAACTCTGCTAAAATATCAACCAAATTTTTTTAAAAAACAAAAAACCTCAGCCACAAAGTTAACAAAATGCATATGTAACAAAATGTTTAGAAGTACAATGAAAATTAACGAGAATTCATGCTAACATAGCTGATTCAATAGCTCATGAGAAAGACATAATATAAATCTGATAAGTCAAAGCCATAGGAAACTAGACTAAGTTCATTGTCATATATATATATGCATTTCTTATGACTAGAAAAATTTCCATGCAACTCATCCGCTGAGCTAGCAGTAGCTTCCAACTAGAAGTCTTTAGAAAAGGTTAACTCAGACAATAATTATATTTTAGATTCTTAATTTAATGCCTATAACATTCCATTGTACCATCAACTTAAGCGAAAATACATATTTTTTTTTGGTAATGAAAGCGAAAATACATAGCTCATCTCTTATTATGAAGTCACAATAAAATAGGAGTACATAGCTGATCTCTTGTTATAAAGTCACAGTAAAATAGGAGTACTTATCAGCTGATGGTTAAAAATGAAGCATATTACTAGTAAAAACTATGATGGACTCACCGATTGAGAGTTGTTCAAATTAACACCACACAACCGAATATGAAGATTACCAACTCCAGCCAGGTGTCGTTTATCTGGGCTAATCTCAAGCCTATTAACTTGCTAATGACAAACACATAATCAGAATCCACAAAAAGTAGGACCGAAAAACTAAATCCATTAAAACATATCAAGGTTTCTCAACAACATCACATGTTGCCATTAGCTGATTAATTACTACAGCAGAGGAAGGAAAATTTCAAACATCCTTTATCCCAAACTGGAAACACAAAATCAAATCCCACAAATGGTATGATCGAAAAATAAAGCCCAGTGCAACATCAACCTCAACAACATAACATGTTGCTAAGTCAAATTCAAAAATCTTTTTATTTTCTAGAAATCTAGCCTATTTCTTCATTTCAATGCCAATGAATACAAAGATAAACAAGGATAAAATTCAAAATCACCTAACCAATAAAATTTTACTATAAAAAAAATCATCGAAAAATAAATTAGACCAACACAAAGCTTAAAACTATATGAGAATATAAAAAAAAAATTCCCAAAATTGACAATAAACTCAAAAGAAAAAAAAAACCGTAAGAAATATGCTTAAATAAGAGAAAATTGGTGTTATGACCGGTTTTTTTATATTCTTATTGAATATAATTAATTGTCCGATTAATTATGAAAGGTGAATATGTAGAAAATTATAACACGGACGTTGCAACACCAAAAAGTAAAAACTTGACATACAATATTTTTACTTGGTTCAACTATCTCCTGATAGTCTACATCCAAGGGGTCACGACTAGAGAAATAACTTTATTAGTAAAGAATAACGAGAGTACAAATACAAATCAAATTTAAAAGACTCTCTCTATTAAATATTGCAACATGTTAGTACGCTTTTACTAATCTGTCTAGCGAGCTCCCTTCGACTTGATGTGATTCCTTTTGTCTGAACTCTTTTTAGATTTCATAGAACCTGCTTTCTCTCGAAGACTTGTTGTACTTCTTCCGAAATGCTCGTACTTTTCTTGAAATACTCACACGACTAAGAATCTCTCCTAGTCTCACAAACAAAGTATAGACAGATTTAACGAAGTATTTCTCTAATGGTAATCTCAAACATATATGGCACACCTAAGACTCTAACCTAGACTCCTATTTATAGTGCTTGAGGTCTTCCAATCTTTGGCAATCTACAAAATACATTTTATTCATCATAAATGCATAAAAGAAACCTATTAGATTAATCAAAGATAAGAATTTCGTAATCAAGGCTGACATAAAATTATTATTGATTTTGTATAGTGATGTTATAATATTGGTCTTGTCTAAATAACCAGATTTATAACCTTTCTACAAAAACGTTGATTTGTACCTGAAATAAAAATTCTATTTTTTTTTTTACATAAATCAAACAAATAAAAAGTTTTCACACACAATAAGAATCAAGTAAGAATAAAATAAAGAAATGACAACTCAAGAGATCAGCTTTTATACTTTCATACCATAAAGTAGTTTCCATAAAAATGTAAGATGTCAAAACAATCAGATAGAATTAGCCTAATAAAATCTTATTGACAAAAATTAAGATTGATTATTTCTAGAAATATTAAACAAATAACATTAGCAATGACCCAATAATCCATCCTAAATAAAACAAGCTTACATAAGAAAGAAATATGTGAATATAATTTTCCTATAAGGTAAACATTAATCATTGATATTTTTTATTAAAACACAACTGATTGAATAGATATTCAATCATATGACAGCTGTAAAATTCGAACAAACATGTTCAAAAATGTCAGATCAAATATTGTAGTAATGTTGTAATATCAACCTAAAATCACTATTAATAAACACAAACAGTGATGTTGCAATATCGTAATTGACAACGATCTTTTCCTTTTCAATCTTCCCCTTTGGCATTTTTAGGCAAAATGTTTGTACTTTCAAAAGCTAGTTAGTCCCTACAAAACAGTTTGTGTTTGACCAAAATTTTCATAAATTTTTGTAACTACTCCCCATTTTTGGCAGAAATAGCCAAAGGTAGTTAAAAAAAACTACAGAATTCATTACTTAAATGAATACTAGAATTCACGTATAAAAAAACCATAAGTTGCTCAATGTTGTAACATGAATTTATATCCTGTAGAAAAATAAAAGGAGTAAATTCAAAAGAATACGAAACTACTCTCCCTTGATTGTTGCCTATAAAATCAAGACAACAACTAACTTTTCCTATGAAATGACAACTTGAAGATATCACGATGATTTTCTTTTTTCCCAGCTAGCTTTCATGACTCACTTTTAGTAAACTCTCCCTTACTATGAGCATCGTAAATAAGAGAATAAACGAAATATAATGGAGGCAAACTGAAATCAAAAAATTGTAAGGAGAGAAAATCTTGGGAAAATGTAGAGATGACATTAGCAATAGTTGTCTAAAAATTTATCCATTTTCTTTTTAAATATAAGCCCAATTTATTCTATGTTGTAACATTGATTGTGCAGTCTTAGTCAAAATGTTATATATGGTAACCGTGTAGACAAAAAAAAAATTGATGAATTTGTTCCAATTATAAAATATTTTAAAACACAAAGTTTTTACCATTTTCAATAGTCACGATTTCTAGAAAATTCTTCAGATTGAGTGATCATCTATACTTTAAAAATAACTGACATACCAAAAATAATAAATCTCACATAAAATAAAGCTGTACGAATTAATTTTTACTAGTGTATTAATAGGTAATGTTGTAACATTGACAACAACTAAGACAATGATCTTTCAATGACTAGTAGCCTTCACACTATCACTGAGGTAGCCTTTTTCTCATGGTAGATCATCCCATACTATATTTGTGATACATAGGTCCAGATTACTCATAGATGGCTTTCACACATCAGTGTAAATAGCTCTTTCTGATCATAATGACTGTATTCATAAAATAAAACTGAGATCAAAATATATCATACTTATCAGTCATAAAATAATTAAGGATCTTCAATCTTTCTTTAGAACTATCCAGAAGTACTTACTTGGTAAAAATAACAAGAGTTGTGTATAAAAATAAGTTATAATAAAAACTAATTCATTATTTTCTTAATATTTTTTGGGTTTTCACAAATAATATTTTTAACTTTGACTAGCTAATGTTATAACATTAGTTCCTATGGATTGAATTCCTAGAACTTTTATAAAAATATCTGCAAGTTGTTTGTCAATCTCAATATGTTCCCTAGTGTGGAGTTGGTTTAGGGGGCTAGGGTTCGAGTGAGAGAGGTAAAACAGAGGATTTGAACGATTTTCGATTGAGAAAATTGGAGATTTTTCACACTAGTAGAGAGCTCTAACGTGCGAAGAAGAGAATTGGGATTGAGACTTGGCTCGACCCTATTTTATAATTACATATCTCGGCACTTTCCCTTGAATCATCGAGATTTGTTATGCATTTCTCGGTTGTTCCCTTGGAACCATCAAGAAAAGGCATTTTTGATATTTCTAAGGAGGTTCTGTCGGAACCTCTGAGAAATATATGTCGTTGATTTGCCCTTTTTTTGTAGTGCTAGTTATAGTACCACTTGATTTTTTTTATTTGTATAGGCTTTTAACTCTATTTATTATATCTTGAATTTGATAACTTTTTCATTGGATTTAGATCTATAATGCGGATAAATTAGTTTTCTTATTCTGTAGATATAGATCTCAGTGGTCCTTGTTATTTTCTTTTTTTGGAAAATTATAATAGCCTACAATTTTGTTATTATTGTATTTGTTATATATTTTTCGTCTATTTTTTTTAGGAGTTTGAAATTGTAATCCTCTATTTTTGTCTTGTAATTAAAATTTTTTAACTTTTATTAATATTATTCCTTAAAAAGCCTATTTTATATCAAAATAATAATAATAATAATAATGTATATATATATATATATATGAATAGCTCAAAATACAGGTTGCATCATTGGGAGTATATTTTGTGTATATAATATGTATCCCTAGTATTACGTGTCGAAATCTCCCTTTGAATGACTCGCGTGCATATACACATGGAAAACATTTTGTACGTAGTTTCACCTAATAGAATGCCGAGTTTGACTCTTCTGTGGCCGTTTTATGGATATGGACACCTACGTCTATATATTCAGCATTAGTGATTCCAATTTCGGCATCACATTAATGAGATGAATGATGATGTAGCCAATAATATCAAAACAAACGAGGAACACAAATTAGTGCTACTCTACAAACCACCACCCCCATCGCAGTCTCGGTATCCCAATTAATTCAAATTCAATGGATCGCGCTTGATTATGCTTATGGTTAATTAATTCAGATTCTTGATTTTTGTAGGGTTCATCCACATATCTGCACTCTGCAACCAAAACTACAAATTGTTTACCTAATCTCCCCAAGAATAAGAATTTGTGACTTTTTCGGTATATATACATAAACCCTAAGATTCCGTCTTACCAACTTTACACCGTACTATTTTATGGCTGTTAGAACTATACATCCGGCAACTGTTGAAGTAATTAATAGAGTTTTCTGTTCAAGGGATCACGCTTTGTAACAACAATACTAAAGAGACCAATTGTTGAACTATATTATTCAATGAAAAAGATTGTTAACTAATGTCACACCGTAATTATATATACTTACAAACTTAGATCTAATTTGTAGTACCATAGTTTATAGTACAATTTAAGTCCGAATTTTTTTTTTTATTTAGATATATTAAATGAATAAACTGTTTTTCTCTATTGAACAGACGTGGATCTCAATTGATATTAGAATTATATAATTTTAACCCATCAAGAACACAATTCAGGAATAAGTATTGAAAGTAATAGTTTGCTGGTGACATTTATTATCTTTTTCTTCTTTTAGAATTATAATAACTTGTAAATTTTGTTAATATTGTATCTGTAATTCATTTTTCATCTTATTTGTATGATTCATATTTCCGTGAAGAATCTGTTTTTATTACACAAGAAAAAGGTGTACGTATATGTCAAATGAAGTACCAACTTACAATATTGTATCCCTCAACAATGGCTATTCTCTCTTTAGAAGGGTCTTGTAGCCTTTGTTAAATTATCCCATTTATAATTGTTGAATTACATAACAATGACTTGTATAATTGTTGTCAATATTAACGGAATCTCATCATTTTCTACCGAAAAATTAACTTAATTAAATTGTAAACAAAACTAATAATTTTAACTAAAAAATTCAGACCAGATGGTAGAATACAATACAAATTCATACATATATATACTGTTTTTTTCTTCTAGAAATACTGGGACTACTAAACCAGTTCTCGATCGTGCCATATCTAGTTACAAAAAATCCGTGTGGGGGCAAATCATTAATATCCCAAAAACTAATCACAATTATTCAAAAACCTCTTTCAATTATGCATATATGAGATAAAGAGATAAAGGTCAACTATATGATGATTCTGTTTTTAATAAAATCAACAAATTCTAGAAAGACAAGCTCAATCGGCAGACAAGGCCAAACATAGACTTGCAATATGACAGGCTGCAATACGACATTACTTAATTATTTCTCCATTGAAATATACATATAAACAATTAAGGTCTAAACTCAACTACCTATGTGAAATGCATGCTAACTGTTTAACGCCTACTATGACACGTATACACGTATATAAATATATGTACATATATAAATATTCATGGTGAGCACGTTCAAGAAAGTGCCCCACCACATAGAAAACAGAACAAAAAAACAAACGCACACACAGAAACTGACACTATAATCTGTATATATAAATATGTATGATTCAAAAAGATGATGACTTTGTAAGAAGGAATTCCCGACTTCTAGTTCTGAGTCCAAGACCAAGAGAGCGACCGTGGCCAACTAAGGCAAACTAACTAACTATATATATATATATATATATATATATATATAGCTGTTTGGCCACCAAGAAAGTTGCTGAGAAAAATGGGGAGAAAGTATGGCAGATTCTGCATAGGGGGCATGCCCAGAAGTGGTGGTTGTTTCAAGGTTCATGCACTCCAGTGTATTAGATCAAAGCCCAGATCCGATTCTTTTGGATCAGTTGGTCAAAAAGCAGAGTTTTTGAGCCAAAATAGTAATAATAATATTATTAGTATTGATGGAGGAATGGTACCATCTGATGGCCAAGATGAGAAAATTTGTGCCAATGGGGTTGAAGTAACAGGGAACAAAATACTGATTGTCGTTGATTCAAGCCTTGAAGCTAAAGGAGCTCTTGAATGGGCACTTTCCCACACTGTTCAGAGTCAAGACACTGTCGTTCTTCTTCATGTGGCCAAGCCATCTAAACAAGGTGACATTTAAATTGATGTCGTTTGGTTTTTTTTTTTTTTTTTCCCCCCAATTAGTCTGTCATAATTATTTATGTTTTAATTTGGGGTTCTTTGCTTTTGTGTAGATTCAACTGGGAAAGTTGATCTCAGGGCTACTGAAGTTCTTCACTCTATGAAAAATACTTGTGAAAGGAGAAAGCCCGGAGTAAGTGAAATCATATCATTTTTCTTTTTGGATAATATAATTCACTAATTTTGTGCATCAAAGAATTATTAGATAATCAATGAATTTTCTTTTAAAAAATAAGAGATTCAATTTTCATTACCAAGTCATGAAAAGAATGACTTAGTGGGTAACCACACAATTGTACTCTTAACAAGTCAACTATGTAAGGCTTTGATTTGTAAAAGGTGCATGCATAGATCAATCATTGTAATGCGAACTAGATATGCCAATAATAATAATAATAATAATAATAATAATAATAAACCAATATTAAACGAAGTAATTATAAGGAGATAGATGCTAGAATATTGTAAAATAAATAAATAATCAATGTTAGTTTGTGTCGAATAATAGGTGAAAGTGGAGATAGAATTGCTACAAGGGAAAGAAAGGGGACCAACAATAGTGGAAGAAGCAAAACGACAAAGGGTGTCTCTACTTGTCCTTGGCCAAAAGAGAAAGAGGTCCATATGGTGGAGAATAATGAGGAGATGGGCAAGAAATAGGATTCGAGGTGATGTTGTGGATTATTGCATAGAAAATGCTTCATGCATGACCATTGCTGTGAGGAGGAAGAACAAGAAGCTAGGAGGCTATTTGATCACCACCAAGCGTCACAAGAACTTCTGGCTTTTGGCTTAATTTGGGGAAGCCAAACCAAAACAAAAAAAGTGATTGTTTAATTGTTTGTTTGCTGAAATTTTCACACTCCATATATCTATATAAATTACCTGGATTCAAGATATATTTTTTATCTAATCAAGTTTATTTTTCGTTCATGTGATTGTGACTGAGACATTGAGTTCTGCACCTTAGAAAAAAAGAATTCAAGGGTTCTATAATTGGTACCTAAGAGAATACTTATTCGACTGTGAATTAATATTTTCCAATTTTCAGACTTACATGAAAATTCTATTCATATATGATTTGATGTTTCGAAATACAAAGTACTACCACATAAGTCCCACAAATTTTTGGAATGGGATCTTACATGTCACCAATTATAGTATTGGAATACATATAGGAGACGGGACAAACGTGAATATGTGGGATAGATAGAAATGGGTGAGTAAGCTTACCGGTTTTAAAGATAGGATTTGGTAAAAACAGTCTAGGAGTATGTGCTATCCACGCCCGAAGTACGCCTACTAATTTTAAATTTGTAGGATAATGACCTTACTTATTGGTTGGACACAAACAAAATAAGGAATCTAAAACTACTTGGTAGCAACATTCCTTGGGTAAAGAAATAATGCAAGGTGTGCCATTTTCATGCAATTAAATTTTATCGTAGAAGCATTTCATTTTCATGAATTTAACAATAAATGACAGTAAGACGCTACTTTAGATTGAACATGTGACATAGCATGTAGTAGGAAATAAGACAAGCAGAGCTGATACTTTTGGCTTCGGCCGTTCGATCTGATGAATCGTGTGACTCACTTGATCCAACGACTGACACCGTAGCTCGGATCATTAGCAAAATCAAAATTCAACCTTACCAAACTAACAGGCGTTTGTATCCAGATGAATTAAGTTTTTAGCTATGTACTGATAACTGTATGAGGCCTGCCTTAACAAAAAAACCTACAATGAACCCTTTTTTTCTTCCAATTATGACATAATCGCTTTAACACGGACATAAATAGCTTCTGTCTCCCATCTATCTACGCTTAACGAAAATCAAGTACCTCCAGTTCAAATCAGAATAGCTATTAAACTTGGCAAAGAATGCTTCTACGGCTTCTGTTCCCAACTCTTAAATATAGTAAACCACAATCCTACCAGTAGTAAGATTGATTAAAGATTATTATGCCATTCAACTGTACAAAGAACACACATGCAAGCTAATTTCCTAGGCCTTTTAGGAAGATCATGGTCTAGATCAATATCTCCTTAATTTGCTTTTCATATTCTTAGTTCTTCATTTTCTTTCCTATATCTACCCTTTGCAGGAATGAATCAACCGGACAAAAAGGAAAACTAGTGTACACAGCTGAATCCATGTCCTCACTTTCATTTCAAAGCCGTTTGACGTGGCTCAAAACAGTAACCATGTCTATATGCCATCTGGTGTAGCTGATCGTATCCTGCAAGAACTCCAGCCCCAGCAACACCAAGAAGCATATTGGCAGTGACTCCGCGGTACAGTGCTGCAAAACCTTCAAGATGAATGATCTCACGGAAGGCATGCATCGCATTGCGGTACTTTGCGGGTTGTCCAGAGGTCAACATCATTCTCCTTCGAAGAGTGTCAAAAGGATATGCACACACCCCAGATACTGTGGTAATACTCCAGCCCAGGAAGAAACTAGCTAGAAAATTCCCCTGCACATAATTTAGAAGATGAGTTGCTTAGAAACTTGGCATCAAAATATGACATCCTTTTTTCAAAAGCACCAGATCACATCATATGATTGGCCAAAATTAAAACACATTACATACACATGTAGAGACATCATACATACAGACAAATTTGCAAAATAAGAATGAACTCCAAAATGAAAGTCAAAGATAAAATTGATACATCAGAAAAGAACATGACAGAAATAGGAAAACTTAAGTATATCCTCAATTAAATGTTCAAAATCGTTTGACTGACAAATGTACGGTTATGACTTATGACCTATTGTTCAAACTTCTCATAGGAGGCACCGAGGCAGGTATAGATGTGTGCTAGTTTCATGCGTCCAAATGAATTATGCACCACAGTCAAAATCACATTCTTTGAATTAGCGTTTAGGATTCAAATTAATTCCCTCCGTGAATTTAAAAGATATATCAAACAGATAATTCCATAAGAGGAGATGATTACCTCAAAAGGCCCAACCAAAATAATAGGCTTCATCGTGTCGTAAATCCCAAAGTACATGCCTCGGTACAATGTAATTCCTATTATTGAAGCCCCAAATCCCCGATACAGGCCTACTATTCCATCACTTGATATGGTTTTACTGTAAACATCAATTAACCCTTTGAACTGGCGTTGACCATTAGCTGAATGCTCCCTTGCATCGGTACCTAGTCGTGTGCGTGCATAGTCCAAATGATACAAAAATAATGAAGTGGTTGCTCCCGCAGCACTGCCTGAAGCCAAATTTCCAGCAAACCACTTTAAGTATCCATCTTTCTCTTTGGAGCGTCCAAAAATGCTTTTGAAGTAACCTTTGAACGCGAAGTTGAAAGCCTATGGATAATCCAAAATCTGGTAATGACATTTGGTAGCATTGTAACGTGCAGAGATCAAAAGCTCAACAAAAAGAACGGAAATGAATATACATAGCAATAGCGTAATAGTACCAATATCAATGGAGCATGTTGAACGTAAAGACCATATAGTCAAGGTCCTACAATCAACTATGCCGAATATGAAAAGCATTCAACCATTTCTTGTTATGTTGTGTAAAGATATCACCAGTATCATGTAACAAGTCTATGTTTTCTGATCTATGTTATCTGATGCCAAATATTGATATTGCAAAAATTCACACAGAAGAAATTGTTTTGCTAAAGGCAAAAGAATAACAAACGAAGCCTCACAACAAGAAGAGAAGAGGAAAGGAAGTCAGTACCTACGTCTGTACTGAAACAACCAGTTCGTACTAACAAATCCAACTCAATCAAATTCCCACCAAAAATTAAAACATTTATACCTGAAACCCATGTTATATAGAATCTCATACAACATAAGGATTTTACAAATCAAATAGAAAACAATGTTTTCAAAAGGAGAAAAGAAGGGGAAAAAAAAAAGTAAAGTAGAAAAACAGGAAAATTACCTGAGTAGGGAAATATCGTATAACATTGGCCTGGTTCCCTCTCCAGAAAGACAAAACGCCTTCTTCTCTAAAGACCCTTTTAAAGCAATCAACAACACCCATGTACGGTCTCCTCAATTGTCCTCTTTTAACCAACTCCCCTTGATTCTGGAGCAAAAGCTTCACCCTTTCAATGGGTGCCGCTGCGCTCTTTGATATCACTGCTGCAACTCCTCCCATGGCAAAATCTGCTGAAAACTTCTCAGATTGCTTTCCCATTGTTAGCCACGTTATGATTTTTCTCTTCTTTCTCCTTTTCGTTCTTTTGGGGGGAACTATATAACCATATATACACAGCTAATTAGAATTGTAAATTGAAAAAAAAAAAAAAAAACCCCCCACATAAATCGAAATCCCAATTCTAATAAAAATTCCAACTCAATACAGCTATCAGAAAACAACAAAATCTAGAATACCCATATAGTTAAATATCATTAAAATGGCAGAAATAGAAAGAAAAAGACAGACAAAGAGGGATTTCAGGAGAAAAACCGAAACCATCAAAGAAAAAATAACAGTAAAGGAATAACAGAGAGTTGTTTATAAGTACCCTGAAATTTATGGAGAGATGAGAGTAAACGAAAATGGAGGTATGGGCTTTCACTGAGAAGAATAAATGGTAGCTTCCCACCACACCAATTGGAGAAGAGGCTTAAGCAAGCGTTAATGGATTACAGTTTACGAAAACAAGACAATACAAATTTCAATAGAATATTATCTATAGATAAACGTATAAAGAAAGGGAAAAAACGCCTGGTAATTTTGAGTAGGAGGGTCAGTCTCCAATGGCGGATTTCGGGTGGTGGGGGAAGCTGAAATTGGGGCCTTCAAGCGAGTTCATTCATGGCTTCCAGGCGTCTGAGCCCCGAAGCCACTCACAGAGACGACAAAACAATTTAGGGGCTCCCTTTTATTAATGATTTCAATTTTTTTTTTTTTTGGGGTTAAAACTTATATTTACGTGATTTTGAATTTATCTAAAATTTTGCCTTTTTTTGGTTTTGTTTTGTAGTTTTGATATTTTTCTGGATTTTATTTTTTTTAGGTAATATTTTTCTGTTTTTTTTAAGAGTATTTTTCTGGTATTGATGGTTCAGGTTCAGGTTCACCAAAATATACAATGAAAAGAACATTTTAAAAAAAAATTGACGAAATAAACATAAAGAGGTACCGGGGAATGTTTTATATAAATTAACTGTCGTTTCATTATCCTCCTTAATAATTTCCTCATCTTGCAAGAAAGACGGACTTGTGGACAGAAAACAACACGTCGATTTGAACATCTAATTCTTATAGAATATCGAGCATAATAGATAATAAAAAGGTTAACCACGTAAAACTATTTTGAGTTTTAATTTTTTAATAAAAAATATCTTAATTTTTGAATATCTATAAAATAATATTTTTATTTTTAAAATTCTGTGAATTAATATTTTTATTTTTGAATTATGTAGATCAATACCTTAATATTTTCAATTTCTACAAATTAATACTTTTAACTTTTAGCAAATTAAAATATGTGAACATCTCTTATTAATTTATTAAAAATATTTAGATATTAGTATATTATCGAAAATTATTTCATAGTTACTTTTTTTGATTAATTGCTAAAAAAAACACATTTTTTTTACTTCTTATATTTCTTTTTTTATATATATATAATTAACTATTTTTACCTCTCTTTCTAATTTTTACTCTTTTTAAATAAAAAGTGAAATAAGCTAACTACAAATATTTTTTCATAAATTTTATTATTGTTTAATAAGTTTTAATTAAGTTGATGATGACTACTACCGTCTTTTTATTCTTAAAATCAATTAATTGTGTATTAAAATTATAAATTTATATGAATTTCAAATGTTAGTTATTAATTTGTAAGAATTTTAATTTTCAGAATATTAGTTTGCAAAATCCAAAAATAATGGTGTTATTTCGCATAAATTCAAAAATCATGGTATTATCTTGCAAAAATTTAAAAGTGAGAGTATTATTTTGCGGACATTCAAAAGTCAAGATTTTTTTTGCAAAAAAGTTAAAACTCGGGATATTTTAATGTTATTATCCCTAATAAAAAGAAATGTTTCCTATTTGAAGGATAAAAAATAAAAAAAAAAATATATATATATATACATGCTAGATATATTACTCGTTTTAAACATTACATAGTTGCATATTCTTTTCTTACATAGTTGCATATTCTTTTCTTTTTTGTTTCAAAAAAAAAAAAAGAGTTGAATTTTCTTTTTCATTTATTTTATTTATGTTTACGATCATTTCTTGTATTCTTACCAAATATAATTAATTATCTAATTAATTATGTTAGGTGGTTTGCATAAGATTGTAATATAAATGTTGTAATATTAAAAAGTAAAAACTTGATATGCAGTATTTTTACTTGGTTCAACTATCTCTCAATAGTCTATATCCAAGAGGTCACGCCCAGAGAAATAAACTTATTAGTAATAAATAACATGAGTACAAATACCAATCAAATTTAAAAGAATCTCTCTCTTAAATATTGTAATATGTAAGTACTCTTTCACTAATCCGTCTATCATGCTATCCTCGACTTGATTGTGATTTCTTCCCTCCAAATTCCTTTCAGATTTCTCGAAACCTGCATTCTCTCGAAGACTTATTACATTTATCTCGAAGCACTCTCATGACTAAGAATCCTATCTGGTCTAATAATACAAAGTATAGACAGATTTAACAAAGTATTACTCTAATGACAACTATAAGCATACACGGCACACTTAGGAACCTAACCTAGACTCTTATATATAGTGCTTGAGGTTTTCTAATCTTTGATAATCTGCAAGACACCTTTTAATCATTATAAATGCTTATTGGAAGCTAATTAGATCAATCAAAGATAAGCTTTTGTAATCAAGGCTGATCTATGATTGTTATTGATTCAGCATAGTGATGTTATAACATCGGTCTTGTCTAAAACAGCCAAATTTGTAACTTACTAGAATAAACGTTAATTTGTTACCTGAAATAAAAATTCTATTTTTCACATAAATTAGTCAAATAAAAAGTGTTAACATAATAAGAATCAGTTAAGAATAAATAAGGAAACGACTTAAGAGATAAGCATTTACACTTTTATATTATAAAGTAGTTTCTATACAAATATAAGTTGTCAAAGCAATCAGATAAAATTAGCCTAATAATCTGATTTGTTAGAATTGATTATTTCTAAAAATATTAATCAATTAATAGTAATAAATACATAATAATCAATCTTCATAAAATATACTTAAGAAAAAAAATATTTGAATATAATTTTCCTACAAAGGAATCATTAATCACTCATATTTCTGATCAAAACACAATTAATTCAATCATATGACAGTAGTAAAATTTGAACAAATACGTATAAAAAATGACAGATCAAATATTTCAGTGATATTATAGCATCAATCCAGAATCACTATTTGTCAACATAGGCAATGATGTTGTAACATCTAAAATGACAAGAGCCTTTGCCCTTTCACTTTTAAAAAAATAATAGAACACAAATAGAAAGTAGTTTAAAAAAATAATAGAACACAAATAGAAAGTAGCATAGCAAAAGGGGAGTTTCAAATCAATTCATGACCAAAAAGATAGTTTTTGATTTTTTAAAATTGTTGAAAATAAGAGTATTTGATATTGTTGTTTGAGAAGAATTTTTAAAAATAAAATTAAAGAAAAGTGAAATTTAAAGAATAACAAAATTTCATTTATAGTATTTCCTTGAGGAGGAAAAAAAGGGACTTTTGCTATACGTAATCTCTCTCTTTTTTCTCTACTGCTACTTTGTCTCTCATGATTTTTTTTTATTCTCTCTCCTCATATATTCTTATTACTTCCTCTTTCTTAATTAGTCCTCGTTAGTTTATCTCTCCTAATTCTCTCTTATATGACTCATTTTCTCTTATTATTTGATATGTCCTCGTCTTCTCTCTAAAGGTGGCAAAATTAGCAGATCAGGCTAGCCCAAAGCAAGCTTGAAGGATAAGACAGCTCGATCTGAAAAAATTAAAAAGCGAACCTGGTCTGGCCCGTAGGCCCACTGAGTTCCTAAGCAGGCTAGACAAGGCCAAGTCGAGCCTAGTACAGGGCGGCCCGTATGTGGCCTGTACTTGGTCCATTTGAAAAATAAAAAATTAAAAAAATTATATATTGTTGTTAATTAAAAAAATTTTAAAATAAAAGTTTTATAACTAACATGTTATGTTTATAAAAATTTAAAAATGATCATATAAGTTGATAAAAAAAATTTAAAAAGAAAAGCTGTGAGAAAACTATTTAGAATTAGAATAAAAATGTGAAAAAAGATAAAGAAACAATTAAATTTAGAATTTAGAATTTAATTAAGTTAAAAGAAAGAAATATGTGATTATAATTTTCCTACAAGGGAATCATCAATCACTGATATTTCTTATCAAAACACAACTAATTCAATCATATAACAGCTGTAAAATTTGGACAAATACGGTTAAAAAAATATTTGGTCAAATATTCCACTGGTATTGCAATATCAACCCAGAACCATTATCAATTAATATAGACAGTGATGTTGCAATATCTGAAATAATAAGAGACTTTGCCCTCTCAATCTTCCCTTTTGGCATTTATAAGCAAAATATTTATACCTGTAAAACAATTTGTGCTTGGCTAGAATTAAATTTTCACAACTACTCCACTTTTAAGCGAACACTTTTTGGTGAAAATGGCCAAACATAGTTACAAATAGCTGCAGAATTTATAACATGGTTAAAGATATAGAATAAAAACCAGAATGCACATCTAATAAATCAATGTCATAAGTTGCTCAATGTTGTAACATGAGCATATATCTTAAAGAAAAACAAAAAATAGAATAAAATACCAAACTAGAAAACATAATTTATCTATGATAGACAATTATTGGTAAACAGAAAAACATAAACTTCAAAAAGATCTTCAAGTAGGAGGAAGGATTTGGAAAAGCATCTCCCACATCAATGTTCATCATCATGTAGATCGCAGATAACATTCTCTCCATCTTATCCAAACAAGCAAGCACATCAGAAGTTGCAGCATTTGTATTTGCAGCACTAGATGTTGTAACATTAGGGTCTTTAACTTGGTCATCCTCCCCTCAATTAAATCTCTTTTTTTCATTCTACACACCAATTTGGATACAATAGGAGTGAGATATATAGAAACATAGTGAGAAGGTCTCTGCTTGGTTAGAACTCCATATATAAGTACTGGAAAGATTAATCTCTTTGTTGGGGTAGTATTGTATCGTAGATCATAGATGTGATTGAAGATTAATTGTACCAAATTTACTTATCCACCTGTTCCAACATCAAAAAGAAAACAAGCACAATTTCCATAGAGTGGTATTAGAATGCGTTATTAGCATCCAATTATCAATGGTAATGCGATGTAACCTTTTGTATTTGAGTGTCAGATCAGTGATCTTAAAAATGCTATTCTTCAGCCATTTGGATTGTATACCAAATATTTCAATAGCTACCTTGTTGAGAGAAAAATTCTTTCTTAAAGTCATCAAATGGCCAAATAGGTATTATAGAAAATTGGCTATAACAACAGGGGAAAAATCATAAACATGACCCCTAACAAAGACTTTCTTATACCCTGGTGAATCTGGTTTGTCTAAGTCTTCAGTCAATTTAGAATTAAATTCTTGGACTATCCTAAGGACAAAACCTTTGATATCAGAAATAGTATTTAACCACTTTTGACCTTCAATATACTTTAAATCCCCGATTTTTTGAAAAGACTTTAAGTTTATATTTTTCTCAGGAATAAAATGATATTGTTCATAAATTTTCATAGATTGAGCAGCATCTTTTGTATAATACCATAGAAAATAAGAGTTAGCAGGGATATAATCTGGTGTTTCTAAAAAAGATACTCCATTTTCTTTCTTTGTAGTAGTAGGTTTCTTCTTTTATTGTGATGACTTTGAAGATTACCTGGAGACTTTTTGTGCTACGGACTTCTTCTTTGTCTTTGTTATTGAAACCGAGTCTGGTACAATTGGTGTTGTTTGATCTATAGGAGATGTTGGGACATCGGCCTTAGATTGTTGTTTTGAGAATGGTGTAGAGGCTGCAGATAGATTAGCCTATATTGAAATATTGGGTACATCAGTAGACTTCTAAAGGGTTAGCTCGATATTCACCACTAGAATTGTGGAACTGAGAGATATTGGCACATCACCCATTTCAGCCGATGGTGGTGTTGAAATCTCTAGATTTGCAACAGATGTTAGAACATCCAAAGGTATTACGGATACAGTTTGGGTTGTATCATCAATATTTTTCTTAGGGGTATTTTTTGAAGAATACCTAAGAGAAAAATCATCTTCTAAAAGAGGGCTAATGTCCATTGTGTCTTTAGCATCATCAACAAATGAAGTTGGAACATTAGAAGTCTTCAAGTGGTATTATCATATCCAGACCCTTTTTTGAAACCGTAAGTTTTGGTGGATCAGATGATGGAACATCAGTTTACATAGGGATCAATTCTTTTAAAGAACCAGAATCTAGAGTCGAGCTAGCTTCTTCTGATGTCATAGGTAGGGGTTTGGAGATTTCGGCAGCATAAACAGAAACTACCGGTGCTGGTGGTGGTGCAATTGGGATACCCATAATATATTTAGCTTGAATCATTTGAACATAGACATTTTGTTCAATCGGTGGTGGAGGTTGAGTCAAAGGTTCAACCATGGAACCCATAAATTGAGTCTTCTACAATTTCTTCGTAGATAAGGAAGGAACAAACTTCTTCTTCATCAGAGTTGATGAAGAAGAGAGTTTCCTTTTGATAGCAGGAGAATCACTCTTCGTACCATTTCTTGTGTTCACTATTTTTCGAACCTATTTCAACACTTTAAAAAAATTTTGAAGAGCAAAGGTGAAGATGGTAGTGAAAAAATTTAAGAATTATAGGTGAGTGAGAGTAACAAAGACCAATAAGACTTTAAATAACCTAGAGTCGATTCAGTTTCCCAAATTTGAAAAAAGGAAATAAAATCATTTTTGGAGCCAAAGCGATGTCAGAAACTATGACGAGAACAAATCTCGGGAATAAGGAAAAACTAACATCTATAGCAGTTAATTGAGTTTATCCAAATTTCAAATTATATAAGCTCAGATTATTCCATGTTGTAACATCACTACAACCTATAGAGTCAAGAAATTATGTATGGAAATTTTTAGTCAAAATGAAAATAATGAAATCATTCCTAATATAAAAAGATTTTAAAATATACAATCCTTACCATCTTTATTCACGAAAATTATTAGAAAAATTCATTCGATTGATTGATTATTTAAGATTGTTAATCGATTAATTGATTGATCTCAAAAATAGTAAACTTTTTTTTATTTTTATTGTATAAAATATTAATGTTGTAATATTGACAACATTATTTAGGTAAATGATTTTTCCATGACCAGTAGCTTTCACACTATCACTCAGATAACCCTTTTCATATGGTAGATTATCATTTATTGTATTTGTGATATGTAGGCCCAGATTACTCAATGACGGTTTTACACATCAGCGTAGGTAACTCTTTCTGATCATGATGCCTGTATGTATAATGAAACTGAGATTAAGACAATATATACGTCAATCAATAATCAATCAAGAATTCTCTTTTTTTTTTAATGAATATTCCAAAACAATTTTCAAGAGAAATATAATAAGAACGGTTTATTTGAAAATAATTTTATATCTAATAAGAATTAGTTTATATTTTTTCTTATGTCTTGAGGTAAACTTAAATAATATTTTGACTCTAATTTAGCTGATGTTACAACATAATCTCATACGGAACAACTTCCTAGGGCTTTTCTTAAATAATTAAAACGTGAAAAATCGAGAGCTTTTGTAAAATTATCTATCAACTGATTGTTTGTCTCTACATATTCCAATATTATAATTTTACTCTCAACAAGATCTTTGATAAAATGATGACGGATAATTATATGCTTGGTCCTAGAGTGTTATACTGGATTTTTGGATATATTTATAGTACTAGTGTTATCATAATAAACAACCAATGTATCTAATATTATATCGTAGTCCTAAAGCATTTATTTCATCCAAAGTAATTGAGTGCAACAACTTCCTGCAGCTATATACTCGGCTTCTTTAGTGGATAGAGAGATTGAGTTTTGCGTTTTACTATGCCAGAAAATCAGATTGTTTCCAAGAAAGAAACTACTTCTTGTTGTACTTTTTCTCGCATCAGCTTTACCAGCATAATTGCGCCACTGTAACCTGCAAGATTAATATTAGTGTCTTTGGAGTACCAAAAACCATAATCTACTGTACTACTAACATACTTGATTATTCTTTTTACAGCAGCAACATGGGATTTCCTTAGATAGGATTGATATCTAGCACACACACCAACACTATAGGCAATATCAGGTCGACTAGCTATAAGATACAACAAGCTATCAATCATAATTCTATAAAGAGTTAGATTTACATCGACTCCATTTTCATCTTTAGTCAGCTTTAGATTTGTACTCATAGGATTATTCATATGTTTAGCTGACTTTAATCTAAATTTATTAACTAGGTTCCTGACATACTTACTTTGAAAAATATTAATCTCATCTTTTAGCTGCTTCACTTGTAAACCTAGAAAGTAGGTCAATTCACCTACTATATTCATCTCAAACTCTTTTTTCATTTCTTTCACAGACTCCTATACTTTATCATTAGAGGTAGATCCAAAAATTATATCATCAACATAAATTTGTGTAATAATAATATCAGAATTAAAGTGTTTGATAAATAAAGTTTTATCTACTCTCCTCTCATATAGCCCTTGTATATGAAGAATGTTGTCAAACATTCATACCAAACCCGGGGTGCATGTTTTAAATCATATAATGCCTTTTTAAGTTTGAAAATATGGTTAGGCTTGTAAGGATCTTCAAAACCCTTTGGTTGTTCAACATAACCTTCCTCGTTCAGAAAGCCATTTAAAAATGTACACTTTATATCTATTTGATATAAAGTAAAACCAATATGACATACAATAGCAAGCAATAAATGGATAGAATCAAGTCTTGTTACAGGAACAAACGTTTCATCAAAGTCTATGCCCTCTAATTAGATGTATCCTTGGGCAACTAGCTTAACCTTATTTCTAATAATGTTGCCAAATTCATCTGATTTACTTTTAAAAATCCATTTGGTCCCAATAACATTTGAATTATTTGATCTAGGTACTAATGTCCAAACATCGTTTCTATAAAATTATTCTAGTCCTTCTTGCATGGCTTTAATCCAAAAATCATCCTGTAAAGCTTCTTTAATATTTTCAGATTCAATTAAAGAAGTAAAGCAAAGAAATTGTACTAGATTAATATTTATTCTTCTAGTCACCATTCCATCTTCAAGATTAACAATAATTAGATCAGTCGTATAATTCTTTTTGACCTTTGAAGAGGGTTCTTTCTAAACTGGATCCCTAATCTCCACTTCAGGCTGCGCTGCAATTTTAGGTTGTGTTACATTATTTTTATCTGAAATAGTATCTTCCATAAGATTTTGAATTTTTCTTCTTTTGTATATTCTGCAAAGTTTGAAAAATTATCTACAATAATATTAGTAGATTCCATAATAATCTGAGCTTTCGTGTTGTAAACATGATATGCTCGATTATTATTAGAATATCTTAGAAAAACCCCTATATCATTTTTTGCATTAAACTTACCTAGTTGTTCTCTATCATGGAGAATGTAACAAGTATTTCTAAAAATATAAACGTAACCTAAGTTAGGTTTTTTATCTCTCCAAATTTCGTAAGGAGTTTTGCTTATACCTAGTCATAAATATACACAGTATATGTTATAATATGTTGTGTTTACAACTTCAACCCATAAATGTTTTATAAGTTTTTTGTTATTCAGCATCACTTGAGCCATTTCCTATAATGTCATGTTCTTTCTTTCCTCAACACCATTTTGTTGTGGTGTCTTAGGAGTTGAAAATTCATAAGTAATACTATTTGAATCAAAAAATTCAATATAGGAAGAATTTTCGAATTCGTTATCATGATCACTTCGTATTCTGATTATTTTACCAATGTTACAACCTTTATCCATTTTAAGTTTAATAACCAATTTCTTAAAAGCATCAAAAGTATCTAACTTTTCTCTTAAAAAATTTAGTATATCTAGAAAAGTCATCTACAAAAACAAAAATATACCTTTTACCTTCTCCACATTCTACTTGCATGGGACCCATAAGATCCATATGAAGGAGTTCCAATACTCTTGATATTGTAACATGTTGTATCACTTTATGTGTTGTTCTTATCTGTTTACCCATCTGATAAGGACCATAAACATCTTATGATTTCTTACCCAGTTTTGGTAAGCCATGAACTGCATCCGAATTGTTAAGTTTCTGCAACATTTTAAAATTTAAATGTCCTAACTTTTCAAACCAAAGATTAGATTCATTTATAGTAGTCTTATTACATGAATGTATTTTTATCAAAATATAGCAATTATCCTTTGATCTAAAGCTTTCTAAAACTGCTTTGCCACATTCATCAATAACACTACACTTATCACAAGTGAAATTAACATTAAAGTTTAGATCACAAGTTTAACTTATACTGATCAAATTAGCCATAAGTCCCTCTACATGCAAAACATTTCTAAATTTAGGAAATCCTTCAATATTAAGAGTTTCTTTGCTAAGAATTCTTTCTTTTGCACAATCACTGAATGTTACAACACCATCAGTGTCAGCCTTATAGTCAAAAAGAATAGATTTATTACCTGTCATGTGTTTAGAACAACTACTATTGAAATACTAATCGTTAATAGCACATGATCTAAAACAAGTAAAAGATTCAAAATAATTTAATTTAGATTTCTTAACCTAAACTTTTCTTGTTTTTCTTGACAAATCAATATTTTTCTTTGGTGTTTTTTTTTGAAATAGAAATTCATGAAAATAATAATTATTTTCTAAAAAATTTCTCATAGTAAAACACCTAGGTCTGATTTGACCTTTTACATCACAGAAATGATAAGTTGGTACAAGCTTACCATGTTTTCTTAATGAAATAAATATTTTTGGATTATTTCGATTTGCAATAGAAGATTTTCTTGTTGTAACATTAGTCTATTTTTCAAAAACTGGTATTGGTGCAGTCACAATATGAGGTTTCTTCTGTATTATAATATCACTACTGCTTTTTGCAACCAAGTTAGAAAAAGAACTCTTAATAAAAACAGTTTTTGAATTCGAGCTCTCACCTTTAAATTCGAGTCCTTGATGATCTGACCTAGATCTACCAATCGTTAGGATATAATCTAATTTGGCAGTTCTAGAATTTAGGATTTTTAATGACTTTTGAATCCTATCAAGCTCTGCTGAAATATCTTATAACTTTACTTCTTTTTCAGTCAACAAAGTTTCAAACTCTTGGATCTTTATTTTAGAATTTTCCTTATATTAGATGAAAGCAGAATGTTTTCCTTCAACAGATCTATTATGATCTACAACTTTAACTCATTGAGAATACATATTCTCATAGGATCTTCTAATTGATTCTTTATCTAGTTTGGAATCATTACCATCAGTATCATATAATCTGTCTAATGACAATATTGCTATCAGATATAGGTTGTACTACAATATTATCTGTAGAACTGTGCACAAAACACATATTATTTGAAACTAAAGAAACACCAAAAGCAATATAATTACTTACATGAGTCTTATCTTCTTCTTAGCTACCTTCTGACTCCTTATCACTTCACGAGATAGTCATTACCTTAGATTTTTTCTTTAGAGTGTTGGCACATTTAGTTTGTATATGACCATAACCTTCACACTCTCTACACTGAATACCTTTCTTTTTATCTTTAGAAACATTAGATTTAGGAGGAGTGAACTTACCTTTACTAGTATTGCTCCCCATTGATTGTCTGCCTATTTTCAATAAAAATTTGTTAATTTTTTTGGATAATAGAGCAAGTTTGTCATCAATAAATCATTTTCACTCACAGACAGCTCAAGGATAGCTTTAAAAGCAATTAATTCATCCTTCTTTCTATGCATGATATTCATCTCATAAGTCTACAAGGATCCCATAAGTTCCTCAACCTTCATGCTTTCGAAGATTTTGCTTTCTTCAATTACCGTGAGCTTTGATTGAAACCTTTGAGGCAAAGATCTTAATTTTTTTTTTAACTATTTTATTATCTGAAAAGTGTTTACCAATAGCAAAAGCTTCATTAGAAATATCATATTATTTAGTAAAATATTCAGATAAGTTTCATCTTCTCTTATTTTTAACTCCTCAAATTTAGAGGCTAAAATAACTATTTTGGTTCTTTTTATATCACCAAAATCTTCAAAATGTATTTGTAAAATATCTTATGCTTCTTTGGCCGAATCACAATTTGTTATCATTTGGCTTCAAGTAGCATCAACACCATTGAGAATGACATGTAATACTCTGGAGTTGTAATTGGCCAGTTTATCATCATCAGAAGAGCAATTAAGTTTATGTTTAGGAATAATATTCTCATTCTCATCCTTTATGGTTGGAGATCTCCATCTATTAAGAACCGATCTCTATGATTTTTCATCAATTGAATATGAGTAGTTGGTACCATCAAGTAATAGAGGGTGTGTAATAGACCCATGTTCGGCAAGAAACGACATATGTGAAAAATATGGTAAAAAATCCACAAGATCTCACGAAACAAACTGTTTGTGACTTGCTCTGATACCAATTAATACGACCATTTCTTATATTCTTACTGAATATATTTAACTATCTAATTAATTATATTATGTGGTTTACGAAAAATTATAATATAGATATTATAACATCAAAAAGTAAAAACTTAATGTGTAGTATTTTTACTTGATTCAACTATCTCCTGATAGTCTATATCCAAGGGGTCACGCCTAAAGAAATAAACTTATTAGTAAAGAATAACATGAGTACAAAGACAAATCAAATTTAAAAGATTCTATCTCTTAAATATTGCAACATGTCAGCACTCCATTAATCCGTTTAGTGAGCTCCCCTTGACTTGATTGTGATTCTCTCCGTCTGAACTCCCTTTAGAATTCTCGAAACCTATCTTTTCCCAAATACTTATTGAACTTCTTCCGAAGTACTCTCACAATTAAGAATCCTTTCTAGTCTAATAATACAAAGTATAAACAGATATAATAAAGTATTACTCTAATGGTAATCACAAACATACATGGCATATTTAAGAGCCTAACGTAGACCCCTATAGATAGTGCTTGAGGCCTTCCAATCTTAAAAATCTACAAGACACATTTTAATCATCATAAATGCTGATTGGAAGCCAATTAGATCAGTTAAAGATAAGGCTTTTGTAATTAAGACTGATCTATGATTGTTGTTGATTTTGCACAGTGATGTTACAACATGGGCTCTATCTAAAATAGCTAGATTGGTAACTTATTAGAATAAACGTTAATTTGTGACCTGAAATAAAAATTCTATTTTTCACATAAATCAATTAAATAAAAAGTGTTCACACATAATAAGAATCAAGAGATAAGCATTTATACTTTTATATTATAAAGTAGTTTCCATATAAATATAAGTTGTCAAAGCAATCAGATAAAATTAGCCCAACAATCTGATCGATTAGAATTGATTATTTCTAGATATATTAATCAATTAATATTAACAAACACATAATAATCAATTTGCATAAAATATGCCTAAGAAAGAAATATGTAAATAAAGTTTCCTACAATGGAATCATCAATCACAGATAATTCTAATCAAAACACAACTAATATAATTATACGATAGCTATAAAATTCAGACAATACATTTAAACAATGTCAGGTCAAATGTTCTAATGATATTATTACAACATCAATCTAGAATTACTATCAGTCAACATAGACAGTGATGCTGTAACATCTGAAATGACAAGAGACTTTTCCCTTTCACTTAAAAAAAAATAATAGAACCCAAGTAGAAAATAGCAAAGCAAAAGGGGTGGTTCGTATCAATTCATAACCAAAAAGATAGTTTTCAATTTTTAAAAATTACTGAGAATAAGGGTATTTGATATTGTTGTCTGAGAAGAATTTTCAAAAATAAAGTTAAAGAAAAGTGAAATTTATAGAACAACAAAATGTCATTATATTGTTTCCTTAAGGAGGAAAAAAAGGACTTTTATTGTACCTAATCTCTCTCTTTATTCTCTACTACTACTTTGTCTCTTATGATTTTTTTCATTTTTATTCTCTCTTTTCATTTATTCTCATTATTTCCTTTTTCTTAATTGGTCCTCGTTAGTTTGTCTCTCCTAACTCTCTCTTATATGACGTATTTTCTCTCATTATTTTATATGTCCTCATCTTCTCTCTAAAGATGGCAAAATTAGCGGGTGAGGCTGGCCCAAAGCGAACTTGAAGAGTAAGATGGCTTAAGCCGAGAAAATTAAAAAGTGAGCCTAGTCCGGCCTATAGGTCCACCGAGCTCCTAGGCAGGCTAGGCCAGGCTGAGTCGAGCTTAGTACGAGTCAGCCCGTACTTGGCCTATTTAAAAAATAAAAAATTATATATTATTGTTAATTAAAAATTTTTAAAATAAAAGTTTTATAACTAATATGTTATATAACTTAAGTTATGTTGATAAAATTTTAAAAATTGAGTATATAAGTTGATAAAAAAAAAAGTTAACAAGAAAAGCCTTAAGAAAATTATTTAGAATTAGAATAAAAATATGAGAAAAGGTAAGGAAACAATGATATTTAGAATTTAGAATTTAATTAAGTTGAAAGTATGAAATAAAAAAATGAGTGAGGTGAGAGAAAATTTATGGGTGTCGAAGGGGTTTTTTTTTTCAATTTTAAAAAATTTGCCATCTCTAACTCTCTCATCTATTTCTCTTTCCTTACTTTACTTCTATTATATTTTTTTTTATGATTCTCTCTTTATTCTTTCACTCGAATATCTCTCTCTTCACTCTTTCTTAACTCTTTCTTAATTTTCTTTTTCTAATTTTTTTTTTATATTTGAATATAATTCTTTTCTATACATTTTTTTTACGTTCAAATATAATTCTTTCACTACATTGTATTTAGCAAACACTTGCTAAATACCTTTTGTTTTTTTAAAATAGCAAAAAATATTTTTGTTCTCATCTCTAAAAAAATAATTTTGAAAACAAAAAGACATGAATTTGGCCTTTCTTTTAGTGTTATAGAGTCACAGACTCTTCAAATGTTATTCTTTTAGTGTTATTGAGTCACAGACTCTTCAAATATTATTCAGGTTGTGAGTAAGTCCATAATGGAGTCTAATGAATTTGGGAATCTTATTATATGTCGATATGCTATTCTCTTTGTAATATGGAGTTTCTATTGTACATATTCATAGAGAGGCCAATATAGTTGCCCATGAGATTGCAAATTATCTTTAAGGACACATGATGAATTTGTTTGTTTGGAGAAAATTTCTCCAACTGTTGAGTATATTATTTTATCTAAGTATCAATAAATTCAATAGATTATTTTCCCTATAATATTTATATATATATATATAAATATATATATATCAATATAGCAAAAATAGATAAAAGCTGCTTGGCACTCAAATACCAATTAACTCATGACTCAACTACATTGAGTCTTAATAATCAATATTTTTGTATGAACTTCGATTCTAATAATCAGTATTGTAATAGTACAAAGATCATTATAAGATAAATCAAAATAATAAACAATCATCAAATAATTGTATTTGATTGAAGCTTAATGAGGAAAAATTGTGCATGAGATATATATGTGATGTGAACACATTGACGAAATCAGAAATTCATTTAGTGGGGCATTAACTACTGAGACCTTTTTTTTTTTTTTGAACTTTCCTTTTTTTTTTTCTAGGTTGATTAGTCTATATTTGTTTGTTTTTTTTTTCTTCGCAAGAGAGATAGTCTGTAATTGGGTTTAACTAAGTCTTCAAAATTAATTAAGAACAACGCAGTTTATAGGTTAGAAATTAGGTTGTTTTTGTAGACTAATTTCAAGGATGGTTATTTCCTAGTTAACTTTAAACTTTTTTAAATATAAAAAACAGGGTATGCTTAAAATATTAAAAATGGAAAAAAAAAAAAATGCATGCAAATTTGCAACATTAAAAGATAAGTGGAGGCACTGGTGGCCCTTGCCTTTCTCCATCTTCACGTGCACACAAATCTACAACGAACATAATTAAATCTCCTCAAAATAAACATGTTTCAGATCACCTTTCATTATGCAGTTGGCTCCTTTGATCGATAAGATAACGTATTTTTTTGCAGAGAGTGATCTTTGATGATTTAAATTATTCTAGATATGAATATTAGGAAAAGTTCAAATTTAGAAGAACTCTAAATATAAACAAACAAAACGTATACATAAATAGATTTTAGTAGGACAAAACTCAAAAGAAAAACAAATCTATGAGAAAACTCGCACGGAAATGGAAAGATGATTGTTTTCTTTTCCAAAAAAAAAAAAAAAAGTACTAGGAAGTTCTATTACAGAGCTAGATCTTCAATCAAGTAGGAATCAATATAGAAAAGTCGTAGAAAAAAAAAAAGAAAAAAGTTTTTCAGAAAAAGATAAGCTAATTATAAATTAAATGACTTAAGACAATGAGATATGAACTATGACCCTCTACTTCACAAGAAAGAATATTTATCTAAGCTATGCCTGTGACCATATAACCTACTGAGGCTAACTATAAATTTTTGACTTGTTAGAGTCTCCACCCCAGGAGAAAGTATACTTACCTAAGCTATGTGAGGTTAACTATACATTTATCATCGACTTAGGAAAAAAAAAAAAAAAAAATATCAAAACACTAATTTCTTTACTAACTAGACATTTTTTCCCCCAAAAGAAAGCAGGAATTTTTATTGAAGATAATCAATATCTGTCTGAATTAAATTTGAAATAGAACTCGATAGTCATCCAAATAAATCTTATCCTCTAAATACCTAAGAGAAAGCTTGGTAGAGAATGAGCAACCCAATTCCCAATCCTAGAAAAATGACAACAATTATAATTACCAGGAACAAAAACGAAGAAGTTTATTAGTATCTAAAACAATAGAATTTTCATAACAAGTAGCTAAGTTGGAATGAATATTTGCTCGCTTTTGATTATATTTGAATTATCGCATTCAACCAGCCACTCTAATTTGGATACCATTAACAACAACAAAACTTTAGGCCTTCTTGAAAAAGCTAGAATTCAACCACAAAAGGAGAGTAGACTTTACTAGTTTGATGGGAGCACATCCAAGAATCTGCCATTTGTAATCATGCACAACCACCCCAATCCCAACTGCACTTAATTTCTCAACAAAAATTGCGTTGTGTTCATTTTCAAGAAATCTACTTAAGGAGGCTTTCATCTCCAATCCAGATCAAGCCTGCAAGAGGGAAGAAGAGTTTCAATTTTTTAGTATTCACGAAACTCAAACAAAATACTCTCGTCGATGGTCCTTGAAAATCATAGCCATAGATTTGAAAGTGTTCTCGAAAAAAAAAAAAAAAACAAAAAACTTGTTCTAGTAGACCAAATACTCCAAGCCACCATATAGAAAAGAGGTAGATCATCTCTATGAACATGCTCTCACAAGCAAAACGCAAGAAACTAGACAAAGATAAACCTACGAACCTTGAAAGAATAGGCCAAAACAAAAGAGGCAAACCAAATTCTAGCCACCTTATTTCAATTCCTCAAAGCGTGGATACCATCCTCATTCTCTGTTGAATACCAGGGACAGAATGTACAAATATTAATATGGCGAGTCATTAAAGCAACACAATATTGTTCGAAAGTCTCCAAATAAAAGTTTTCACCTTGGTTTGGAATTTTAAGATTCAAATGACACTTCCACCATAATTTGTCAGTTGAAGAAGAAGAACTTGTTTCTTCAACTGAATCTATAGCCAGCTTGTACCTAGATCTAACAGAATGGATTCCATTAGAATTATAGTACCAAAGAAGCTTATTTTTTCATAACTGACTTTCTTAAAGGAATACCCTCGATACATTGGCTATCAATAGGATAGATGATCTAATTTATGAAGTTAGAATTATTCCCATTAAGGATCATATCTGCCACTACCCAATGATCAGATACATCATTCGATGGAGTAGTTGATTTAAAGGTAGAAGGGTCCCGACTCTCGAGAATCATTCAATAATCTAATCTTTGTCCCATCTCCAACTAGCTGACGGGCAATGACCTTTTTTAAGTAGGTCATTGCCCGAGACAATGCTCTGCCGAGCATGGGACGGTTGCACTCCCTACTTTAGCAGAGAAGAAATCTGAGTTGGGGAAGTATTAATTTACCTTTGAACACTCGAGCCATCAAAGAAGAATGGTCATGAATTAATATCCACTATGTTAAAAATTGTAAAATTCTGAAACCCCAAATGTAAAAACTCAGTTTTTTTAGGGGCAAAATGGTCTTTTGACCAGATATAAAAAAAAAATCAGATTATATATATGTTTTCCTCTCTCTCTCAGACCCGTCCCCCCCCTCTCTCTCATTTTCTCCCTCTTGGCCGACAGAAGGAGAAAGAAGGCCGCAGCTTGCCTCCGGCCACCGTCCGCTACTCCAGCTTACCTGCAACCCTTCGCCAGGTTGCCACGAAGCCCCGCCACCCCTTGCCGGTCGTTGTCGCCGCGTGGTTTGCCGAAAACTCCATAGAAGCCGATTTGAGCCATTTCGGATTTTTGACCGCCGGCCATTCGGCCTCCAACCGGTCCCGTTGGATTCGTATCATCGCAAAGATCATTAAGGTATATATATCTCAACCCCATTTTGTCCAGATTAAAAGTTGTCATTTTTGGGTATTTCGAGTTTATGGTTGTTGTTTGTGATCCGGCCGTTGGATTGTGTTTTTGACAGCATTTTTGGAATGTACTCGGAAAATAGAGAAGTTTGATATATATATATATATATTGTGTTGTTTGGTGATCGGCACGAAAATCGAGATCGAACGGTCGAGATTTTGTCTCATTTTGCGTGCCACCGGTCCGGTGTGGGTGCGTACCAGAATTGAACAAGTTATATATCTAACCTAGCTATTTTGGGTGCTAAGAATTCAGTGAAGAGGTCCGTTTGTGGAATTAACGCTCTGGTGAGAAGTTGGTCATTTGCAAGAGGACGATCGAAGGCTTAGAATTGGTTTCCGACCCTCCAGGCAGTCGTCAATGACACTTTGAGGATTCAATAGTGTGGTATCGCTATTCAAGCGATGTAGGGATTCAGTTACCTCTGTTTTATATCGTTTTCGAATAAAACTTACTTTTTGCAACATATGAGAATAAACGTGATTTTTAGACTATTTAAATGTCTGTGATGAGAATTTGTTATATGAGATATATACTGTATTGCTCTGGGAATTTTCTGAGTGCAGGTTATTTTAGGTATATTAAAAATAGGGCCGTTATGCTGTCCGTTTTTCTATAAAAACCTAGTATGTTGATTTTACCGGAAAACTCGAGCATGACTATTTTCACACTTCAGCTCTGTATTGCACGTGTCATAGGATCATACATGAG
>JXTB01000311.1:387681-451914 GCA_002914805.1 Parasponia andersonii | reverse complement strand
TAGCATTGAACCAAGATTACTGCTTTCTATTTTGTCTGTAAACCTATGTATGTCATTCTGGGATTTGAGTTTCGTTGTGGATGATGATGTTACTTGAACTTATATTTGACTTTGTGATTTTTAATTATTATTCGATCTATATTTATTGGTGTATACGAACTGTGAGAGTAGTTCACGGGATGAAATTCTAAATATTTTATTTAAATGGATCGTTTTATAAAAACTAGAATTTTTGATACTTTTCAAATAAATCACAGAATTTTTCACCTTTATGAAATTCTTCTTTTACCACTGGCCCGAACTTTAGGTCGTGACACCAAGCCATTGTCAGGTTTCAATTTACATAGATTCATTGATTGCATAGTCTCTCCCGTTGCAATCAATGAATCTTTTTCTCCTTTTCTGGCTACCATCCCACTAAGACTTAGTAATAAGAGATTTCAAGTCATTATATTATACAAAGTAGTGGGAAAGTTTAAAAATGCTCATCATGTACGTTAGAATAGATTTAGCCACCGCCTAAGTGAGAACCTCCTTGCCACTTGCAGAGAAAATTTTGTTTCTTTAAAGTTGAAGCTTATTCTACCACCGATCCTTAATCTAATTGAAGTTGGACCTTTTGTCGCGACCTACCAAAATCAGCAAGCCCAGAACAATCGGAAAAAGATATTTAAAACCTTGTAAGTACGTTATACCAAAACATAGAATTAAAAAAAAAAAAAAAAAAACAACAACAACAAATGAAGATGGCTAATTTGCATTTACTATGTTCTGTATAGATTATATTTTTTTAAAGAAAAAATAAATTCTTTATTATAATAATTTGTTTGCTTGTCATTATAGAAAAATTATGTTTAATAAATATATATAAGGATGAAGAAAATAACAGTAACAAGAGTGTCACCATTATATTTTAATAGAGAGTTTGCATCACTAGTAAAAATATAATTACAAGACATAAAGTCAACTAAATTTATTCTACCTATAGGAAACTTACAATTATGTTCTCCTAATGGGCTAGATATTTAATCCCGAAGATACCATAAAATCTAAACCTTCACAAAGCAAGCAACATAAGTTCTTCCTTTATTATCTCGAATTATTGCATCAATCATAATAAAGTCTATCTTCGTAATAAATGCAAAATCAATAGTGAGTTTTTTCTATATAATAATATTAGATTCAGATTTGTATGAAAATCACAAAAATCTAAATAAAAATAAATAAAATCTGCATAACTCTAAAATCTAACCAGACAAAATGCCTATGAAAATAAAATGATGATTATTGAAGGACAAGACTATTGAAAATAATTTTTTTTAAAGTAAGAAATCCTACTGGGAAGGGAGATTAATGGACTATCTCTCTCCAGTGGGTAGAAATGAAGAAAGAAAAAAATGGAGACGAAGACAAAGTCTTCTGAGAGAGAGAGAGAGGCGTTAGTGTATATTTTATATATATATATATATATAATATTACATAGCTTATGTTTTTACGTGAACTTTAATAATGCAAAACGAAATACGTGATTGAAATCTACATTCACAAATTCGAAAGGTAATTACCTTTAAATAAATTTATTTTTAATTTGTCTCGAGGAAAGTCACGCTGCTATTTAACATTCAAGGCAAAACAAATTATTTTTGTTGATGAAATATTAATGTGTATTGATGTGTTAATCTGTTAGTTACACATTTTCAAACTCTAACCTTGTCTATTTATTTTGATTTAAAGTAGATCACACTAATCAGTATCAGTATCCGATAAACAAATATAATATTGATATCAATGGTCGATAAAATTTGGACAATTTTGTTTCAATTCAAGACAGAATCCTCATTTTCTGTGCACTCTATGTCCTTTGTAGGATACAAGAGAATCAATCTTTCTTAAACTCAAAACTCCTTATGTAGGTAATCTTTGTGGTGCAACTTATTCATGAATGCATAATATTGTTAGTACTGAAAAGTATAAGACCCTTACTATGTGTCCCGAAATGTTAAATAACCATTTATATGTCAAAGTGTAAAAAAATCGACACTGAGATAATAATGAGTAAGACTCCATGTGAACTCCACAAATTTACATAGAACTACCAACAATCGACACGAAAAAGAGTATACAGTCTCTTCATGTTACACAAGCATTTTTCAAACTATGATTTTAGAATTAATTTGAGACACAATGTGTCATCTTACATCATCCTCTCAAAGTAGAGACACATTTAGTAATTACTACGATTTCTTAGTGGTGCTTTCACAAACGACACGTAGTTCTGCGTGGTCTTGTCAGGGTAGACCGCAGCCGACAGCTGAAAAGGCGAATAGAGACTCTATTTGGTCATCTGCAAAGATTAGATCTTAACCACCAAATAATGCATGTACGTACAAATCAATATTGGAACACAATGTATGTGGAAAAGAAAGGCATAAGCAATGACATTATGAGCACATGGACCATGTACGTATTAGTAGGCGTGAGCGCGGTGTGGATTGAGCGGTACAATGTCCAAATTTTTAACCAACCAACAAAGTGCGGTAGAGCAAAATCTTAACCACTACGGTTAAAAAAAACCTATTAACCACACCACACCATACCACATTATGCGGTTTGGTGTGGTACGGTTTATGCGGTTTGGGTCCTCAATATGGACCTTAATAAAAGTGGGCCAAATTGAGAAAATAATCTTCAAAAAATTATAACTTTTAAAACAAAATCATTTAAAAATTAATACAACATTCATATAAGAAAGTCACACTCATACATTCATAGAATCATACTGGTCTAAGCAACATCTTAATAAAATACAATATTACAACCCAATCGAAATAGAATAAAGTACAAATATCTATAGTTAAAATTTAAATATCTTTCCAAACAATATTATAACAAATAACGAAGAACAAAGTTAAAACTTGAATTATTATTAAGTCCTCATTCGTTAGACTCTCTCCAAGACTCTCCAAATTTCATTCACAACCCTATAAAAAGATATAAAAAACATAACTATATTGAAGATATATTAAATACATGATAATGATTGATTGAAAAATAATAGTACTTACTATTAAGATTAATCAACATTAATAACAGTAATGGTTGATCCTCCTAGTGCATGACTTCTTAGTTTCTCTATAACAATGAAGGAGAAAAAAACAATATAAAAGGTACGTTAATATTTCAGCTTTAGAATAAATAAATAATAGAGCAATTAAAACAACAATGACATTATTACCTGACTCCATGCCAATGTATTTTTCATATTTATCTAACTCGAGTTGAAGATCTAATGGAAGGGGAGTAGCACGCAGCCAATTTTGAGAACAAATTAGTGCTTCCACCATAGTTGGACTCAATGAACTCCTAAAGCTATCAAGAATCCGACCCCAGTGCTAAATGCTAACTCAGAAGCTACAGTTGAAACTGGGACTGCTAACACATCATGTGCAAGTTGTGCTAACACATGATACTTAGAAGAGTTCTTTTTCCACCAAGCCAATACATCAAAATCTTTAGTCTTTCGATCATCACAAGATTCTACCAAGTACCTCTCAACTTCATTCTTATTAGAAGAATTATAATCTTCACATTCCATGTCATATTCCTTATCAAACATGTTACCTTCATCATCATCATCAAAAGTACCAGCAATAGCTACACTTGATCCTACACTACGGTTAGTATCAAGTTCTTATGCTTTAGGATCGTTTGACAGATAGAACTCATATAACTTTATCAATGAATTTTTCACCATATTTGTCATTCTGTCAACCATTTCATCAATAAAAACTTTCTTAAAAATAAATGAGACATACTTCAATTTGTATCTTGAATCAAGCACAATAACTATATATAGCAATCTATTTGTCTTCTCAATGTTTCCCCAATATTTATCAAATTTCCTTTTCATATTTGTTGCCATATTCTTTAAAATACAATTAGCATCTACATCCTCACTCCACTTCAATAGTCGTCCATGCAGATTAGTAATTTCATGAAAATATGTATTTGAGGTGACATACAAAGAGGCACTAAATTTCAAGGTAGCATCATAAAAAGTCTTGAGAAATTTTGTAAATGCTTTCACATTTTCCCACTCATCTGTTGTTAGTGGCCCTACTTTCCTTTTCCCATTATCATCTTCTAAAAAGTATCTCAAGTAAAATGCATCCTCATCCTCCATTATTTTAAAAGCATTAACAAACTTTAATGCATGTTGTAACATTAGATCAGTAGAGTTCCATCTAGTAGGGACATCTAAGCAAACATTATCTTTCTCATCTTTATTAGTATGAGCTACACATTTATTAAATCTTTGCAATCTTGAAGGAGAACTTCTAACATACCTTACATCATTTCGTACAGCAACAATGGAATCATGAACTTCTTTCATTCCTTCATGCACAATCAAGTTCAGGATGTGAGCACAACACCTAACATGTAAGAATTCACCATCGCATATGCTAGTTTTCCAAATTAATAGCCTCTTTTTTATGTGAGTTATAGCTCTATCGTTGGAAGCAGCATTATCTACAGTGATGGAAAATACCTTTTCAATGCCCCATTATTGTAAGCATCGATTAATTGCTTTTCCAATCGTTTCACTCTTTTGATTAGGCACTTGACAAAAGTTCAAAATTCTCTTTTGTAAAGTCCAGTCACCATCTATAAAGTGTGCAGTGAGAACCATGTAGCAAATATTTTGAATAGAGGTCCATGTGTCAGTAGTAAGACAAAGCTTTTATGAATTGTTAAGCAACCAAGATTTCAATTTTTTTTTCTCATCAATAAAAAGCTACATAATATCCCTTGCAATCGTCTAGCGAGATGGAACCTCAAATCTAGGACATGCCACTCTACAAAATTGTCTAAATCTCTCTTGCTCCATAAATCGAAAGGATAACTCATCAAGAATAATCATCTTAGCACATGCAAGCCTACAATCTCTTTGACTAAACCCTACTACTACAAGATTGCTACTTGCACCCTCACCAACGAATTCATTCTTTTTCTGAAAACATAAAGACTTTTGTTTTCTATCCTGTAAATTATATGGATATTTTTTACACTGCTTATTCAAATGATACCAGAGAGAGCTAGTCCCATTTTTCCTATTTCTTGCTACATAATCTTTCTGACAATAGTTACAAAGGTATCTAGGATCAGCAGGATCACTCTCTGGAATAAATGAAAAATGATCCCACACTTCAGAGGTTGGTCTAGAAGATCTCTTTTTACCTTTTTCAAGCAATGGAGGTTTGGAAGCACTTTGTGGAGCTGGTTTATTTGAGCATGGCTCGATGAATCTTGGTTTTGTCGAAGTTGGGTTGGTAGAGTTGAGTTTTTCACGGACATCTTGGCTTCCCCCAGTGACACTTCTTTGTTCCATCTTAATTATCTAAATATATTTTAAATAACAAATATTAAGAAAAACATAATCAATATCACAAATACAATGCAAAAAAAAAATCTCAAAAATGATTTCGTATTAATAACCCCATAAATACTAAATAGATATCAAATGCTTTAATTTTTTTTTTTAAAAAAAGAAACTTACAGAGAGCAAATGGTTAATAGAAGCACCTTCACTGGCGTAGATAGTGGTTTCAAACCTGACTAGAATGAGTGAAAGTGAGACTAAGGACTAAGTATTTAAGAGCTTCTATAAGAATGAAATATAGAGAAATATACTTACTTAGTTGATGAGTGTTGTCTGTGACTGTGAGAGACTCAAACTCAAAGATGGGGTGCAATTGTGAGTGGCTTAGAGACAAAGGAGGAAGAGGTGAAAAACGACTGAACTCAGATCTATTGTCAATAATAGTCAATTCTATAAGTGTTAGGGTTTTTAAAGTTTCCCTTATATACATATATATTTTTATGTATTTTAAGTTAATGGCAGACAAAAATGTAAAGTTAGTTAGTACCTCAAAAAAAGAAAACGTAAAATTAGAATTTTAATATATTATATATGTAAAATTTGTAAATTAAATTTATAAAAATATTTTTTAAATTAGATATAGAAATAAGAAAACGTAAGTTACATAATGTTAAGATTTTAATATATTATATATGTAAAATTTGTAAATTAAATATATACAAATATAAATTAGATATATATAGTATATATAGTGCGGTGCAGTTTATTGTGGAAATAAAAATCTTATTTCGCATTCTACCTCACACCACGACAGTAGAGAAAAATTGGACCCCAAATTACACCACACCGCGCGAGCGCGATGTGGTTTGATTTGGACGGTTTAGGCAGTTAAGAGGAAATTTGCTCACCCCTGCGTATTAGCTAGAGCCACCTCACAGCCCATTTGGGCCATTGGTAAGTAGAGATCCCACTTAATTAGTGTATATATTAGTCAGTCTCACGTGATGTGTTGTCTTGGTAGGGAACTACACCACATACTATAATTCTGAGTCATTAAGGCTATTGCCCATTTGGCCTTAGGTGGAATACGTGAGATAAAACTTTGCATTAGTTTTGTTAGTTTGACATTTCATACATATATGCACATAGTTAGGGTACCAAGTCATTCTGCAAATTATATATATATATATATATATAGAGGTTGAAAATCTAACTAATTTTTTTTAGTCGGTTGAATCATTATTTTATAGTGATATAATAATTATAATAAAGTATATAAAAAATATGTATAATTAATATTTTTTTTACTTTTTAATATAAAATTTTTTTAATTAACTAAAATAATACTTATTTATATAAAAAAATAGCTAGTTTCATATATATATATATATATATATATATAAAACTTCTATGCCAAACTAAACTATCAATGCGACAAGGCAGTCTCTTGTATCCAAGTCTCTTGTATCCAAGCAGGATATGACTCCCCCGGATACAACAAGAGATTCCACGCACAGCCCTTTTGGCAATTCCATGAGCTAATATATCTTTTCAATTGAAAGGCACATTGTATTCTATAAATTTTGTCGAGAATGATTTTTTGATTTTGTATTTTATTATATTTCGTGTATGGGTTGTTTGATAGTGATGGCTAAACTCTAATCATACCATAGCAAGATAAGTTAATTTATTTATCTGTTTTTCTTTGTACTCTTGAAACCTTAAAAAAAGAGACTGTCAG
Source organism: Parasponia andersonii (assembly GCA_002914805.1). NCBI lineage: Eukaryota > Viridiplantae > Streptophyta > Magnoliopsida > Rosales > Cannabaceae > Trema > Trema andersonii. The sequence goes on along the minus strand of JXTB01000311.1, from coordinate 444,793 downwards.
CTGAAACAAATATTCCAATATCTTTCATTACTCTTGAGACATATAATACTGCTCTGCTACTATGGTATTTTGTTGAGCGGCTTGGCCATAATAACTCAAGTCTCATTCCCCTTAAAAGATCTACAAGTTAATATTACACAATTAGTAAATATAAGCATTTTTTGAACATATTATATTTAAGTATCAATATGCTCTTGAGTCTCACCATTTTTCTATGATTAAATACTAATTTTATGGTTTAAATATCTATGATATAGAAATTTCACACTCAATGAAATTACAAGCATTTTGCACAATATTCTCAACTTTTTTTTTTTCCCGTTTTTCCCATACATTATTCTATTGCAAAATGTGTTATAGTTATGCAAGCAACTAATTTGGAATTGACAGCAACTTTTTTTTCCCCTTTCTTGGAAAGCTTTACTATATTCACATCCGAAGGGAAATGGTAGGATATATTTTTTGGGACTGTCAGATTTAATATTTTTTGATACCATCAATTCTACTTTTTAGACGGTTTCCATATAATTTGATTGAAAAATAAAAAGAAAAGAAAGTCGAGTAAAACAATAAATACCCATTTATCATTGATAACAAAACCATATCACAAAGTCAAAAGTTTGATTTTATTGGCAAGTGAAAACAAATGATATCAGACAATAAAGAGAGAAATAATATATATATGCCAAAAGAGGGTACATTGCAAATTACAAATATAATATAAAAGGCGAGAATTTTTATGGGGCAGTAATATTATAGCCAAAATGGTATTTAATATTTATGATAGTCATATTTTGAGCCAAAATAATTTAATTTAATTAAATCAGGCTTGGCATCCATTGATTTAAGAGACTGTACCTGCTCAGATGGTCTCATGTGCCGCGGGGACCTTCCCTTTTGTTAATACTAAAATATGTCCCTCTTCAAATACCAAAGCCCAGAACACACATGCACAGCAAAGGGTCCTCTTATTCTTATTCTAATCTCTTTTTTTACAGAGATCACCGTCACTGGTTTTGAGCTAAGACGACTCTGATTCTTGCGCCTATCTTCAACTCTTGGCAGATTCGAGAGTGCCCATCTGGAAAAGGGAAAGAAAAAAGGAAAGGAAAGTGAGATTTTTGATTCAAAGTTTTGTGCTTGTGTTGAGTATTGGGTGAATTTGATTGGTTTTTGGCTTTGACCAAGTGAGCGAAAACATAGTTGATATTGTTAGAGGCCTTTTTGGCTTGTTTTTTTGGTCCAATCCGGGAATTGGGTCGATGTGAGTTGTTGATTTGGTGGTGAATTGTGGGGGGAATCAGTGAGAGATGCGGCGGCGAGCAGCCGATCACCGGCGGCCGGTTGGGAGAAGGTTTCCTTACTGGATCTGGGATCTTCTTGGTTTGTTCTCTATTGCAGGCCTGATTTTGTTCGTAGTTCATCATAACCAGAATGAAGATCGGGTTGAACAGCCGATACTGGTAAGAAAACCGAGGATTTTTTTGATAATTTGATGCTTTCATTTGAGTAAATGGGACTTTAATTTGGTCAATACTGTCTTTTGAGCAATGCCCATTGGATCTTGATGCATAGGATTGTCATGAGTATGGAAGTACATCGTTTGAATTGATCTCAGTTTGCGTTGTTTGGATTTCTGAGGGTGTTAAGTGTTTAGATTTTTGAACTTTTGGAATCTGTTGTTCTACACTACTAAGGGAGGCTTTTTTGTTTGTAATTATGAACTTAATTCATATGTAGACTTGCTTTCAAAATGGTTAAATTCATTATTTTGGTTATAATTCTGGTTGTTGACTGGACTGACTGAACTATCGCTTTAAATTGGATTGTCACTGAGTTTCGAGTTGGCGGACTAACTAAACTTATCATTGAGTTAGTTCTTTGAAGGGTGATTCACAATGGATTTCATCTTATTTAGTATTCAGGCTAGGAGATTTGTTGTGTTGCATCTCTTAATAAGCAATGAGCAGAAGGACGCCGATAAAATTGTATTCTACTATGGATCAAATGTGATCTTAAATCGCACTTTACTTATCTGTTTTTGTGGGTTCCTAATGCAGATGTTTTGCAAATGTAGCACTTTTTGCTCATGTAATGCCATTATGGCAATGGCGTTCATTTTTAAATATGTTCTTTGAAATTTCTGCCAAAATACGGTGCAAAGAGGGTAGAATTCGTGACCAGGATTTGGTAAAATATATTTGTATTTGTGACCAATTTTGTGAATGAAGAAATGAACATCAAATTCAGTGGCTTATTTCATGATTCTATAGAATTATCTTGTCCACAAACAATTTACATATAACCTTTTCCAATATTCTCCCAAGACTTTTTTTTACATTGTGTATTCAAGTGATTGTTTCAAGAAAATTAGTGCATATCAATTTCACAAGAATGCAGTATTATTGTGTTCGTTTACGTTAAATTTATGATAATGATATAGAATTGTTATCATGCGAATTTTCATTCTTAGATCTCTGCAGTCGTATGGTTTTTGTGTTTGTACTGTTTATGCATAACTACATTGTGATAGTGATATAATTGAAAGTTCTATGTGGCATTATTTTCTTTTTTTGTCATAAGTTTTGTCATTGGAAATCCGATTCATACATGTGAGCCACTTGCTATTCAGTATAAATCCAATTTATTTGCATGGGGCTTGTTTAACATNGCATCAGCACTAAAGGGGCCAATCATAAGGTTCTTCTATTGTTTCACATTAGTGGTTTATTTTCAAGTTTAGAATTTATTTATTCTCTTGTAAAATTGGCATTATTTTACACAGCAGATATATTTTCTATGATTGAAAGTTGATGGAACTTAGAAGGATGAAAAGAGATGCTATATAATGAAGTTCTCCCTAACAGTTGCGATAAGTTTATCCCATATTCTGGGAACTTGGGTTTTTGTGATACTTAATGATTGTTGTTACCAAAAATGAGAGTTTTGATTGTAGCTTATGGCAAGTTTGAGAGAAAATAAAATGGAATAATTTTCAAGGACAAAGATAAGATATAGTTATGATTAAGGGTCCGTTTGGGATAACTTTTATTTCTTGAAGTAAAAGTATTAAAAGATCTTCCTACAAAAGATGGTGGGTTCATACTTCTTTAAAAAGACCTTTTGAATAAAAGAAGATCTTTTAAAAATCCATCCAAACACTCCTAAAAGATCTTTTAAGCTCAAGAAGATTTTTGAAAGCTATGCCAAACATGCCCTAACTCTCAACAAGATTCAAGAAATGAGTTAGTGTTATATTTAGCAGTTAAATGTCTAAATGTAATTGTTTGTAGATTTATTCATTCAAAAAAAAAAAAAATTGTTTGCAGATTTATCACACCTTTATTTAATCACCTGAAATAGTTTCAGGTTAGTATTTATGGCAGGGGTTATGCAGTGGATGAACATGTTTTAAGCTTGATGAAAATTAAATTGATAGGCCTACTTACATGTTCTCGTCTCTGCTTCATGATGATTGGTTTCGTTCGTGATATCCTCGGTACTATAACAAACTGTCTGGTTTGCACTTTAAACTAAGAGTATACTACTGTGGTTGATTTGTGTGACAAGATTGCTTAAAGTAGAAATATTCAACCTTGCAAACATGCGGTTCAATGCTTTTAACATTAGAGGCCTTATAAAACATTACCTAATTATAGGCATGGTGGCAAAGGGGAGATATCTGTCTGGAGAAGTCAATAATATCTTTGAACTCCTGTTTAAACTTTGAAGTGAAAGATTAAGTCAGCTTCCTGAAATATAATAGTACCATTTCCTTACTCAAATGATATTGACGGTGGAGAGAGAAAAGAAAATAGATGCACCATATTTGGCTGTTAAAGCACTCTTTTTATTTTATGTGGACATATTCGTAGTAGGGCATTATTTTGTATGATTTATTGACTGTATACTGCAAGATTCATATATCACCTTCCTATGACAGGAGAAAAACGCAAGAATCCAGCAGAACGCCCGTGAAGATTTAAATTTTACTCAAGAAATATTGAGCGCTACCTCATTTTCCCGGCAGTTGGCTGAGCAAATAACTCTTGCCAAAGCATATGTCATTATTGCCAAGGAGCACAATAACCTTCATCTTGCTTGGCAGCTTAGCTCAAAGATCAGAAGCTGCCAACTTCTGCTTTCAAGAGCTGCCATGCGGGGGGAGCCCATAACGTTAGAGGAAGCAGAACCAATAATTAAGAGCCTATCATCTCTAATATTTAAAGCACAAGATGCCCATTACGACATTGCAACCACAATAGTGACAATGAAGTCTCACATTCAAGCCCTTGAAGAGCGTGCAAATGCAGCAACTGTACAAAGCACTGTGTTTTGCCAACTAGCAGCTGAAGCATTACCGAAAAGCCTCCACTGCCTAATCGTTAAGCTTACAGCTGATTGGCTTCTGAAGCCATATTTTCAGGAACTTGCAAATGAAAATAGATACTCTCCACGACTTGTGGATAACAACCTTTACCATTTCTGCATCTTTTCAGATAATGTGCTTGCCACGTCAGTGGTTCTCAACTCCACTGTCTCCAATGCCGAACATCCACAGCAGATGGTTTTCCATATTGTCACAAATAGAATCAACTACGGTGCAATGCAGGCTTGGTTCCTCAGTAATGACTTCAAAGGGTCCACAATAGAAGTGCAGAAGGTTGAGGAATTCTCTTGGTTGAATGCTTCCTATGCTCCAGTTGTGAAACAGCTTCTGGATTCGGATTCACAAGCCTTTTATTTTGGGGGTTCTCAAGATTCGAACACTGAACCAAAATTGCACAACCCCAAGTATCTGTCGTTGCTGAATCACCTGAGGTTTTACATCCCACAGATATATCCACAGCTGGAGAAGGTAGTTTTTCTTGATGATGATGTTGTTGTCCAGAAGGATCTGATCCCACTTTTTTCATTGGATCTACATGGAAATGTGAATGGAGCAGTAGAAACTTGTCTTGAAGCATTCCATCGTTATTACAAGTATCTCAATTTCTCAAACTCAATCATCAGCTCCAAAATTGATCCACAAGCCTGTGGATGGGCATTTGGCATGAATGTGTTTGATCTAATTGCATGGAGGAAAGCAAATGTAACCGCAAGGTATCACTACTGGCAGGAGCAGAATGCTGATAGGACACTATGGAAGCTGGGAACTCTTCCTCCTGGTCTTCTTACTTTTTACGGTCTGACAGAGCCACTTGACCGGAGATGGCATGTCTTAGGGTTGGGTTATGATTTAAACATCGACAGTAGATTGATCGAGAGCGCAGCTGTTATTCACTTCAATGGGAACATGAAGCCATGGCTGAAGTTGGCCATTGGCAGGTACAAGCCTTTGTGGGAACGGTATGTAAATCAAAGCCACCCTTGTATCCAAGAATGCATCACAAGTTAAAATATGCTACTTCTTTTGTTCCGGTGGTAGTTCATGTGATCCTCCATACTTTTTTAAACTTCCAATCTGGGATCACATTATTGTAGAGTCAGAAGTAGAAAATTTTGACTTTTTTAGGAAGTTATCCCTCTCTTTCTTCATTACAGTATTTTACAAGACAGAAAAAGATTTCTTTTATACATTAGAAACTCTAAACGTACTAGGGGAAGAAAGTGTGGGAGATTCATTTTTGGCTAGTGGGGTTTTTGTTTTTTCCTTCTGCAAGCTGTAGAATTATTTGCGAAGCAATTCTTGTAATAATTATCAGCTCTCTTTAATTTATATTATAAGAAAACCATTTTTCCCTCTCTATTTCACTTGACAATCAGCCAGAATATCCATTGTTATGCTGAGAGAAATTTTCACATGGTGGAACATATAATTTGCTTCAGGTTAGCATGATGTTGCAAAAAATCATATGATTCATAAAACAATCGGCAAAATGCTCCCAAAAATAAAAAGGAACCCGGACTAGATTTGGCTGTTACATAGTTGTTTTTTTATTCTAAACCATAGTCCACAAAGTACTGCAATGTCACATGAACGTGCTGCAGGACCATGCATCGAATATTTCCATCAGATCAGTGAACAAGTAAAATCCAATGCAGGAAAGCATTGCAGAAATCAATTTGCCGATTCGAACGAGAAAAAAAAAACTCGCTACGAGCTTTCATTCAATTCTTCACGGACGGCCATATTCCAACCTCTGAATAGCCATCTTCAGTAGCACAGGCTCGGAACATGCCCAGTGTATTGAAAGGCATTGCGACTTCTCCTGTGGCAGAGATGGCAACTAGCCCACCAGTGTCTTTCGGAGTGTGCTCCACTGCGTACGCTGCAGCATCCTTGAGAGAAAGGCCTTTGAACTCCATGAGAGCTGCCACATCCCTTGCCACTGTACCCCGGATTATGGCCTCACCTTTTCCGGTGGCAGAAACCGCACAGAGATTGTTGGCATAAGTCCCTGCTCCTATGATGGGACTGTCCCCAATCCTTCCTACCATCTTATTGACAAGTCCCCCAGTGGAAGTTGCAGAAGCTAAACTCCCCGCATTGTCAACAGCCACACATCCGACTGTCCCCTGGCTGTCACCGTTCGGAATCAATTTCTCACTGCTCAGAACTTTTGGTGTTGGTTCTGTATAATCAAGCTGTGTAGATTCATGATTAAAATTTCCACATCAATGAACCAACTTAACTCATATTCTCCTACAACAGTAATGATTTACATGAAAAACAAATTCTTTTAGATTAAGTACTTAAGATTGCATTTAAACAAAAAGTAAACAAACAAAGTTTCACCTATTCTTCCCTAGAAAGGAGGTACTAAATTACTAGTGTACCTGCGTTCTATTGGCTTCTTTTGCTTGCTTTAGCCGTTCAATATTTTCTTGAGTAACGAAATAACTCGAGTCTACTGTCTCAACACCCTGGACAATTCACCAAAACCATAATTACACAATAAATTCAGACTAATAATAATAATAATAATAGAAGAAAGAAAAAATCTGACAAGAACTACTCTTGAGAAAGAAAAAATTCTGATTCTTAAGAACAAATTCAAATTCTAAGAAGTAAGAACAAGAAGATAAATTAGGATAGCGCAAACGAATAAACACATAGAGTTATTTGACATAATTTGTGGGTTAATTTTTTGGAGTGAGTAGTGGATTTCTTTCCAATAAAATAAGCGAGTTGGTGATGCAAACTCAAGTAATATGAACAACGTGACGTTGCATATGCAGCACTTTTTTAATTTCAGCCATGACAGAAACATTAACTAAACCCCCATGGTGACCTCTTTTGAGGTTACTGTAACTAAAGATAGAAATTTCAGGAGGTCAATATAAGGAAGAGTTCCACTCACTTGTTCTCTTGCAAAAGTTTCTGCTCCATCAAATCCAAGATAGATATGAGGCGTTTTTTCCATGACTAAACGGGCTAAAGATATGGGATTAACTACTGTTTTGAGGCCAGAAACAGCTCCACATTTCTTTGTGGTTCCATCCATAATACTAGCTTCCATTTCAACATTCCCATTGCAAGTTAAAACTGACCCTCTACCAGCATTAAAATGTGGATTGTTCTCCAGTTCACGGACCTACATTAATATTATTAGACCATATTCTTTCAGAGGTAATTAGTCCTTACTCCATAATAGCACTATCAATCCAAAAAAAAAAAAAAAAGAAAGGGAACAAAGAATTAAAAATTTTTAAGTACTTTAGTTTAGAACACATATTGACTAATCTTGTACTCAAAACCTTTGTTAAGAAAATGAAGGGAAGAATGATCAAATGATAGACAAATTTAAAAAGAGTTTCAACAATAGATTACTTTTCTTTTCTTTTATTTATTTTTTTTAAAATGATGAAGCATAAAGGATGATGTTTATAATTATACACCTGTGCATAAATGTAAATATAAATAAATGATGTACCACAAGTTCTACAACGTCCAAGGCAGAGTTTCCTGCTTTGAGAGCTTCAACGCCGATGCGGAGGCTGTGATGGAGGCTTTCCACGCGTGGTTGGAGATGCTCCGCCGGATAGTCTAGCGGAATGGCGCCGCCGCCGCCATGAAGTGCTATCGCCCATCCCATCTTTTTCACTTCCTCTATTCTCTCTTCTCTATTGGGACAACACTAAAAGTAGTGTGATAGTTTCAAAGATAAATGGTAATTTCATGAATAATAAATTTAGAAAAAGCTCTCTACATGTTCTACATTTCTCTCCAATCTTTTTTGACAAAATAATAATAATAATTGAACAAGTAAATAAACAAAATAAAAAGGACCAGAAAAGACAAAAAGATTTGGTAAACGAGGACATGAACTTAGCTAACGGACGGACTTCGCTATCATCATGTCGCATAAATGACTCTAGTCACAACTCAACCCACGTTCTCGCTTTAATTATTCTTTCTCCTGCCTTCGCTGGAAAATATTTTGTTTTTTTTGTTTTTATTTAAATTCAAAAGACTTATTGGTCCCTAAGGTTTTACTCATTTTGCAGTTGCACAATGTGTTTTTTTTTTTTCTTTCAATATTGAGGTGTCTAACGTTTTGTTTCCTTAGGATTCGTTAGTTCTTTTTCATTTTCTATCTCGCAAGTCATAGACAAATGTCAAAGAAGAAAATTTTGTCGAACTTGACTAATACAAGCCTAGAAGGAGTGTCATTTTATTTATTTTTCTCTTAAATTTTATAGTAGTGATTATAGATTATTAGCTAAATATGGAAAAATTAACGAGTTTATGAAGACTTGGGCTACTCCTCTTAACCAGTTTGACGTTTTAAATTGTTGGGACAACAAATCCTATATATTTGCTTGAAATGACGTTGTTGCTTTTCTCGTGATTGTACTTCCTTCCTAACATTGTTATCTAAACGACTTTCGTTTTAAATCTACAATCACATTTAGACAAAATAATTACACCAAGACCCCTATATTTGAAAAGAATTACATAGATACCCTCCAATTAGTCAAAGTTGAATAAAAATTTTGCTTTTTGTGCCAGTTAAGAAGTATTTTTGAATTAAATTCAAATTAAGAATTAAAATACATATCCTTAAAGTTTAAAATGGTGTTTTCATAAATTGATCACGATTAGTGTTTGACCCGTATAAATTTATTACAAATTTCAAATCCGAAAGACAATTGAACAAATGATCAAAACGCAATATATAAAAATATAATTAACCTTTTCTATTTGTCTATTTATTCATTTTTCTTCTTCTTTTCTTTTTTTTTTGGTAGAAAATTGAATAACCTACTTTTGAAGGACCAAAAGGGGATTAAAAAAAGGACTAGAGGGTTATTTACGTAGAAGAAAAAGAAAAAGAAAAATTATTTTATAAGAATGGATATTAATTTAGGTGTTTTCCCTAACTTTTACGAGAAATGTTCAAGTGTCCCCGTGAAGCTGGATTGGCTAGCGGTTGAGATTTCTGTTGTAAGTAATATTATATCCAACTAAAGATGCTTGAGGGATGAGAATGAGAAAAAAGAGAACGAGGATGAGAAAATAGGAATTAATTAATGAAATGGGATTTTAGAAAAAATCTAATTTGGCCCATATAATATATATATATATATATATAGATATGTTGGAGCAATTTAATAAACTTGGATTTATACAGTTTTGGACGGTAAAATCTTATCTTAGTTGAAAAATGAGTTGTGAGCACCATCAGCATCAAGTCAAAGTAGAAAAACACTATTATAATTATTATTTGCTACAAAAGCGGGGACATCATAGAATCGTAGATGTTGTAGTAACATTAGTTGGTGACAATGTAATATATATCCTTAGTATTGCAAGTATCATTCAATTCTTGATGGAAGGCCATATTCCAATCTCTGAATAGCCATCTTCAGTAGCACAAGCTCGGAACATGCCCAAGGTATTGAAAGGCATTGTGACTTCTCCCGTGGCAGAGACAGCAATAAGGCCAGCGGTGCCTTTTGGAACACTATCCACGGCATAGGCTGCAGCATCCTTGAGAGAAAGGCCTTTGAACTCCATGAGAGCTGCCACATCCCTGGCGACCGTGCCTCGGATTATGGCCTCGCCTTTCCCAGTGGCAGAGACCGCACATAGGTTGTTCGCGTAAGTTCCTGCTCCTATGATAGGTGTGTCCCCAATCCTTCCCACCATCTTGTTGACAAATCCCCCTGTAGAAGTTGCAGTAGCTAAATTCCCCTCATTGTCAACAGCCACACATCCAACCGTTCCCAATTGGCTATCGCCATTCGGAATTGATTTCTCATTGTTCAGATCTTTTGGAGTTGGTGGTGTATAATCAAGCTGTGTAGATTCGGGACATAAGTTACCATATCAATCAACTTTGGAGAATGGAGTAAATTTATATCATAATATCCTAAAACTTTAAGTATGTCAACCAATATATTTCTTCGACGTACTAAGTTTGCATTTAAACAAAAGAGGGAATATACAAAGTTTCATCCATTACCTGCGTTCTATTAGCTTCTTTTGCTTGATTGAGCCGTTCAATATTTTCCGGAGTAACAAAATAACTCGAGTCTACAGTCTCAACACCCTGGAAAAATCACCAAAACCATAGGAAAATAATACATTTTAATTCCAATTCTAAGCACAAGTACAAAGACAATATGAAAAAAGAAAAAAAAAAAAAAGGTACAGAATTACATAAACACACATGTAGATATATGAAATAAGTAGACAAATTAACATTGACAAGCACATCTTTGACCTCAAGCAAACTTGATCTATGACATCTAAATCTGTTACTAATATGGAAAAAAAAAAAAAAAAACATAGCCAGTTTGTCTGAAACTTATATTGACATGAACATACAGAGGTATTTTAAAAAAAAAAAATGTGCAGCCACTCTGTGTGAATTGATTACAAGATAGAAATTTCAAGAAGAGGGAGGTATATTCACTTGTTCTCTTGCAAAGGCTTCTGCTCCATCAAATGCTAGATAGATATGAGGTGTTTTCTCCATGACCAAGCGGGCTAAAGATATGGCATTAACTACAGTTTTGAGGCCAGAAACAGCTCCACATTTCTTTGTCTTTCCGTCCATAATACAAGCCTCCATTTCAACATCGCCATTGCAACTTAAAACAGACCCTTTACCAGCATTGAACTGTGGATTGTTCTCCAGTTCACGGACCTACATGTAAGTTCTTAACCGGTGAAACTTGATACTTTATAATAACCCAATTATAATTGTAATAAAGAACCATCATTGCCTAGCTTCACCTTCATGTAACTAATTCCTCCTAATTTTTAAGTATTTGACTTTTGGAAGTAACCCCTTTACCCTCTACGGAGATTCTTCTTCAATATCGATCAATTTCTTATTTTAACGAATTTTACTTTGTACTCAATAGCAGCCTTTTCTAAAAACAGCTTTTTGTTTTCAGGGGGAAAAAAAGAGTTAATTAATTGCTACATTTTCAGAAAAAGAAAAAAGACGAAGATAATAATGAATTGAAGTATACTGAACAAGAAGAAATGGGAAAGTGAGAGCACCAATCTGTCACAGAATAAAAGATTTAATTTTTTTTTTGAAAAAAATAAGAAGATACCACAAGTTCAACAACGTCCAAGACAGGGTTCCCTGCTTTGAGAGCTTCAACACCGATCTGGAGGCAGTGGCGGAGGGCGTCCTCACGTGGCTTCCGACGCTCCACCGGAAGGGAGAGCGGGATTTCGCCGGCGCCGCCGTGAAGCGCTATGGCCCACCCCATTTTTTTTTCTTGGTTCCTCTGTATATTTTTCTAATTGCGCTCTCACCTCTTTTTTCTCGAGTATTAAAGTTTGGCGTGAGTATGGCGTGAATAAATTGAGTAAAGCTCTCTCTCATTAATTTTGTTTTGACAATTTTTTAAATAAAAAATGAAAAATAGAAAAACTGCTGTTAGAACTTAGAAAGAAAAATAGATATGAGAATACTAATAATAAAGAGTAATGCTAAACATATACCTAATATACACACCAATTTTATATACTGTTTTGAGTTACTCATATAGATATAATAGTCTTATTTCAAAAATTATAAATGATTAAAATTAATGATACGTTATTATTATTATTATTATTATGTGTGTCTTGTAGGTATATTTTATATTTCTCTGTAAATGAAACGATAAATAAGAAATCAAATAGTGCTAAGAAAACATCTTTAATAAAAAGTAGTAGTACAAGGCAGTAAAAAGACAGAACATTTGTATACGTAATACAATGTAGCACTCTTCAACGTCGTCATCATCGTCGCACGGAAAATTACTGCATCATTAGTCTAGGGATCATAACACAAAGGACAAAGTCCCATGATTTTTGCTAATAGTAGATATTTACCTAACATATGTAAAATTGAGCCCGTCTCTTTTAGTTTTGAGAAAAGTTCATAAATGCCCGGTTTTTAAACCATATTTTCATAAATATCAATTTTTTATTTTTATTTTATAAATATATTTTTTGGAGAAATATAGACTATCATTATTTTACATATGAAATATATATCACGGTATATATTTCATATATTAAATGTATATCGTCGTCTAGATTTTATGAATAAAAATTATACTAAAAATTAGCACATATTTTAAAATGTGTACCGTTCATATTTTATATATGAAATGTGTACCTCATAAATAAATTTTACATTATAAATATAGACCACTCACATTTTGCATATGAAATATGAACCATAAAAACGAGTATTAGATGTAATTTTCACTTTACGTTTTGCAAATGTGAAGTCACTTTACCCATTTTTATAAATACATTGTTCTTTTGTCCTAACTTCTAAAAATTTGGTGCCAGTTTGCCCCATTGAATGCTATGAGTATAGACAAGAAAAATTTATGATTTTTCACTGAGAATAATACACATTTGAACTAAATATAGTTTCATACAAATTAGATTATTGAAAAATCTCTTAGCATTATCGATTTTAACTGAAAATTATTTTTTCTTAATTTCTATGCAAATTTTAAAACATATCAGTTTTATCTCCTTTGTTCCCTCTTATTTAGTGGATTTCAATATTTGATGGGTAAAATGATTTTTTTTTTCTTAAAACTATCTTCTAATTGAGGCAAAGTGACACAATATTTACAAAAACTCGGATAAATTGATACCACATATGTAAAAATTGGAGTGTATGGACCAAATTTCAAATGTTAGAAGGTAAAATACTACTCTCAATAAAGATGAGAAGATTGTTGAGTATTTTGTCCTAATAAAAAATTAATATTTGTTTGGTTTTTAATTATAATTCATTTATTATTATTTGTGTTTTTGAAAATAAAAAAGTTTTAAGAAATAACCTCCCTAAAAGACAGAAAATTATGAAGCGATAATATTAAGTATAAATAAATGTAAAAATAAATCAAATAAAAAAAAAAACATAAAATTGACATGATTCACTCAATTTAAGTTACTTCCACGAAGTTACTATAGATCTTCACTATAGAAAAAAAAATTCTTATAAGTGCTTACAAACATTTACTTACAACCTTAATCCTATTTCGTACTAGTATTTACAAATATGAATTTTAGAAATCACACCCAATCCACATAAATCCTTTTGACCAATCCAATTCGATTTGGAAAATAAGTCCTTATAATTGTTTTTTCTTCTAGATTATTTATTTAAGCACAAATTTGGGTTTTGTGTTTTAAAAAATATTAATCATATGTGGTTGTATAAAAAAATTTTATACCTTAAACTACAATAGGAAATTTTACAACATATATAAGTTATAAAAAAATGTATAAATTAAAAATGCTATATAATTTAAGTGTGGATTGGAATGGATTAGATCAGTTATTTTCAAGGTGAAATATGTATTTGATCTACAGGACTGTGGATTTTAGAAATTCAATCCTATTTAATCTATACTTTGCAGATTTTTTTTTTTTTTGGGGATTGGTTTTTCTAAATTAGATTGGGCTATGGGGATTTTGAACACCCCTAATTACACTGAAGAAAAAAAGTATAATTTTCTCTAATTCCTAAGAATAAAAACTCTCTTTTTACTTGCACTTAATGCTTGGTGTTTTTTCCTCTCAATAAAATGAGAAACTACGAGGAATGTAGGTCATGTTTATAGTATTTATACTCCCCTCATTAATCTATATAAGTTTTATCATATATATTACATTGCTTGTACATATTACATGCACGACAAAGCTCATAAATATGGTTAATACCATGTCCTTAAATTCATCACACGGCCAGTGTTCCACCAAAATCAAGCATTTTAATGCACTTAGTGCATTAATGTTTAAAAAATCTTCACTGCTAATATTCTCTCACATGAAAACTAAATTTTAATCATGTCTTCAAACTAAATTAATACAATAGCTTATTTATCTTCTTTTATGCTTATAAGCCAAATGAAGCTGAACAAAGCTTTAGTTTGTCAATAGTCATTATCTTTGTTAGCATTTCCGCAGAATTCTTGCTTCCCTAAATATTCTCAACCACTGAGACTTCATCTTTTAAAGTTGATCGGATGAAATGATACCGTACTTGAATATGCTTTGTTTTAACATAAAAAACAGGATTTTCTAACTAAAAGAGTAGTACTCCAAATGTCACTATACAATGTACTCTTTTCTTTCTTATGACTTAGTTCTTCAAAGAAAGATCGTAATTATATCATCTCTTTACAAACTTCTGTTATGATAATGTATTCTTACGAAGTAGTTGAAAATACATATATCCTTTATAACTTAGAAACCTAACTAATATTATGCCACCAAATGCGTATACACATCCAGTAGTTCATTTTCTACTATCTAAATCATAAGCTATATTAGCATCAAAATAGCCTTGTAAACCCAAATCTGTCTTTTTTGAAGGATAAGACTTTATCTGCGGTACGTCTCAAATACCCAAGCATCCATTTTACTACCTTCTATTATTGTTTTCTTGGATTATATATGTATCGCCTCACAACTCTTACTGTATGAGTTATATTAGACATTATACATACTATAGTATACATAAGAATCCTAACGACAAAAGCACAAGGTAGCTTTGCTATGTGAGCTCGAAACTATTCTGTCAAGAGGTGATCGTTCTTTGGATAGCTTGAAGTGACTAACCAAAGGAATACTCACGAGCTTTGCATTATTCGTGTTGAATCTTTTAAGCACTTTCTACACATAATTCTCTTGTCATAGCTACAAAACTCCATTCACTTTGGCTCTAGAAATCCTCATCCTAGGGATTCAACTCCCAAGTCCTTCATAGAAAACTACTTTGACAATTCTCTTTTATACTTATCAATTTCCTCATTGCATGCTCTAGCATTCATCATATCATCTACACATAGAAGTATGATAATAGGTATTGTTTAACCTCTTCACATGATAGCACTGATATGCCTGCCACCCTAAGTAAATATTATTACTTATAAATCTATCAAACTTCTTGTACCATTTTCTTCGAAACTATCTTAGGCTATATAGACTCTTCTAAAGTTTGCACACTATTTTCTCATTCTCTTATACTTTAAAACTTAGTGATTGTTTCTTGTAAATTTCTTTGTCTCAGTCATCAAAAAGAAATGCTATTTTTTACATCTACCTTCTCTAGATGCAGGTCTTTCATTGCCACTAATCCAGGCATTATTATGATAGTAGTCAATTTCATCACTGAAAGTCTTTCACTAAAAGCTTTGCCTTGCACTTCTTATTGCCATTATGTTCTTCCTTTATTCTGTAGATCCACTTGTTATATAATGCCTTTTCTCCTTTTGGTAGTTCAATGTACTCTCATATCTGATTGGAAGATAGTAATATCATCTCATCTTTCATGGCTAGCTCTTACATGGTAAACTCATCATCTTGTACTGCTTCTTCGTAACTTTTTAGCTAATATATATCAATCAACAAATCAAAATGTAATGCAATGCAATGTAATATCTTGATAAAGGTCGGATAGTTGTGGATATCCTAAGTTCGGCTACTAGGATTTGTGGGTACATCTCTAGTTCTATAACTTCTTGATCTTCCTTGTCACTTTTTTTCATCTCTTTTACAAGGACGTTATTCAATGAAATTATGTCTGCCATTTTGACTTGAGGACTTGGACTTTCTGATTCTGTGATTAATCTATTCTTATGCATCCCCTTTTTATAAAGATAATATTGTTGTTCCTACTGGTCTTATATTATCTTCCGATTTTAGTCATCCTAGAGATGATAACAAAACTCAACATCACCATAAACACGCACATACAAAAAAAAATACTTCGTAGATTTTGGACCTCGTTTAATTCTACTAATATGGTCTATATGAATATAAGATAAAAAAACCAAACACTTTTAAGAAAGAAAGATTTATCTCTTTACCGCTCCAATTCTCTTCTCATAATTTATAATCTAATAGTATTGATGATCCTCTATTGATCAGATACATAGTAGTGTAAATTTTATCAACCCTGGATGTCTTTTGTAACTCTGTATATAATAATATGTTCCTAAAAATGTAAAGTGGGTCATGCCAGTCCAACCTATATTTAATAAGATCATACATATATTCTACCGAGTTGTGCTCAACTTGCCGAAAATATGGGTTAGGCCTCTTATTCTTATTAAGTGACCCAACACAACCTACATACACAGTCCATATTTTATGTGGGTCTAAGTAGGTCGTGCCTATGAGAGTCGAATATGGGCCAAAATAAGGATCTAATTTCGTTGTTGTTTTATGCTTTAAAATATTAATATATACTTATATGAGCTAAAATATGTGCCTAAGACCCACTCATATTCTTTTAAAATTTGAATAAATTGAAAATAAACAAAAATAAGTAAATTAATAACGTTAAAAATATATAAATAAAAATATTTAATTAATATTTTTTTAAATTTTAATTAAGAAATATATTTAAAAGTATATATATAATGACTAAATATGGGCCAAAAAAATGTAGGCTAGGATAATAGACATATTTCTGAGGCCAAGTACGACCCCTACTCTATATATACCGAGCCGAACTAATATCGTGTTTTTTCTTCGAAATGTGAGCTAGCCCACAAAACTAAACCCATATTGACATCTTTACATATTCCTAGCATATTCATTCAAGGTCTTGTTCATCTTTTCAACTATATCATTCTGTTATAGTTTTTTTAGAATAGTTTTCTCTATCTTGATCACATTCATTGCGTAATACTTCTTAAAGTTATTGTTTTCATATATTTCCCACTATTATTGAATCGCAAGCATTTTATTTTTAAATTGGTTTAATTTTCTATCATGACTTTCTATTTCTTAATGGTATCCTAAACATTGTATTTTTTTTAGAAAATAAATTCATACCTTTATACTCGAATCATCAATGAATTTCACATACTACCTTGAGTCTCCAAGGGATGTCACAGGAAAAAGCCTCGGTACGTCTGTATGAACCAACTCCAACTTCACTACTCTTAGGTTTCTTTCGGTTTTTGAAAAATTGACCATATTCTGCTTGCCAAAGATATAGTTTTTTTTGTATAGGTTATGCTCAACAGTTTTAAGCTTTGATAGCTTTTCTTTTGATAATAGAACCTTCATGTCCTTTCGACTCATATGCCCAAATCTATAGTGCTATAAACTTGAATTAGCAATAGTATTACCAATTTGAACATTGTTCCTACATGACTCGATCAAATTTGATCAGGAACTCGCCATTTATTTTCATTGTTCAACTTTTTGCCAACACTGCTATGGTTCTTAAATACAATTTGTTAATTTATTCAGAAGTAATTCATGGAATTATGTATTTCTGCACACAAAAGTCATGTAGAGAATTCCAATTGTGTTTCCTAGAGTAACAAGCATGCCTTCTTTACTAACCTTCTATAAATCACCAATAAAGTTCACATTATATCCTTCATTGCCAAGTTATCTCACTAAGATAAGCTTATGCATCAACCTTGTAACAGGTCTCACATTTTAGATTTTTTGTATAGATCCGTTCAATATTTTTAAATAAATATCACCATACCAATAATATTTAATGGTTCTCTATTAGGCAAATATACATTTTTGTAATTATTAGTAATATAATTCTTTATTACATCATGACGCACAATTGTATAAAATAAGACTCTAGAATCTAAGATTTAGAAGTCAATAAAACTATTTACAAATAATAGTAAAACATCTTTTACCTCATTAATTATAGTGTTATCATCGTTTTTATCTTTTAATGGTACTTTGTAGTTCTTTTTTATGTGACCAGTCTTGTCACAATTCCAATACTATAGTGTTTTTCTAGATTTAGATTTATTTCTATCATTCTTTGATTTGTACCTTCCACGGCCTCAATTAGAATTCTTGTTGCCACTTTTACCCCCTATTCTCGATGTTTTGAGCAGAACTTGATAATATTCCTTTACTTGAATCAATTTTACGAACTTCTTTTGTAAAGATTTGATCCCTGATATCGTTGAGTTTTAGCTTTCCTTTGTTAATAGAATTACTAACTGCTGCCTTTATAGATTCACAACTATTCAGTGGAGATGCTAGAAGAATTAGAACATGGACTTCATCGTCAACATTAATTTCTTCGAATGTCAATTAAGAAAAGATCTTGTTGAACTCATTAATATGAGTTTCTACTGAAGCACCTTCTCCCATCTTTAGATTGAATAACTTTTCATAAGATATGCTTTATTATTTGCAGAAAGTTTCTTATATATGTCTGACAAGATATTCATTATCTCTAAGGTGGTTTTTGCCTCTACAACATTATGAGTTATATTCTTTGTTAGGGTTAGTTAGGTTATCCTTAACTCCTACCGATCAAAGAGACTAGTCCTTACCCTTCATCTCTTCTAATGTCTTCCTTGTATGAGGGAAATGCATCTTGTTTCCATATAGAAAATCTTATGAACCTTGTTCTAATACCAGCTGTTAGGAAATAATCTCTCAATTGGCATAACAGTATGGAAGCAATAATATCAAGCAGAAATAAATATAAAAATAATGCAAACAAAATACACACAAATTTTTTGTGGTTCATCTAACTTAGGTTATATCCATTGAGCTAATATAGATCTTTACTATAGCGAGAAAAATCCTTACAAGTATCTACAAATATTCACTCACAATCTTGATCCCAAATTACACCCAAGATAAAAATTGTAATTTTCTCGAACTCTTAAGAATAAAAACTCTTATTTTTCTCTCACTTAACATTAGCGTTTTTCACTCTCAATAGGATGAGAAATTATGAGCAATGAAGATTCTATTTATAGTGTTTAGGCTCACTAGCTCTTCATCAATTATTACACATTTTGTCGTAAATATTATGCGATTTGTACACAGTAAATATATAACAAAGATCACAAATGCAGTTAATATCGGGTCCTTAAATTCCTCACACGACTAGTGCTTTACCAAAATCAAGTATTTACTAAACTATATTAATGTTTAACAAAAAAAATCCACCATTAACAAAAAGTAGGGGTTGTGAGACTAGTGGGTGGTCTAAGTGGTTTGTTTTTCATGCGGTTTAGAAAATGTCTAACCCATAATTGCCCAATTAAGTTACAGATTGGTTAGTTTTTAGTGTGCGGATTTTGGGCAGTTTTTGACAACTTATTGGGTAGATTGGATTAACTAAAATTTATAATTACACATTTTGTGAATGTAAAAAAAAACTATTATTAAAAATTTTTAAAAGTATTTTAATTGTCTCTTATTAGAGTTTTTAAAGTGTTATATCACGTGGACTCAAAAATCTAAGAATATATATTTGGTAAAGACTACTCATAGGGATGTTAATGGGACGAGGTGGGACCGGTTTTATGGTTACCATCCTCATCCCTATTATTATTTTACTATACCATCCCTGCATAATTTACCATGTAATTTGGGCACGAAAATTTCGAAGAATCCCTATCGGGGATCGGTTTCTTGATTAGTAGATCGGGGTTCCCATTTGAAATTATCATCTTGAATAAATTAAATAATCTTATGTTAGTCTAAATCTTTTAAAAGTCTAAATATATCGAAAAAATCAAAATTAAAGTTAACTTCATTGAAACTTCCAATTTTAGATCTAAATAACTAAAAAAACATATTCAAATAAAACTTTGACATATTAGAATTGTCAAATGTAAAATATTTAATACCAAAATCGTCTAGTATGTCGTTCATTCAAAAAGTTAACACAATCTCAAATAACTCAAACAATATTAGTATATGACTATATATTATTAGACCTTTTTTTTTTTTAAAAAAAAAACTACTTGAATCAGTATTATAAAAAAAAAAATAGAAATTAACTTATACATAATCGGGGTGAGGTCGGTGCGGGGCAATCAATCCTAAGCCTGTCCCACCTCGCTAAATATTAAATAAATAATCTTTGCCCTATGTCCCATACCATTTTTAATGGTGAAAGTCCACCCCATTCGGGACAGCACACTGTAGTGCACTATCCCGTTTGGTGAAATTGACATCCCTAACTACTCAATTAAAAATAAAAAGAAAATATATTAAATATTAATGTAAACACACTTACGTATACTAGAACTTCAAATAGATAAAGATTGTGTTAAAAAATTTTAGTAAAATATCATCAAATAATTATCTAGTGATTAAATTAAATTTCAATTTTCATATACTATGTTACATAAAAATATAAATTACAATTAGGAGTGCATGGTGGTTTTACTGGGTGATTTGGCAGTTTTATTGGGCGAGTTTAGGGATTTTATTTTTCGAAAGTTTGAAAAATATGTAACCCATAACCAAACCAAAATCCGCGGTTTTATTTTTAAGTAATTTGACAGGTGCAAATTAGAGCAGGTTAGCCAAATTGTGCGAGTTAGCAGATTTTTTATTCATCCCTCACAAAAAGTGTACAATGTGATTTTAATTTACATATTTCACCTCTAGGTATAGTTATTTTGGGTTAAGATAGAGTATCAAGAAACTCAAAATCTTCCACATTAAAACCATGTTGACTACTATCAGATTATGTCTGCAAGATGTAAGCATACCTCTTCTTGAAAAACTTATGTTAGTTGAAAGTGAACACTTCCATGGATGTAATTGTAATTATATGATGATAGAACATTACTATATAAGTTAAAATTGCATACTCTATTGTAAGATTATTTGTACTGATGTACACATACTGAAATTAGATGCCATATTTTTGTTACTATAAGAAGTTAATGAGAAAAATTTTAGCTAAAATAATTTGATGTTCATTTTCTTAATCTTCTTTCCCTTTCGATCATTTGTGGCCTATTTGATCATAATATTACGAGAATGGGTCCCACGAGTGAGAGTGAAACCCATACCTCTTGAATGGCGAACAACAATATAATACTGCCCACACTTTTGATGCCCTTGATGGTATTTATCGATTTTTTTCCCCTTCGATAATCTCTTCCGAGAATATACATCATTCTTAAATTTAGAGATAATTATATTTTTATATCTTGTATTTTGATAATTTGTTCAATTTATATTTTATATTTTGATTATTATTAATATTAATTTTTAGATTTAGAATTTATAACAAATTTATACTATTTCTGGGTTAAATACAAATTTTGATCATTATATTTACTAAAATACCCTTTAAAATTTAAAATATATTTTTTAAAAAGTTAATTACATTTTTTATATCTTACATTTTATCTATTTGTTAAATTTATATCTTCTGCTTTGATTATTTTCAACATCAACCTTAAAATTTAGAACTTATAATAAATTTATACCTTCTTTATTCCAAGCACAAATTTTGACCATTAAATTTACCAAAAGAGCCTTTTGTACCTTAGAGATATATAATTTAATACTTTATTTAAATTAAAAAATAGTTAAAATAAATAGATAAAAGAAAAAATATTAAAAAATAATTTAAGAAATGTAAAACTACAAAAAGTGAATATTAATTATAAAACCATTTATCAATTTTATACTTGTTTTAAATGTGATTTCTTTTTTAAAAATATATATATTTAAAATTTTAAGAGTATTTTAGTAAACATAATAGTTAAAATTAGTATTTTACCCAAAGTGGGTATAAATTTGTTACAAATTCTAATTTAAAAGATTAATGTTGATCTAATCAAAATATAAGGTATAAACTGAACAAATAGTTAAAATACACGGTATAAAAATGTAATTATCTTTTTTGTAAAAGAAGTTCAAATTTAAATCTTATAATTATGTTTGTGAATAATATTTAATATGTATAGGTTTCTGCATTTTTTTTCAAATTATTTTTTTAATATTTAATCTTTTAACTAATAATTTTTAATTAGTTTTAAATTTGTATCCTTAACATGTAGAAGGATATTTTGGTAAATTCAATCGTTAAAATTAGTGTTTAAATTGGTGTTTGACCTAGAGAGAGTATAATTTTATTACAAGTTAATTTTATTATAAGTTTCAAATTTGAAGGTCAATAATGATAATAAGCAAACAAGAGATATAAACTGAATAAATAGCCAAAACATAAGGTATAAAAATATAATTAACCTTCTAAATTACGACACTACCTTTTTTTTTTTTTTTTCTCTTTTTATAATAATCCACTACGTAATGATTTGGTCAATTGAAATTAATTCTATTTCGAGTTTTCTTTACATTAACTTTGCATCAATTAATTTGTTGTCTATTTCTCTGCTATTACTTGATGCAAAGTTAATATATTATTAAAAAAGTTTCATTTTTGTCTTTTTTGCTATAAATTTTATTTTATTATTAATAGAATAAGCACATACGACATATTTGCTATTTTATTATACTTATTCCATATCTAGAAGTATAGTTCCATACTATAAAGAGATTAAAACATAAATATAAGCATTTTAAAACGTGATTGGATAAACAAAATTCAGTTGCATATTGGACAATAATACAACATAAAATTATTCAAAATATTACATTCTGTTAAAATCAATAATAAAGAATGAGAATGAGAATGAGAAATACAATTCATATATTCATTTTGATAAGAGTCAAACAAAATGTATAGTTAAAAAAAATGACTAAAATGAAACATGCCTTGTGTTTTGATTGTATACTAAACATTTCAACAGAATGATACTATACCAGCCCCCCAAATAATCAGCCCACCAAAGTATTGATGTGCAACTTTGTTCCTGGATTCCCGATGGAACATATTGTAAATGAGGTCATTGACAACTATTGAATTGCGTTGTATACAAATTGAAATTCAGTTCTATGAAGAACCCTTTATAGAATCAGAAATTGAAATTCAGCCTTTGTTTATTCTGCTTAAACATTCTTACGCCAATAGGGATCCAATATTCTCAAAATCTTTTGCCACAATCGATTAATGTAGGCCTTAAACTATTCTTAGTGTAACCTACAAAATTGGTACGTTTAGTCAAAATATCAACCACAAGTAGCTGCTTCCTAGGGAAGATATTGGACATGCAGTAAAGTAATCCACAAATTGGAACTGTGAATGGCTCATAGAACTGTACGTATTGAATAACACATGAAAGAAAATAGAAAAAATGTTTTGTTATCATGCGGTACAGAGAGAGGGAGCCCAAAAAAAAAAAATTAACTGTTATAGCTCCTTCGTGATTTAAAGATTCCAGAAGAGTCACTAGAGCAGTCAAAACTAGGATTCCTCAGCATCAAGAACACCCTGATTAGAAACCCAAAAGAGGGGGAAAAAAAAAAAAAAAAAAGGAACTAGTCAATGTCATGATGAAAGTACCGTCGAGTAGAGGGAATGAAATCCATTAGTCTTTGAGTCTGAACCTTAATAATCTTAATGGCTAAATCTTTGTGCAGAACTTCGTTATACTCTTTACAAGCGAAACTCTGCAACATGGGAAAGTTTGAGAAGCTAATTTTGAATGAAGCAAGTTAAAATAGGTTGAGGAATGACAGTGAAGCTAACTTGGACACAATGAGGGCAACCAGCATGTCCTGAGCAACGGCAAGTTGTGAGAAGCTCCAGAGCGGTGGTTAACAGCTCCATGAAAAAGGGTTGAACCTATTACAAATTCATATTAGTGTACGTACACAGTTACACACACATTAAAAAAGGGAAGAGAGAGATGCATTAATCAAATGTCGGGAGTAGGGATGTACTCAGAAACTGCTAAATAATCTTGATTTTGAAAGACGCTTCTTAAACAAGTTAGCCGTTTCTTTAGCATAAGGTGCGAAGATAAATTTTGAAATTTATTTCTTTAGCATAAGGTGTGATAATAAATTTTGAAATTTAAGTTCCATTACTCACCTGCACAGAGACACCTGTCCCTCCAGGATGCTTATCATATAATAGAATTCTTTCTGGAAAATAGCGGCTATCATGAGGGTTTGCACATTCCGGGGCTAAGTCTGATAAGTTGCAAATTATATGCCTTGCAAAATCATCATAATGAAGTTAGACTCGCAACTGGTTAAGAAATATAAAATTGAGAACAAAAAGAACATTAAAGATTTTTACTCTCTTTTCAAGCGACAAGCTTCAGATTAATGGGAAGCATAGTGATAAAAGCATGCAAGTCTTTTTTTCTCTTTTTTCTTTCTTAAAAAAAAAAACCCTCTATAAGCAAAGAATAATCTGAGACTTACAGGGGCACCGCATTCAAAAGAGCATGAGAAGCAGCATGCAAGCCTGCACGAAAATCCAAGTCTTTTGTCGTACTCAAAATGGCTAGTTTTGTTGACTGTGGAACCGGAACCCAAACTGCCTGTGTAGACAATGGAAAACAACCTAACAACAATTGATGAGAGACTAAAATTAATTCCACTAACAGTCTCGGTCTATACTTAAACGTACCTGTGACATGTATGAATACTTAGGAAGTGAGAAATCAACTTTATCGAATATCAAATTGTTTTTT
The DNA here is from genome assembly GCA_002914805.1 of Parasponia andersonii. NCBI lineage: Eukaryota > Viridiplantae > Streptophyta > Magnoliopsida > Rosales > Cannabaceae > Trema > Trema andersonii. The sequence continues at coordinate 419,992 of JXTB01000311.1, read as the reverse complement.
TTTAACACACGATAGAAACCAAACCAAGAAGTCGTCACTTTGCAAGGATCTGCTCGGGCAGTGGTTCGTGAGAACTGGATATTAGCAACCCTAACTGGATATGCCTAAAAAAAGTAGAAATCAACAAGATTACCACTCTGAAAATTGAAGGGTGACAAGAGGCAGTTGCAAATGCTTACATAAGTGGACAACTTATTATAAATCAAAAACTAAATTACATATAAAAAGTGATTGTTCCGCTGGATGACATATAAATATTCTCGCTTCATCCTTAGGCCAGGTTGTGATAACCATAAAAATTAGAGAAAATAACTTATACCAGATTTTCCTGTTCAATCGTAAGAACCAAAAGCATCTTGCATTTCCTCAAAAAATAAGAGAAATAAACATTATCCACTTGACGTACAATATTACTGCCAATGACTTCAATATCTGTGCAATCTCGAGGTCTTGTGTAATAGTCTAAATGAGCTTCTTTGCACCAAGCAGTCTTACTAGATAAGTCTAACTCCCTGACCAGGTAGGACTTTCCTTGGCGCATATACACAGCACCTTCGTAGACCTGAAGGATGAAAGATTATCTTTTCCTTTGTGAAAAAACAGCTTTAGAAAAAATTTTACTTTTAGAAATGCACAGTATTATGCAGCTTTGAAATAAAAAGTTGAAAAGAGTCTAGGGAATTTGCATTAAATATCACATTACTACCTGAAAAAAGGCCTTGCTTTCCTCAATCTCTTCTAGGGTTGCATCCGTAGCTAGGTCTTTAACTTGGTACTTTACATTTTCTATTGCCCGGATGTTAAATGAACGTGACGGATGCTTTTCTTTTTCCTGTTTTTTTAATATTTTTTTGAAGAGGAGAGGAAGAATTATTAAAAAAAAAAAAATAACCTATACGCATTGATTCATATGCAGAAACACATTTTAAAAGAAAATCACATAGAATGCAATATAAAAATTACAAACACACTAACTGAAAGAACAGAAAGCATAAAGCCTAAATGCAAACAAATAATTTACCTTAGGCCCGATATAGTTCCATATTTTAGTTGGCAAATCACATGATGGATCAGAACTCAAACATCCTTTATTTTTAAGAGACATTATGGCGTTGCTTAAAGCAGGACCAAAATATTTTTCATCATAAATCAAACTCAATGGATGTTCAAGAGCAGCACAGGCCAAATGCTGTTCAAGAACCTGCATGCAATAATATAATAACATGGTAAGCATAACTTTTACCAATCTGAGCAAAATAGACATCAATGAAAGTTTAAAAATTTGAACAATGCTACAGATCTCACTTTATATCACTTTTTTAATACCACCTAATATGACGTGTGATCTATCACATTTCAATTTATCACAAATAGATTAAGAATATTTACCAATTGAATGTTGATAACTCACATGCCACATCAGGTAGTATTAAAAGCTTAGGATGAAAGGGGGGATCCCTCCTAGCATTATTCATAAAATTTAGATAACAGAACCTGGTGGTTTTGAGAATCAATGTGACAGCATTCAATTGGGCTACCAAAAAGTTTTCTTGGATTTTTCATAAAATATTGATCAAGAGGACCATTAAATGCAACGTATATAGCAAGAGAATGTCTTCCTCTCCTCCCAGCCCTGCCAGCTTGTTGCCACAGGCTGAAAAAAATAAATAAAAAAAATAATCCCTGAGAATTAGAAATGAAAATAAACTTGACCAGAACAATAATTACGCAGGAATGGATACTGATATGGGACAAAACTCTACCTAGCAATAGTACCAGGAAAACCTAGATGCAGAGTTACATCAATATGCCCTACATCAATACCCAATTCCAGGGCATTTGTAGAAGCAACCCCACAAAGCTTCCCACCAAAAAAATCTCTCTCTATCCTCCTCCTATCCTGCTCCATTAGTCAGCCACAATAATGCCAAAAGTAAATATAAACATAGTTTGATCCAAGTATGGTCAGCAGACAATCTTGAACTAAATTAAACATGAAAGGCATGCATGAATTACAAATAAAAATCAATACTAGACATGAATACTACCAAGATACATGTATCCTGAGTCCTACAAGTTTTAAAGGTATACCCGGAAACAAACGAACTCAAACCTTTTCCTCTACCCTAAATTACAAATCAAGCAGAAAGTAACTGGAGGAAAGGTGAATTCTCATTCTTTTTCAACCACCCATAAAGCGTTTATGCTAGAATGAAGTTTGACAATGTCTCATACTTTGTAAAAATTGACCTATAAAACTGCAGACATCTATTTCGATTTTTGTTTTACTTTCTGGGAAATTCTAGTGAAGAGAATTGCCAAAGCCATCATTGGGTGATGACTAGAAATTTATAAACCGATTTATTGTTATCTTCAGGTGATGCCAAGTGGGCACTATCTCAAGCAGTAGGTATCTGTGCTACGCAGCCACACATTGTTACAAAAGTTCTAGGCAAGACAAAAGATAGCACATGAGAATTGAGATTGCAACATAGCTGATCAACTCCATAGCAGCCACACATGCTAGTAATGCTATTATGGAATGGAACGTGCTAAAGGTGAAAAGCCTACTGACCTCAGCAATGTAGCCAGCACGATAAGCACGTATAGAGTCAACTAAATGAGATGCTGTCTTCGAAAGAATATCACGCCTATCAAAACCATGAAAGTTTTTTTTTTTCATTGTTTAAATCTCCAAATTCTTTGTTAAATAGGAAACTGAAACTGCCACTGAATACCAAACAGATAAAACAAGATACAGCCAAGAAGGCCGGATAACATGCCATCTAACATCAAATTATCAAAATCCATAAATTAATGGTTCTTACGTGCGGTCTAAGACAAGTTCACATAGTTTACGTGTTTTACAGAATGCGATGCAACGAAGTCCATGCTTAACCATTTCTGCAAAGAGTAGGGAAACATCCAAAGCTGGGCTGCAAAGACTAACAAAGCATCACTACAATGATCTCAAGGGCCAAAAAAGCATAAATACTGAGTCTCACAATTCATACGTCCACCTACGGAATTATCTGTGGTACAAAATCTACATCCCAATTATGGAGTATGCATGTCAGAATTATCTTATTTGCATTCTCACATTATTATGTACAAATCTCAAGGTGATCGCAAACCAAGTTTAAGACCTTGTTCCAGTAAATGAAAAGTGGGAAGGGTGATTAGAACTGCTCCTCAAATTGACAATACAAAACCATATATCAGAAAATTTAACCACGAGTTCATCCAGAAATATAGTGATAGTTCAAGGAAAAGCTTAATATGTTAAGCTTTTGTTTGGAAATTGGGTTTTGCTGAGGAAAAAGTCGAGGGGAAGAGGAAAAATACTTTCCTAAAGTTATATAAAATTTTATTTTGAACATTTTATCTTTTTCAATCTGTTTTTGAAAATTCTAATTACTAAAAAGTTATATCAAAATTATCTCCAACTTTTCCTCAACAGTTTCCCTTCTTTTTAGTTAGAATCCAAACTAGAGACAATGAAATGTTCTTAAAGAAAAAAGAAAAAAAAAAAATTCTTTCCTCCCTAAGATTTGGGTTTCCAAACAGAACCCAAAAGAAAGAGGAAAAGCCCCTAGATTCTCTATGAGCATAAACGAGGAAAATTACCACCTTGAACTCAAACCAGAATTTTCAATAATGGATCTAATAGAATTCAGGCCACCATGTCTTTCCTTTGACACCTACAAGCAGCATTAGAAAACAATTATAGAAAATTCTTGGTTTCACAATTTAAAGGGCAACTTCATAGTGAGACACCAACATTTTTTTGAGAAACAATAGGATTCCAAAGGACAAATAGCTTCCTTGCAGAAGGACTTCCATCATTCTGAATCAGCTCCACTTCTGGTAGATTTGCAAGTTCCTGATGGGAATGTAGGGAGTGTAGTAATTCTTCTAGTGCATATATACAATGAGAATGAGAAATCAAATAAGCAACTTTAGGTAATTTCAAAAGTTTGCCTAAGACTAATCACAAACGAAAAAATCTGCATCCCTTAGCAAGTCAGAGACAGTCCAACTCATCTAACGCCTAGAGAGCAAGCTCATGTTATTTCTAAATTCAAATTTTTAATGGATAATGTACCACAGGCCTCTAAGGTAATTTCAGAAAAGGCTATCCAACCATTAAACATTATCCTAAATTCCAGAGTATTAAAGAATTTCCGTTAATATAAAAGGAAATGAGTGGGATAAATGACACAGAAACAAACCATAAAAATGGTACCGGACCAGACTGAAACTAATGAACCATGAAAATCAAAACTTGTAGAAGGTAATTAGACAAAGTAGGTAGATTATTTCTCAATGTTCTTTACCATACAATGCTCACGGGGATTTGCAGAAGTTGCCGTGGAAAATACAAAAGAAGGATGACTTCCATACACTGCATAGAAGAAACAGCTAGATGATTCTCCAAGCCAAGTAGAAGAAGAAGATCAATAAAAACCAACCTACCTGCCTGCCAAGAAATACATATATAATTTATAGACACAGAAAAAGCACACATAATGTTCATCTTTTTAAGAATCTGGAAAAAATATACCATGTGCACAGAGTCGGCGAAGTCTCCTTAATATAAGAGCAGTGTGGCAACCAAATGCTCCCTTGTAAAAATGGGCCTCATCAACAACTATAAACCTAACAAATAAAATATAAAAACTCTTAATCGCAAATGAAGAATATAACAATGCAATGACAAACAGCACAACTGAGTAACCAGTAAAGACAAATAATATCAGCCAAAAAATAAAAGAAAACAAGAAACAAACCAAAAACATTTTGACAATAACTTATTATTAGAATTTAGAGATCACACCAATAATGCACTACCTAAGATTTGACATAATCCTCTGAAACTGTCTATGTTTTGGCAATATTGATAAATGCAGCATGTCTGGATTTGTGATCAACTGTGTGGAAGCATACATATTTTCAGCATTAGTTGAAATGATACAGTGAGCCTGAGAATAACCTTGAGCAACAAAAAGTTAACATTTACCAGTCTAGAATTTTCACGGAGCCAACTCCTTGTCCCGTCAAATTTAGGAGTATCACCATCATATATACCGATGTTTAAGCCACAATCAAATTCTTTTGTCATAACTAACAAAGCTCGTAATTGATCTTGACACAAAGCCTTATCCATGAAATATTTGGTTTGCGCACACACATACCAAAAATAAAAGTGTTATTATGTTTTACATATACACAATTGCCTTTATATTCTAAATATATACTGTTACAATTTACAACAAAAGTTACTATTCCATCCTACCTTTGTTGGAAATAAGTATAGGGCACATGATGACATATTTTGGGACAACACCTCCAGAACTGGCACATTATAGCAAAGAGATTTTCCACTGGATGTCGCTGTTGCTACAACAACACTCCTTCCAGCCAGAGATGCTTCTATAGATTCTGCCTGTAAGAATCGTAGCTTCATATGAACTGAAGCATATCTAAAAGAGTATGGCTTTTAGTAAAATAGCCATGTATGTAAGTCCATACCGTCCATACCTGGTGGCTATACAATTTAGTCACGCCAATATGTTTAAGTGCAGATATCATTTTTTCCGAGAGTTTATTTGGAATTTCGACATAAGTGGCTTTCCTACCACCAATGTCTTCAACATGCACTATCTGCATCAGTTAATTTCCATGAAAGCACTAAACATAAGAAAAGTACAGCCAAAAAAAAAAAAAAAAGGTCTGCACATCAGAGTCACATGAACACTAACTTAATATATTGTAATTATTGAAAAGAAAATAATGGGTGCATAACACACACACATATATATATATATATATATATATATATATATATATTGGATTGGCTGCCATGTCCAAATGATGTTGGAAAATCACGTGTTCACTTCTCTTCTTAACCACACACACATGCGTGCGCGCGCACACTCACAAAAAAAAAAAAGGAGATAGAGAGTACAAAAAACCTGTCCATACGATCCTGCTCCCTTCCTAAGATGTTCAACCATTTCCAAAGGTGGCAATGAATTTTTAACCTGCGGAGCCAGCAGCTATTATGAAGCCACATAAAACCCTTCCATTATCCTAGAATCTAAAATGAGTTTATGCTCGTGAATCAAAAGTAGTGAAGTACATATAAGACCAAAGACACCAAATATAGTAGTGACTAAATATTGTCAAATCAATACCCAATCTCTACAAGGATAAATCAAATTACTAAAAACCCCTTTTATTCTTATATCATCTATTTGTCAAAGTAACTTAAACAGCTGTGGGAACTCATGATTATCCCATGTATTTATGTTTCAAACCCTGTTTGTGCTAACCTTAATGCAGAATGTCTAATAGAAAAAATACCGAGACAAAATTTGACAATGGTATAGCAAGAACCACCTCAACAGAAGAAAAACTAGAAACTCAATAAGGTAAGACAACTTATATCACCTTTCTACTCATCTGTTTTGTTTTTTTTTTTTTTTTTTTTCAAATTCACTGTATATCATGTCCTAATGAGACATGAGGGAAATCACAAAAGCACTTAACTTTGCAGATTTAGAATTAAGACCTACACGAAAACTCTTTGGGTCTGAACTAGAACTTGAACTTGCGGAACTTTCCCTTGCCTTTTCTCCTGCATTCCAATTCACAGTTGCATCAATATTCGAATTCAAGACATCACAACCATTAGCCCTTTTGCGTTTCGCCTTAGAAAAGCTGGAACGAGCAGTCCCCGCCATTTCTTTTTCTCTATCTTCGATATTAGAACTACCAGTCTCGGCATTTTGATCTACAGTTCTTGCCGAGTCACGCAGAAACGAAAAATCTCGCATCATTTCATTCCAGGCTAAATCGGCAAATTTCGTGATCGAATTCATATTTGTAGCATTCACTGCGGTTTTAGCTTGATCAGATTTCGGAGTCCGGTTAGAGACATTCTTAATAAACGGAACAATCACTAGAATTTCACCATGACCAATATTTAGCATACTAATCCTGCTCTGCAATCCCAATTTCACACCCTGATGAACATTAAATTCCATACAATGAGAAATACACCAATACTGCTACACATACACGAACATATACATATTTACATATACATTATACGCAACAGAAAATTTATGTACACAATTAAATTTTCCACTAAATAAATCGATTAAAGAAGAAATAGAAAGATAAAGAGAAAAGGTTTGCCTTGAAATAGAGGTGAAAATTGGGGTACTGGGTGGCCGGAGAGAAATTCTGCCTGAGAAGAATCTTGAGGTTTTCAATGGTGCTGTTAGAGGAGAGTTTAACAGTGGTGGATTCGCCGCTTATTGTACGGACTACTAATTCCTCCATTGTTGAGGGTTTTAGGTTTCCAATTCTTGATTTTAAAGGAGGACGACGACCCAATTTATAGGTTCAGGAAACAATTTGGCGGTGTTTTTTCCTTTTCTTTTTGTTTTTCTTTTTTATCGATTCAGGCGTGTCCCGTTCTTAAATAGAGATATCAGACGACATGTCGTTTTAAGCCTGAACTTCAACTTCAAATTTTGTCTGCACCTAGATTTTCTATTGTGCTTTTAAGCATTTAGAAAGGGAAATTAGGTTAAATATACATTAAGAGGCATATTTTGGCACATATGCTTCTCTTAATAAAACTCTAAAAAATATGTATATACTCACCTGAAATGTCACTTCTGCCCTTAATAATTGGTTTATAATGTATATGTCGCTCTTCTCCTCTTTAACCAAGCTGTAGCTCATTATTCCTCTTTCTATATCCTCACAATCTTTCACGTAATCTCATGCTTGAATTTATCACACTGTCTAAGGAGCTGAAATTCTAAGAGCAGAAAAGAAGAAAAGGATAAAAGTTGAAAAAACAGAAAAAAGACGTGGCAGTAAGACGGAGGACGGAAATCCGCGAAATGGGTATGTAATTTATATGTTCAAATGTTATGGATACTGTTTGAAATGGTTTTTAACTGAGTTTCGATATGTTAGGAGCATAATTTATACATTAAAAGTTGTTTTCTGGGTCTGAGATTATCTGCAAAAGTCTGGATTTCTCAAAAAATCAGACTGCCTCAGTATAAGCATCNCTATATTTCGATTATAATTCGATGGTAGTCGAATTTTCGACCTATTTTCGATGACTATTCGATGGTAGTCGAATTTTCGACCTATTTTTGATGACTATTTTAATTATTTTTTTCGATGACTATTTCGATTATTTTTTCAATCAATTTCGATGTATTTCGATTATAATTTCGACCAAATTTCGATGAAGTCTGAGATGCAAGAATTTCGTCGATTATATTTCGACTATAATTCGATGGTAGTCGAATTTTCGACCTATTTTCGATGATTATTCGATGGTAGTCGAATTTTCGACATATTTTCGATGACTATTCGATTATTTTTTTTGATGACTATTTCGAATATTTTTTCGATCAATTTCGATGTATTTTGATTATAATTTCGACCAAATTTCGCTGAAGTCTGAGATGTAAGAATTTCGTCGACTATATTTCGACTATAATTCGATTATAGTCGAATTTTCGACCTATTTTCGATGACTATTTCGATTATTTCTTTCGACCAATTTTCGATGGCTAAAAATATAGATTCTTCCGTTTACATTTTATGATTTTTTCTGTTGAATCTAATTTCTTTTTTTTGTTTCATCTGCAGAGTCACGTTTCAACATCATAGTTTTGTATAACGGTGAATGGAAGTTTTCGTCAGAGAAAATATTATGGTCTTATATTGCTAAAGAAAGTAAGGCCATGGGTGTATGGATGGGTATAACTTTTGTGACCCTTGTAGATAAGCTGTATGAGGTGATTGGAGTTGATAAAAATCGTTTTGATTTAGAACTTAAGGTTGTTTATAAATGTGATGGTGGAGATGGAATTCCTATTCCTCCAACGAAGATTACCTCTGATAGTGACCTAGAAATTTGGCTTAAGGAGATGTCTTACTCTATTCAGAACCGTACTCCTTTATGTGTGTCCATTTTACCGAAGTTGACACCTGTGGGTGAGGGTTGCAGTCAAAATGCTTAATTTTTGCCTGAAACAGGTGCAGATAAAATAGATGAGTTAAAGGAATGCTTAGGTGAAGTAGCTAAGACTCCAGCGACAATAACATGGACTTCAAGTAGTCGAGTGCGTAGAGTAAGAATAGTAGATAATGAAGCGAAGTGGAGTGCTCCCTTGTTTTCAAAGGAAGAATTGCTGCAGGGAACACCTAACAACTTGTCAGTTAGATCTTCTAATTCAGTGAAAATCGTGATCGGTCAACTATTTGAGAATAAGGAAGACTTGAAGCTGAAGCTACACTTGCATGCAATGAAGTGCAATTTTGAGTTCAAGGTAAAAAAGTCAGGCAAAGACTATTGGTTTATAACATGTATAGACGACAATTATACGTGGCGGTTGCGAGCTAGAAAGGTAGAGCAATCTGACATGTTTGAGGTGCGAAGATATGTGCCTGAACACACATGTTCGTTGGTAATAAGGCATAAGGACAACAGACAAGCAGCACCATGGGTTATTGGACATTGCATTAAATCCAGCTAACTCTAATTATGCCCCTCGATCAATAATCGACGATTTCTCTAAAGACTATGGGATTAACATGACATATGAAAAGGCATAGAGATGTAGGGAAAAAGCACTTCTATATGTAAGGGGAACAGTGGATGGTTCATATCAAAAGCTACCATCTTACCTATATATGTTAGAGAAGACTAATCCAGGAACAGTCACGCATTTAGAGACTGATGAGATGGGATGTTTCAAGTATTTCTTCATGTCACTGGGTGCATCTATTCGGGGCTTTAAAATAGCATGTTGTCCTGTACTATGTGTGGATGGATCCTTCTTAAAAACAAACTGTGGAGGGACAATGTTGGCTGTGATTGCACAAGATGCAAACATGCAGCTATATCATGTTGCATTTGGAGTAGTCGACTCAGAGAACAACGACTCCTGGATGTATTTTATTGTGAAACTAAAGGAAGCAATTGGAGACGTTGAGAACTTGGTCTTCGTATCGGACCGACACCCAAGTATTACGAATGCATTGTCGACTGTGTTCCCTAAAGCACACCACGGAGCTTGCATACATCATATTGGTATGAATATCCAAGCAAAATTCAAGACTGATCATTGCCACAGTGAGTACTTCTTGGCGGCAAAATCCTATCGGATAAGTGATTTTCTTCATCATTTTGAGAAGATCAAGGTCAAGGATCAAGCCATTGCTAATTATTTAGAAGAAATAGGCATTGAAAAATAGAGCCGTGCAAACTTCTCTGCCATTCGTTACAACATCATGACAAGTAATAACGCTGAGAGCTTTAATAACACGAGTAGAGATGCACGGAAGTATCCAATCACAACTTTGGCAGAGTTTTTGAGGTATACACTACAAACTTGGTTCTTTGAAAGACGAACATTGGCAATGGAATCCAATAAACCATTACCGACAAAGATTGAGAAGAAATTGGAGGACCGTATTGAGGCTGCGAAGACTTTGATTGTTTAGCCTCTCAGCCACTATGAGTTTTATGTCATGGACGGTGACAGAGATGGTCAAGTTAACTTACAGACAAAGACTTGTAGTTGTAGGAGGTTTGATTTGACAGGTCTACCATGTACGCATGCATTGGCGGCTACTCTAAGTCGATGCATCAATCCATACTCCTTGTGTTCCTGGTATTATACAGTTGACGCATGGCTATGCTCATACGCAGAGACTATATATCCAGTGGGAAATGAAGAAGAATGGGATGTACCTGATGATATTAGCAGACGTATGGTGGAACCATCTCCTTATAAACCAAAGGCTGGCCGGCCGAAAACAAAGCGTACAAAGTCAAAAGGGGAGAAGATCATAATGCAACGCCATTGTAGCCGTTGCAGTGGAAAGGGCCACAATCGGGCAACTTATACGTACATGATACCAACAGCTTCAAATAAATAATTTTGTATAGAAAATCAAACAACAAAATCACGTATCTTGAGAATTTTGTACTATTAATTTTATCATTTTAATTTTAGGATTTTAAGTACAATGTTTTAATGAATAATTTTAATATTTTAGTTGGAATAAGTTTGAAATATTATTTGCTTTATTATAATGATATAATGTTTTCAAAAAATTGCAATAATCGAAAATTTCTCAAAAATGCATCGAAATTTTGACTTTGTAAATCGAAACACAGTCGAAATACCATCGAACTATCATCGAAAAATAGTCGAACTAACGTCGAAAATTTGGAGCAGCCTTATTTTCTATTTTAAAATGTCATCGAAAATATATCGAAATTTCAGCACTATTCATCAAAATACTATAAAAAACCTATCTCGAAAAGGTATCGAAATTTCGACTATGTAAATCGAAACACAATCGAAATACCATCGAAAACACGTCGAAATACCATCGAATATCATCGAACTGTGATCGAAAAATAGTCGAACTAACATCGAAAATTTGGAGCAGGCTTATTTTCTATTTTAAAATGTCATCAAAAATGTATCGAAATTTCAGCACTATTCATCGAAATAAAATCGAAAACCTATTTTAAAATATTTTCGAAAAGGTATCGAAATTTCGACTCTATAAATCGAAACATAGTCGAAATACCATCGAAAACACGTCGAATTTCACGTGATTTTCCGGTACTATTTTCTGCCATACTCATCGAAATATAATCCGAATTAGTTTGGAATATTAAATTGCAATAATCGAAAAATTCTTGACAATGCATCGAAATTTCGAATCGAAATGCAATAGTCGAAACATAGTCGAAAATGAATTAAAATGCATCTTTATGTCATCGAAAATAGTGACGAATATCATCGAATTTCGACTCTGGTTAACAAGCTGAATTATATCTCATTCGTTTTGACTTCAATTTTTAACCTGANAAATAAAATTATTTAAAAAAATGAGCAAAACTAACAAGTATACAAAAATTTATTATACACCTATGGCTCTATATTCTGGTAGAATAAATCTACACATAATTTCTGTCTTGAATGTTATATAACATCATCAACAACGTTGGATAGTGGAATGTCAGCTAATAGACATTCCAAGTGCTTAACAACAAAAACGCCGCAATCTCCACTGCAAAGGCAAATAATTCTAGTTAGTCTCAAAATAACTAATTGAAGAAATGTTTGTTAATATCTTTATATTCTATTGAATTACCTCTTCGCTGTTTGTGGCACTACATTGGGAGGTAACCTTCTAACATCAAAATCATGCGGTTTCGTCATTGTAGTCAAATCAAGATCAGTGCGATCAGTGACTCCTTCTACATTGAGCAGAAAGTATGGCAACATCTTCATCATTGGATGCATGGCTTGCTCGACACGTGCATCATCATATAATGCCTGATCAGAGTCATATACCGTGAGCATATGCGCAGGAAGATCTATCAGCATAAGAACCCAATGATTTGAACCGATGTTCAAGGGATAGTAAATTTCGTCAACCTCCACCCAGCCACGTTGAAAATGATCTGCATCTCTTTTAGCATAGTCAGTAAGCTGGTCATCCCACAATAACTTCGCTTTATTGGAGGTTCTTCAGAATGCATCCCACCGACCATTCATGCATGCAATGTAGACCGTGTCCGCAAGGGCGACTTTCTTTCTATACATCTTTGGGAAAAGCCAAAGGCGTTCTCGTATCAACTGAAAAGCCGCGTCAATATGCTGCAAATGGAGAGAATACAATAACTTTTAAGTGAATATAAAAAAGGATTTCAAAATGAAGAAAGAAACATTTAATTATAAATCCAATTACCTTATCTGCAAGCCATTTCCAAGAAGTCTGAAGGTGGAAAAAGAATCCAGTACTAGCATCACCAGTGAGAAGCTGGATTGGTTTCTGGTTATCAATAAGTCCTGCAAGCCATCTCCTAAATGTATCAAGCTATTTTGCATCAATTTTCCGGAATGGGTTTGGTTTGCATGAATCATTAACCTTAAACTTCTTGTTTGACGGATCGGTGTAGTTAATGAGTCTCTTAGATCATTGATCGACCTGTTTCTTCCTCCCAAACTTAACTGTAGCCACCTCAGCTACTTGTAACTCTGTCACTCCCGGAGTTTGCTGCTCTTCAGGAGTGTGCTCTTTAGTGGGAGTACTTATGACAACATCTTCACCTAGCTGGTACCCTTCAGGAAGGATATCTGACTAGGTAGCTTCAGATTCAGAACCAGTTGGCTACCGATGTGCTTTCATTTCCTCTATCATCTTCAACAACCTATCAAGTTTATCATTGAGAATCACATGGTCCGCCTTGAGTTCAGTCTGGTTTGCCTTTAACTCAGCGATATCAGTCTTCAACTCAAGATAGAACTTATGTGACTGAGGCACGTCAGTGGATGGTTCCTTCTCTACTTTGTTTCTGGTAGCGTGAAAGATGCCCGCCTCCTCTGCAGCTCGCTTTGCTTCAGCTGCCTCCTTCTTGTTCTTCTCCTCCTCCTCACCATCAATTCCCTCTTCCTCTACTCCAGTACTGGCGAGGCTCTGGTGTGGATCGTGATATATATGTTCATAGAATTGTTTCTCAGCCTCCCGTGGATTCAATACTGCCTTTGTGACAAGCTGCAAGATAGTTCAAAATAAAGTTCAATCAACTTATGAATTTATAAAATTAATTATATAGAATAAAATCAATTTTCCGGACTTACTTTCTTAATCTTGAATACATGAATACAATCCATCATTGATGGTTTTTTATTGCTTGTCCATGACAGCATCCTTGGGAATTTGATGCCAAGGTTCTCACAAAATGCACCAGTAAGCTTGGGGATAGCCTCATAAGCCCAATACTGTAAAGTAATGCTAAACCTAGATACTGTGTATTTAGTTTCATTGTCCTTCTTATTCTTTTTCATCCTCTGAAGGTAGTTTTCCCTCTGATGCATCATGTCCTTATTCAAACTAGGGAATGTTCTCTCGTAAGATCGCCTTCCCCATGGATAATTAAAGAAATCCTCCTCATTCTCTACAAAAGAGAGCATATCCATCATAATCTTCGTGCTTGACTCCTGTGCTATCAACAACACATCTACTAAGTAGCACAAACCCAACTTCCATACGTCCTCCTTCTCCTTTAGAAATGCAGCTTCTAATTTACCAGATCTCACATTAGCTGCATTATTCAGGTATGTCTCCCTGAGCCTCATGCTACTAGACATAGATTTGTACTTCACAATGTCTAGATCTTTGGCAAAGTTTAATGCCGTTATCAACGCAAACTCACCAAGCCCGAATCTCAAGTTGCTATCTCCAATGAAAAATTGCAACTCCGCCGGGTTTTGGGATTTCACTTCCTCAACAGTAGTTGGTGTATAAGTACTCCTGATGCTTGCATTGGAGGAGCAAGAAAAAACTGCTTAAACGGACATTGCTTTGCCCTCTCTAACAAATCATACTTCTCAAATCTCTCCTTAATCTTCGACATCATCGTTTTTCCTTTTGTAGTGACCCTTCCAAGAAAGTGTTCTCCAAAAGGTACAAGGAGCTTTGACATTTGGTTCAGCATAAGAGGAACAAAGCAATTTAGTTAGGATTTTTATAAATTTAACATATATCAAAAGCATCTAAATTACGTCGAAATATAGCTCAAACGCATCGAAATAGGTCAAAAAGTGATCGAAATTTCGATCATTTTGATTTCGACGAGATTTCGATTGTCATCGAAAAATCTTACAGAAACTATCTCAAATGAGAACAAATAGCCAGGAGGTGGAAATTGTCCAAGGAACAAATCATCGAAAAACAGAGCACGTCGAAATGGAATCGAAAATTAATCGAAAACAGTCGAAAAAAGATTAACTACTAGCTACTATAAGAGAAAAGATCATCGAACTGTGATCGAAAAATAGTCGAACTAACATTGAAAATTTAGAGCAGCCTTATTTTCTATTTTAAAATGTCATCGAAAATGTATCGAAATTTCAGCACTATTCATCGAAATACTATCGAAATACTGTAAAAAATCTATTTCGAAAAGGTATCGAAATTTCGACTCTGTAAATCGAAACACAGTCGAAATACCATCGAAAACACGTCGAAATACCATCGAATATCATCGAACTGTGATCAAAAAACAGTCGAACTAACATCGAAAATTTAGAGCAGCTTTATTTTCTATTTTAAAATGTCATTGAAAATGTATCGAAATTTCAACACTATTCATCGAAATAAAATCGAAACACAGTCGAAATACCATCGAAAANACAAATGCCCTAAATTAAAAAAAAATAAAACCCTCAAATCATATTTTGCTTACCTTCTTTTGGGGACTCATTTTTCTCAACGTAATCCTAAACAGTGTGAGAGATTTACGATAGACGGCATGACGAGTTTTCGTCTTCCTCGGTTAACGACGCGATGGTTCTTGGCTCTTCAGAGAAGAAGACGAAAGAGAGAGTTGGAGAGAGATATAGAAATGAGGAGTTTAAGGGGAAGAGACATATTTTCTCTTAGGTATTAGTAAGGGTATTTTCATCCGCAAGTATATCTTTCAAATGTTTTTTAACTTGTGCATATGGGCCAAAATAAGGGTATTACGGAGCATATTTAACCTAATTTCTCTATGAAAACAATAGTGTTTGAATAATTTCATAAATGTGATATGCATTTACTAGTAAAATAATTGAATGCTTTTATCATCAAAGGGAGATTAGTTGTTGTGTTCAGCATAAATTTTTGTCTCATTCTCCATTTTCTTTTCCTTTAAATCTAAAAATAAAAACTGTATTTTGTCTTTTTATATATAAACTACATTTCGTTAAATAAAGTGAAATTTACTTCTTTTTTAACAATTTGATTTTTTGAGTAGAAACCATATGATTTTCATTCTAAGAATAAAACTATAGGTTATTTTTGTAATTAAATACGACCTGTCATTTTCACCAATATCTCTTTCATTATTAATTTTGAGTGTCAATATTGCTTTTATTGTCACAATATTAAAAATATTCTTGAGACATATGAGAAGGCATTGAGGCAAAAAATTAACATGGATAAGCCGGCATTTATGTTTAGCCTGAATGTGATATATGAGAAGGCATTGAGACAAAAAATTAACATGGATAAGTCAGCATTTATGTTTAGCCTGAATGTGATGGATGAGGATAAGAAAAAAAATTCTTGACATACTTAGACTATGTAATACGAAATTTTATGATATGTATATAAGCTTACCGACCATTATAAGTAGAAGTAAGATCAAGAAGTTCTCTGTTATCAAAAATTGAGTGTGAAAGAAGGTTCATGGATGGAAACGGGCCTTGGTCAAAGCGGTTTTAGAAATGATTTCAAGTTATGAGATAAGCATTTTTAATGTTCTTGCTATGGGTGTAAAAAGAGTCCGAAAGCCCAAACCGAATGGGTTAGCCTGAGAAAAGTCTAATTTAAACTCGACCCGAAACTGACATAGTCCGAACTCGGCTCAAACCCAATTATCCTTAGGGTTGGGCTTGTGCCTAGTATTTTTCATATGAACCTGGCCTAGAATCTGATCCGAAGCCCAAAGTTGAAATCCGAACTTAAAGCCTAATTTAAAAAGCCTGAAACTCAAAAAATATAATAATTTTTTTTAAAAAAAAGTCCATTTTTTAAGATTAAAGTATAAATATTATTTTGTAATTGTGCTAAAAAAAATTCTTTCACCATTTCCTTATTCCAATGTGTGTATATATATATATATATATATGTATATTAATTTGGAGTCTAAAAGTTTGAAGGTTAAACTCGATTTGAATATAAAGTCTGAAGCCTAGTCCTATATTATAGCCAAAAGCTTTTAGGTTTGAGCTTTGAACACGACTTTTACTAGTCTAAACACGGTCTGACTTGGCCTAAAACTTTCTTAAAGCCCAAAAGCCGAAGCTTGCCCAAATTCGAAAGTTTAGGTTTGGGCTAGGCTTAGGCAGCCATGATTTACCCCTAGTTCTTACATCTCTATTCGATGAACTTTGCTTTATTATCCTTTGGTTTTGGTGGAGTTCTAATAAGGGAGATCGTAAAATTACATAGGTTCGTTAGAGCAAGGTTTGTATTCCAAAAGATTTAGGTGGTCTTTGATTTCATGATTTAGGGTTGTTTAACCATGCCTTAGTTGCTAAACAAGCTGGGCACCTCGTTAGAGGTTCTTTTTCGTTAGCGGCCTATATTTTTGAAATGTAAATATTATCATGATGATAATTTTTTCTTTGTTTGTGATTAGCCGGGTTTATCCTTTCAATGAAAGAGTATTCTATGGGGTCATGAGCTTATTCAAAAAGGGATGAGGTGGAGAGTGGAAAATCAGACCATCCTGAGATCATTGGATGCCTCATTCTATTAGGAAATAATATATTTCTTATTAATTATATGGTCCATATATTATTTTAATTATATTGAGCCGTATTATTTTGTTTGGATCCTATACGGTGATCTGTTTAAGTTAAGCCTGAAACATATATTATGTATGAGTTAAAATGTGAATATGTATTTAAACAATCTAATTAGGATTAATAGATACCCTAAGTAAGTTATCTATATATAGTTAAATTAGGGTTATACCAAAAGACATGATAATCTCTTCCTTATGTAGCCACCATCACTCTCAAAAGGAAATCCATTGAGCAAATCCTTTAGCTTTTGGTTATGGAAGACCCCAAATCCACAAGTCACTCCATTATTTATGCTTCCACTTAAGAGTTCATTATCAAGTCCTGAACCAGGATCAAAGCTATGGATAAAGGTAATCTCTCAACAATCTCAAACCTAATTATTTTGGCATAAATGATCCTAATATAGGATGGCATTTGGTATTGGTTAACCCAATATCTATGTGTTTTATTTGCTAAAACATTCTACCTCTTTTAGACCAATTACTTGTCTAAATAATGAGGTAAACTTAATACATGACCTTATTTTAACTCTAGGCGTGTAGAATGAGAACAAGATTGATAAGGTATTCCTTTCATTAGACACGGACATTATAAAGTCTACTCCTTTAAGTGTAATCAATTGTAATTAAGACTGACTAATTTGACACTAATAGAAGAATGGAAAATATTTGGTCAGAAGTGATTGTTTGCTCTTTTGTGGGAACTTATTTGGCAATGTAATTCAACTTCGAGTTCTAATGGGAGGTGGTAAAAGTCGAATGGAAGCTCTGAGTCTTCAAATTTTTCTGTGACATATTTTTTATGATGTTATCCCTCTTGCTCAAATATAAATCGTTATGGACTCTTTATTACCCCTTTATATTCTCATTGTGGTTATACTGAATCCAGTTCCCATGTTCTTTTTGTTTTTTTTTCCTGCTCTTTAGCTCAAGAATTATGGAAGATATCGAGTCTTTGGGTAATGATCAAATCTCTCATGCAAGCAAATGTGGCTAACAACTTGCTTGGTATGTTGGATCATGTCCCATAAGTGACTACTAATGAGAAAATTTTTGTCCGATTGCGTTGCATTCGAATGAACTAAAATCGACATATTCATGGAAGTGTTACTTTTAAGGCATCAAATTTGATTAATTTTGCAAAGTATTTTCTTCTTGAGTTCTATGCTTTTTACAGTGTTGGAAACCTATGTTTAGAAACATCAAGAAAATGCTAAGTGGAGGCCTCCAGCTGAGGAAAGTGTTAAACTAAACTAGTATGCCACTATGGTTCCGCATGACTATTCAGGAACTATAGTGGTTGTTCTATCCAAAAGGTTGAGTGGTTGTTTCTTAGAAGAGGTAGCAAAGATTTTTACTCTTAGAGAAGGTCCCAATCTCGCCATTAAACATAAGTTTTTTGTGCATATTATGGAGTGTGATGCTCTAAGAGTGATTAAAGAGTTAAATTATGTTTGGTTTCTTGTTGCAGAAGCCCTTATTTATCATGATGTTAAACCACTATTATCTTCTGTCAATTATGGCTCTTGTCAATTTATTCCCTATTTTAGAATAAAGTGGCTCATAAATTGGCTAAGATAGCATTTATTATCCAGTGATAGATACTGAGTTGATTCTATGCCTCTATATCCATTACGTCTTATGTAATTTTTTAAAAGAAAAAAGAGACATCGTTTTCTTCAAAAAAAAAAACATTTACTACATATACATCGTTTATCTAAGGAAAAATAGAATGGGCTTTTATATTCAGTAAGTCAACTTATAGCCTCATCAGGATACAAAGCATTTTTTTATAAATTTTATTCAATTTAATTGTAATAAGAGTCGAAGAACGTAAGTTATTGTTATCAAATTAGTTTATTAGACCTTAGATTTGGTTTTTAGATTTTTTATATAAGTTATTACATATTTTGTTAGATGTATGGAGCCTAATTATACTAACAAAGATCAATATAGATGAAATATATCATGCATTAATGTGCAAATGTGGATTGAGAGAATCTACAGAGTCTTGAGAGGCTTATGGTATGAGATTTCTTGTAATCTTCCTCTTTATCATGGTGAAAATCTACAGAAAAAATAATAATTTCTCTAAATAAAATAACAAAGATAACTTTCTAAAAATTATCTCTAGAATTAAGTTTTCTCCTAGCTTTTATAAATAACAAAAATATGCTTACCAAATTAAGGCGAATTTGAGTTTTTTTTTCTTTTTTGTTTAATTTGATCAAAATTGATATACAAAAAGATAAACAAGTGTTGGTTAGAATATACAAATCTAAATTAAACTTACACACTCCCGTATAAGTGCACATAGTCACAAGTAATATAAACTTAGGAGTTAAGAGTGTCGAGCTTACATAGCCTGATTTCTAATTCAATGCCGAGTATTAAAATTATTTCAATTCCAACTTTATCCAAACAAATATATATTGATTTTAAAGAAATAAAGCAAAATAACTAAACTATCGAGCAAAATGAATAAAAGATAAATCAATAAGAAAAATGTATAGGTGCCCAACCTCTCTCTTGTCTTGATATTTCGATTTCGCTCTAGTTGGTTTAACCAATTGATTATTAATTGGGTGAGCTAAATTAATTGTGAACTTCTTCCGTTGTCATATAATAATTTCT
Organism: Parasponia andersonii; assembly: GCA_002914805.1. Taxonomy (NCBI): domain Eukaryota; kingdom Viridiplantae; phylum Streptophyta; class Magnoliopsida; order Rosales; family Cannabaceae; genus Trema; species Trema andersonii. Next base: position 399,930 of record JXTB01000311.1, on the reverse strand, counting down.
ATCTAACCTAACCCACTATATTTGTACAAAGGCAAAATTTAAAATAAAATCATTAAGAACAAATACCCACATTAGTTATACATATTACAAAGTATATTCCTATCTCATCTAGATGGATATCTCTCCATCTATGGCTAAACACATATTTTTATTTCAATCTGTCACATGTTTCCAAAGTTCATTCAAGTTAGTGATCAAGCAACTTAAGGCATTAAGCTCAAGATATAAAAACCAATTCAATTAGACAATTAACATGTCAAAAAGAGAAATAAACATCGACAAAATACTAGGTTAGTTTACAAGGTAAAACTAGATAAGAAAATATTTAGTTCATAATAAATTGAGAATAATAACATTTTAATACAATTAGTTCAAGAAATACAAAATTAAAGAAAAAAAAGTTGTAAAATTTCCTCTTTGAAAGAGCTTGACAGTGTTCTTGGAGGTTGTCAATCTCCTCCTCCAATGCTTAGTGCTTGCTCTCTTGAATTCTCTATTAAAAATTTGCTCTCAATAATATCACTCTCTAAATATAAAAAAAAACAAAAAAAACCTAACTAGAAGCTAAAGAGATTATCATATGAACAAAGAATGGCATTAGTGATGTAGTAGAAATTAAGACATGGAGGATTGGAACTCCAAAACTAGAGCTCTTCTTGTTCTTCTTCCTCTTCTTCCATGGTTGCCTCCACCTCTCTCTCTCTCTCTCCCACACTCTCCACCTTAGGTTTAAAGGTAAAAAATAAGTACATATAGGGTTCCAACAATCAATTAATCTTAGCAATCTATTCCATTTGATCAAGGGTAAAAAATATGTTATTTGTAATGTCCCCAAAGTCATACCGGGAAATCACGTATTTTACTCTGCATTTAGTGGTATTGAGACGTCAAATTAGAGTTGCAGTACCAAGACATTGCAAGTTGGCTACCCAAAAATGGGATTGCAGCCCCTAATTTTGGGGGCTGCAATGCCAAAGTAGACTTGCGATGCCAAATAATAGTGTTGTGGCACTAACTCTCGGGTTAGCACGCCCTTTTTTGGTCATTTTAGCACTACGGCTTCCTTTTACTATGCTGGATGCTATTTCTCAACCACATGTTACATTTTTTTTAATCTATTTTAGCTCTAAATGGCAATTCATTTAACACTCAAGCTTTACAAATGAAAGTAGTATAAATACACCACAAAACACATCAAACAAACTCAAAAAATAAATAATTCTTAAGCTCAAAAAGATAGAAAAATAAGTTTAAAATATACGTATTGACAGGCCTTTCTCTAAACATTTTTCCTAATAGAAAAAAAATTAAAAATAAATAAATTGTGGTGGCCCGAAAAGCAAAAGAAAAAATATATATATTTATTGAAAAAAAAATTTATATACAATCTTTTTTTTCTATTTTTTCAATTACTCGTGGTGTTTAGGCAAAAGTTTTTTAGTCTGAATTTTAATTGTATTGAAAATACAAGTAAGACATGTATATGCAAGAGAATGTTTGGTGCTAAAATTATCATAATCATATCTTTCTTTTTGTTATCCTTACTAACCTCTTCTTTTCCTCTTTTATAGCATGTGTTTACTCTTTTCTTTCTCTCTAGTATGAGTTCTTCTCATTTTTTTTCTTCCTATATTTGCTTTAATCCTTCAATTTGTAAAGATAAATTTTTTACCTACATTTAGATCTATGGTATTCTTAACATATTTAGATTTAGATCTATGATGTGGGTTGTTATTCATATTTTTTTTTCTTTTTACTAGTGTGTTTGTTTTTCATATATGTATAATTTTTTATTCATATCTAGAAATCGATGTTGTTATTATTACGGATCAGAATTAGCAGAATTTCTCTTATGATGAATCAATCAGAATTGCTAATATTTCGGATAGTGAAGAATTGAAATAAACAATTAAAGAGCTTTAATACATCATTCATAGAGTTTTTCTCCAAGATTGTTAACAGGGACTGCCTTTGCTCTAAGATTTTTGAAAGTTTTTTTGTTTTCAAGTTTATGAATCGATTCTTGGTTCTCATTATAAGAGATTTTACATAATTTGATTTGTTATTGTAACCCTTATTTGAATATTAAAAAAATTATATCCTTGAAAAAATATATATTCTCACATATATTTCTCTTAATATGTATGTATATAGGAATATATATATATATATATATCATTACATACATACTCTCATCTATGTTATTGAAATTGTTTTTTGATATAAACAGGCTCCTCGAGTGAATATCATTAATTGAAGTAAAAACTTCAAATTACAATGTAAACATGAGGACTACAATTTCAAACTCTTTAAAAAAAGGAGACGAAAAATAGATTACAAATATAACTGCGAATAAATAGGTGGGTTATCCTAATTCTTCAAGAAAAAGAAATAACAAGGACCACCAGCAATTTATTGCCTTCAATACTTGCTCCTGACTGCATTCTTGGCAGAGTGAATTATATAAGGCTAATACCAATTGAGATTTATACACGTGGAAAAGAAAATAAAACAAAAATTAGTCACTAAATATATTTAAATCTGAGAACAAATCTCGTATTTAAGATCTAGACTGGACTAAAATCCATACAAAATGTAGTTCTATAAATTAAATCTAGATCTGAATTTATTAAAACTGAAAAAAAAAAAAAAGCAGAAAGAGGGAGAAAGAAGAAGATGAGGAGAGGAGGCCGGAGAAAGAGAAGAGAATATCCCCTCTCCAGCCTCCAAATAGAGCGACATTGATTTTTTATAGGGAAGAAATGCATATGGTATTATGATATGTACATACGCATAAAATGCACAGAGACACGAAGCGTCTTGAGCGGATGTTGTTGTTGTTTGTCTCTTATCTATGTTATTGTAATTGTTCATACAAAAAATCATTAAAAAAACTTATAGTAGAGAAAAATTATTAAATGGTGGTAAGTATTTTTTTCTCCTGTGAGATTTTCTTTTATGTTTTTTGAAGCATGCAATTTATTAATCTTTTCCTCCATATTATATACAATTATTCTCCAATTAAGCTGTGTACAATAAGATGTATTCGTTCAGCTGAGCTCAATTTTCTCCATTAGTACTCCCAAGACTTCAAACGAGTTAGGTAGCTTAATAGATTACTTGATTGACTTTTATTAACGGAGGTTTTGTCAACAATAAATTTAGGAAATTGCAAGATGTGGCTTGTGTGAAAGGATTGATAAATCAAAGCAAGTAAAGAGACGAAAATTTTATAGTAGTCCAGCTCCAAAAAAATGAGCCTACGTGCACTATTTTTCACTATTTTCTGAAGAATTATAAGAGTTTTGTTAAGTCTCAATGTTGGAATTCCAAGAGCTCAAATATAGAATGTTTTCTAGAAAAAAAAAAAAGTAAAAAGTCCTTCACAGCAATATTGAACTCTCCTTATATAGGTGAGGGTAGCTCAATATTTCTCAATTGTGAAAATGGGTAAATGTGTAATCAGAAAATACAATTTGAGTAACAATATAATTGGGTAATAACTTAAATGGAATGATTGCTCGATCTTCAAAGAGAAACTTTGTTTTCCTTTCTTTGTAGATTACCTGTTTGATGAAGTTTGATCTAGTTTCTTTTTCATACTGGTCGTACTTGACTCATTCAGAGGAGGTCACACTTTGATCAAGAAAATTCTCATGCGACCTGATGCGTCCAACTTGATGTCTAATTTTTCCTTTTTGATATTGACCAACATATAGATTTTAGACCGTACAACAATTGCCCCCCAGCTTTATTAGTTCTTTAGGACAAAATAGAGCTTCCTTCTCTAATAAGTGCGAGCTTAAAAAATGTGACATCGTGACATAATTTTAAGATCTTCGAAGAGTCGCCAATTCTCAAATTCTATCTTTTTAGAACCACGCATACCTTTTCCTGACAAACGCAACCACGTGTCACCTTTTCTCAGGAGAATAGCAAAACTCGAGGAGACTTCTCTTTCTTTGAGCAGACACGATGATAGCGATAATACCAGCTCTTGTCTTAAATCGAGACATTTCAAATTTTGAAAAAATACTCATTTAATTTTGAAAATTAACTCTCACGTGAACTTCGGCAATTAGATTCAAAAATTAAATGTCTTGATCTACAGCTGTGATTTGATGACGCTTGAGATATATATATCAAAAATCCATTCGCCTCCTCTTCAAAACTTGAACCCTATTGTCTCCTGTTCCTCTTTCATTTCTTCTAAAATCTGAAGCGTCCATAAGACAAATCCTCCCGGTGTCCCTTTTTATTTTTCAGCTTGCACAAATTTATCACCTTCTTCGACGAAGTCATCACCAGATTCCTTTAGACGCATCTCGATTTTTCAGTCTCCGAAAAAAGGTTAGCATACATTCTCTCTCTCTTATTGTTCTTCGATTTTTAGAAAACCCTTATTTACAGAGCTTATTTCTAGAAATAGACAAATCGTAGAGCCTGAATACCTTGAATATAAATCCATCCCCATATTCAGATGAACTGAAAAATGGGAATATCTCAGAATCTCTCCATTAGCTTACTGAATAAATTACTTTTAGATGATTGATAGACGAACCCATAGAAGAAATTTAGGATCTGAAATCCTGATATTTGAAAACCAAAATCAATCAAGTGATGAATTACCGAAGAGCTGCTCGAACAACTTAGATGAATCCATAGAATGATTAGAAAAAATTCGATGAACAGCTTATTGTCGGTACAATCCTAGGATTTGTATCCCAAAATTACTCGCATATAGCAAAGATACCTGATGCTCGCATAGAACTAAACCCATCCCATAATTCTTCTTTCAAATGTCTAGTAATGAGGAATTTAGGGAGGGGAATGTATTCTCAGGAAAATCATCCAATACAAGCATTAGCTCTATAAACCTCGAAGACTATCTTGAGCCAGAAACTGAAGTAGAAATAATCGAGGTCAGGCAAAGTAGTCCTCGCATAGGTGACCTCCCTCAAGACCAGTGGCCTCGGCATATTAGGGATGCCCCTGCATTTGCATCGGGTCATCAGTATGTAGAAGTAGATTGGTTATATATCAATATAAAGACAAGTTATACAACAAACAAGCTCAGAAAGATCGTATGCAACTACAAAATCGACGTTCTTCTCTGCCTACCCACAGAGTTCAATCGACCACACACATCTCCTCGCAGAATCACCTCATTCTCAGAAGCAGTTCTCAGATGTGGTGTCAACGTTCCACTTCATCCATATATAAATCGATCGTCGAATATTATAGAGTTGTTCCTTTTTAACTAACCCCAAACACATATAGATATATGATAGGTCTGTATATATTATACTATAAATTAGGTTTAGAATCCCCTACTTCTGAAGAGTTCACTTGGTTCTTCCAAGTGAAATTGGACCCATTAGATTTCGGCTTCTTCTATGCGAGCAAGTGGACTAACCAAGTAATAAAAACTATCCACAGGGTCCACAACAACATGGGAAAATAGAAAAATCCATTTTTCCACTTTGACTACGCAGATAATAGCTTCTTTCAAAACCCTGGTAGGTAACTTTTCATCTTATAGCTTTCTCTATATAAATATACTAATCTGATCGCATTCATATGTCATCACAAATAATAGGGAACGTCTAGGACTCTCTAAAGAGCAGCTTACAAGGGTATATAAAATAAATAACCTTCCGATCGAAGAATTTGATTGGAAGAGGCTTGGGATGACCAAGAATCTAGTTACTTGCAGACTATTTCCAAAGGGAGCCGCTCTTCCAGATTTTGCCAACCGTCTGACTAAACCCTTGAGTTCAAAGAAGAAGCCAAGGAAACAGAAGGAAATGGGTGCCTTATCTTCTAAACCTTGGAAACGAAATGCATCTGCCACTCCTACTATCCCAGAACCATCATCTTCAAAAGCTATATCGCCACTAATTTCTTAGCAGTAAGAAGGTAATAATTTTTTTTATTCTTCCTCTTTGTCGCATTATATTCCTCGCATACTAACCAATCATATTTGTACAGAAATGACAATTGGCAGTAGACTACGGGCACCAACTTCAACTCTAGGGTCAATGTCAAAGTCCAAGACACCAAAACAGCGCACCCCCTTCCTCGACGAAAGAGAAAGAGAAGGTCGACACTTCAAAGAGGCAAAAAGTCGCCTTCGAGAATATCCCAATAAGCTCACCTCCTCCTCAGCCTTCAAAAACTACGAGCCAGCTGAGCCATCTAATGAGACAGCCACCTCTTCTGAGGGACCGAGCCAGGCCGACAAGGACAAGGAGCTTTTTGTACTCCTTCGCCAACTACCAGAAAAAGCTGGTTTGAGCGCGGCCTTCATCGACCATTTCATTATTGAGGATGGTTGGAAGAGGATGAAGTGACGACCAGCCAAGGTTGCTTTCAGTTCTGCAATGAGAATGTTGGCAAACGTAAGCATTTTTTATCTTCACTCTTCGATGCACTTTTCTTGTATTGATGTGTGTTATATTTTCAGACCGCTGCAGCTGCTATTTTGATGCATGACCCAGTCCTTGAATGCATGGAGAAGGCCGAAAAAGTCGAAAAAAATACCCAAGCATTCGAGAACTCGGAGAAAACTCGCGAAGAAGAGAGAAAATCCTTCGAGTTGGAGAATCAACAGCTGTGCGAGGGTCTGGCCAAGGAAAAGCTTGAAAAGGAGAAGCTCAAGGAGAAAATTGAAGAACTTGAGAAGACTATCTCCGAGCATCCGGATATTCTGAAAGAGGCGATAGCAGAAGTGGCTCGCAAGGCTATAGAAGAGTTCAGGGCCACTGAAGGCAATGAGCTCGAAGAAAAGGCTAGTGACATTGCCTTATCGACCATAATATATAATATTTTCTGCGAGCATCCGGATTTCGACTTTTCTATATCACATCAAACAATGAATGTTTTGCTTAATTACTTTGTTGTTCGAGAAGAGAAATTACGTAATGCGACATATTATGGTATAAAGCGAGGAGAAAATCCTAAGATTTTAAGAAATTTTAGAAATTCGGCAATCTAAAATTCCAACCCCTCTAAATGAACATTTGCATAGTCCCTTAGGAAGCGAGTAAGAGATAACATTCTGATTCCACTGCCCCCTGAGTTTTATGGTGTTCGAAGACTGCTATAAAACTATAAAAGATGAACCAAATAAAATTGAATAATCGAAGAAAAGATATCTTTATTTATGAATGAAAACGAATGACGAATAACAAGAAGACATCAGGATTGATGAATGACAATGAATGACGAATGACGAATACAAGATGCCCCCCAGGTTGTTTGAAAATACACGAAGATATACATGAAGAGTTACTGATAATAGCGACGAAGTTGTTCTGCATTCCAAGCATGCTCGATCTTTTGTCTACCAGTGCGAGCTAGCTTGTATGTCCTAGGTCAAATGACGGCATCAATAACATATGGCTTTTCCTAAGAGGGTCCAAATACACCAGCACCGTGCTCTTTATTATTAGGTAGAACTTATCAAAGAACAAGATCACCAACTTCAAATTCCATGTTTTTGACTTTAGAGTTATAATATCGAGCAGTACACTGTTGATATGATGCGATATGAAGTTGAGACTGCTCGCGCCTTTCTTCTAAAAGATTGAGCTCAATCCTCATTAGTACATTATTCTGATCTTGCTTATAAGTAGATCATCGTAGAGAGCTTGTACCAATTTCTATTGGCACCATTGCTTCGTATCTATAAGCTAAAGAGAATGGACTTTCTCCAGTAGTGGTTCGTTGAGTGGTGCGATAAGCCCATAATACTTCAAGAAGCACATCTGGCCAAGCTCTTCTGTGCTCTTCCAGCTTTGTCTTTAGTTTCTATTTAAGTATCTTGTCTATAGCTTCGACCTGCCCATTGGCTTGTGGATGAACAACAATGGAGAAGCTCTTCTTGATACCTAAGTTGTCGCAGAAGTTACGAAATTCATCGCAGTCAAATTGTTTCCTATTATCAGAAATTATAGTATGTGGTATACCATATCGGTAGATTATAGATTTGTAAATAAAATCTATCATCTTTTTTGCGGAGATGGCACTCAAGGCTTCTGTTTCTATCTACTTGGTGAAATAATCGACTACAACTACTGTATACTTCAATCCACCTCGCGCCCATAGAAGCATTCCGATAATATCAATTCCCCATACTGTAAATGGCCATGGACTGGTCATTGGAGTGAAAGGAACATGTGGTATTCTAGAAACAGTTGCAAATAGTTGACATTTGTCACACCTTCTAGAAAATTCCATTATATCCTTCTTCATAGTTGGCCAAAAATACCCTAATCTGAGAACTTTGTTCGCAAGTGCCTACCCCCCTGAATGGTTTCTGCATATTCCTTCATGAATTTCCTTCATAATATAGTGTGCTTTTTCTTCATCAACACATAATAATAACAGCGAGCTAAAATTTCTTCGATAAAGCTTCCCATCATAGATGATATAGCGAGCTGCCTTCATTCGAAGTTGGTTTGCATCGTCTTTGCTTTCGAGGAGATCGCCATTTTGTAAATACTTCATTATAGGATCCATCCACGATGGTTTTTTGTCAACCGGTATGGTTACTTGGGGCTCTACCTTGATACTTGGTTTTGCAAGAAATTCGACAGGAATCACCTTTAATAATTCAGCATCTTTTGTTAAGGTGAGCTTAGCTAGAGCATCTGCCTGAGTATTCTTAATACAAGGAAGAAGTTGAATGTTATAAGCAATAAATATCGAGAACAGTCATTGTACCTCCTCTAAGTAAGCCATCATTCTTTCTCCTCTTGCTTGATAATCGCCGATCACTTGAAAAACGACCAGCTGGTAATCACTGTTTACCTCAATCATTTCGGCCTTCATTTCTTGTGCGAGCTTTAGCCCAGCTATTAGTGCTTCATATTCTGCTCATTCTTCGATGTTGGAAATTTGAAGTGAAGTGTACAATAAATATTGTGCCCTTTAGGACTGATTAGTACAAAGCCCACACCGACTCCATTCTCATTTGACGATCAATCGACGTAAAGTTTCCACAATCTTGATAAATCTATAGCAGGTTTTTCGATCACTTCTGTGGAAAGATTGACATCATACATGAACTCTGCAATGAAATCTGTGAGAGCTTGACCTTTAATCGCAGTGCGAGATTGAAAATTGATGTCAAATTGACTCAACTCAATAGCCCACTTAAGTAGTCATCTTGAAGCCTCAGGTTTTTGAAGAACCTGCTTTAATGGAAAATTCTTGAAAACTTTGATAGAGTGCACATGAAAATAAGGTCGAAGCTTCCTAGATGTGACAATGAGTGCTAATGCCAACTTCTCTATCTCTGGACATCTCGTTTCGACATCAAGCAATCTTTTACTTATGTAATATACCAGTCGCTGTATTTTTTCTTCTTCTTGAATTAACGTAGCAATTGTTGCATATTTAGAAACAACGAGATATAAGTATAACTCTTCCCCCGGGTTTGGCTTTGATAAGAGTAGAGGAGAACCTAAGTGTGTTTTTAATTCTTGAAATGCCTGCTCATATTCTTCAGTCCACTCAAACCTCTTCGAACCCTTCAATACTTCAAAAAATGGTTGATATTTATCGGTTGACCTAGATACAAATCAACTCAATGCAGCCACTCTTCCCGCCAGGCTCTGCACATCTTTGGGTTTGCGAGGGGATTGCATATCAATTAGTGCTTATATCTTCTAAGGGTTAGCCTCGATTCCTCGCTGATTAACCATAAACCCTAGGAATCTTCCAGATCCTACTCTGAATGCGCACTTCTGGGGGTTTAGTTTCATCTGATATTTCCGAAGAATTTTGAACATTTCATCAAGATGCTTGACGTGATCTTCAGCTTTCTTCGACTTTCCTAACATGTCATCAACATATACTTTCATTGTCTTGCCAATTTATTTTGCAAACATCACATTGACAAGACACTGATAAGTTGCTCCTGCGTTGATGAGTCCAAAGGGCATCTTCTTATAACAGTACAATCCTCGATCAGTGATGAACGAGGTATACTCCTCATCTAGCTCGCACATGGGGATTTGATTCTATCCAGAATACGTGTTCATAAAGCTTAAGAGTTCATGCCTCGATGTCGCATCTACAAGCTGGTCGATTCTTGGAAGGGGAAAACTGTCCTTCGGGCATGCTTTCTTGAGGTCGATGAAATCAATGCAATTTCTCCACTTCCCGTTAGGTTTCTTTACTAAAACTGGGTTTGCAAGCCAGTTTGGGTAGAAAGATTCCTTGATGAATTCAATTTGAAGCAACTTCTCCACCTCTTTTTTCAATGCGACGTAGCATTCTGGATTCAGGGCTCTACTTTTTTACTATACAGGCTTTTTCGTCGTATCTATATTAAGGCGATGACACATGATGTTCGGATCAATCCCCACCATATCTGAATGTTGCTATACGAAGATATCTAAGTTTGATTTCAGAAAAGTAACCAATAAAGCTCACACGGGTTCTTGAAGGTTTGCTCCGATTTTTAGAACCTTCGAAGATCTATCAATCGGCAAATCTTCTAAGTCTTTTATAGGTCCAGTCTTGAGCTCTTTATCGACTTCTCGAGGGTCGAGGTCTTTAATTGACATTTTGCTTGACGCTTCACTTGATGCTTCAACTGACGCTTCATTTGACGCTTCACCTTGTAGCTGGACCATCATTGTGCGAGGTGCCACATCTTTTGCTGCAAGCTTTAAAGAATTATTATAACAAGTCCGCGCATCATATTGGTTGCCTCAAACTTTGCCTACTCTATGTTGAGTTAGGAACTTCATAGCGAGGTGGTAGATTGAAGTAACTGCTCGAAGTTCCCTCAGTTTTGGTCTTCCTAGTACAGCATTAAATGTAGAAGGACAATCCACAACTAAGAATTGGGTCATTACCATTGAAACCCTAGGATAAGTTCCAACGTTGACCATTAACTCAATCATGCCCCTAGGCATTATGCTATTACCAGTAAATCTGTAAAGTGGAGTGACAACGGGCTTTAGGTCGGTTTCACTCAACCTCATCTTCTTGAAGGCATCATAGTACAAGATGTCGGCGGTACTTCCATTATCGACCAATACTCGCCATAGTTGCATGCTTCCACAGTTGATCTTTATGACCAATACATTATTATGTGGGTAATGGACCTCCCTTGCATCCTGCTCCGTGAAGGTAATATCCATATCCGGTACCTGTTGAAGCTTTCGTGGTCGCTACTTAAGATATATGATATTGGTCAACGATTGCTGTCATGCTTCTCATGCGTACCTATCTTGCGCCCTCTTCGAATCTCTACCAATGTGCGGTCCTCCAAAAATAGTTCGCACCTCGTGTTGAATTTCTAGAGGTTGCTGTCAGTTTTCTTCTCGCCTTTCATTATTCTGTTTAGTGTACTGCCGCAGCCGTCCTTCTTTAATTAATCTTTCGATTTCATCTTTTAAGGCAAAACAGTTATTAGTATCGTGTCCAATGTCATTGTGATACCGGCAGAACTTGTTAGGATCACGCCTTACTCTATCCCTTTTTATCAGTTTCGGTTGACGATATCGCTCCTGCTGGTTTGTGATCGCATAGACATGATCTATAGGTGCATTCAGTTCAGTATAGTTGTTGAACCTCATAGGAGCTTTTGGAATCTCCTACTCTTTCTGTTTGGGTTACTTCTCAGTCGATTGTTCATTACTTCTTTTGTTTGACTTCTTGTTATTATTGTTGTTGGTCGTGGTCACATCTTCAGCAGCATCTTTTCCTCCTTCCTTCTTCATCTTATGAAGATTCTCGGGTGAAGATTCCACTTTTAGATGCTGACCAACTCTTCGATATAAGTCTTCAAGGGTTCTGCATTCTCGCTCAAGTAACTCTTTCCAGAGTTTAGTTTCTGATCGCACCCCAGCCATCATTAAAGTTAAAACTCCCCCTTCAGGTGGGTTGTTGTCCTTTGCCAATTCTGAGGTAAAATGGTTAAGGTAAGATCGTAGAGTTTCCTCCGGACTTTGCCGAATAGCAGACAAACTGAAAAGTGGAACAGTAAAATTCTTTATAGCCTAGAATTGTCTCAAGAATGCAGTCTGAAGTTGTTGTCAGGACGAGATTGAACTAGACTTAAGTTCTCGGAACAACTTCTTCGCTACTCCTGTGAGAGTTACAGCAAAACATCTGCAACGTATGAGATCATCGACACGATGAAGTTCCATCAAGTCGCTGAAATGATCCATACGATCCTGTGGATCAGTTTTCCCATCAAAAGTGTTTATAGTGGGAAGTTTGAATCTA
>JXTB01000311.1:333161-380100 GCA_002914805.1 Parasponia andersonii | reverse complement strand
GAGGAGATTGCATATCAATCAACGCTTGTATCTTCTGAGGATTTGCTTCGATCCCTCGCTGGTTGACCATAAAACCCAGAAATTTTCCAGATCCTACTCCGAATGCACACTTCTGGGATTTAGCTTCATCTGGTATCTCCGGAGGATTTTGAACATCTCATCAAGATGCTTGATGTGATCTTTGGCTTTCTCCGATTTGACTAGCATGTCATCGACATATACCTCCATTGTCTTGCCAATTTGCTTTGCAAACATCATATTAACAAGACGTTGGTAGGTTGTTCCCTCGTTGATAAGTCTGAAGGACATCTTTTTATAACAGTATAACCCTCGATCAGTGATGAACGAGGTATGTTCCTCATCTAGCTCGTACATGGGGATTTGGTTATATCCTGAATATGCATCCATGAAACTCAAAAGTTCATGCCCCGATGTCGCATCTACAAGCTGGTCGATTCTCGGAAGAGGGAAGCTGTCTTTAGGACATGCTTTATTGAGATCAGTAAAATCAATACACGTCCTCCACTTCCCATTAGGTTTTTTTACCAAAACCGGGTTTGCAAGCTAGTCACGGTAGAAAGACTCTCTTATGAACCCAATTTCGAGCAGCTTCTCCACCTCTTCTTTTAACGCGACGTAGCGTTCTGGATTCATGGCCCTTCTTTTCTGTCGTACAGGCTTCTATGTCGGATCTATGTTAAGACGGTGGGATATGATCCTTGAATCAATCCCTACCATATCCGAATGTTGCCATGCGAAGACATCCAAATTAGTCTTCAGAAAAGCGACCAATGAAGCTCGCACAGGTCCTTGAACCTCTGTTCTAATCTTTAAAGTCCCGGAAGACAGGTCGAATGATAAATCCTCCAGATCTTCAATGGGTCCAATTCTGACCTCTTCGTCTATTTCTCGAGGATCGAAGTCTTCACTGGTCGTTTCGATTGACGCTTTCACTGACGGTTCGACTGACATTTTATCTGACGATCTGACTTGAGCTTCGTTCGCTATCTCGACTGACGCTTTGTCCGCTGCCACGACTGATGCTTTGCCCGCTGCCACGACTGACGCTTTGTCTGGTGATCCGACTGGAGCTTTGCTCGCTGCCTCGACTGACGCTTTGTCTGGCAGGTGGACTATCATTGTGCGAGATGTCGCATCCTTTGCTGCAAGTTTTAGCGAGTTGTTATAACATGTCCTCGCATCATATTGATTTCCTCGCATCTCGCCTACCCCGTGTTGGGTCGGGAACTTCATTGTTAGATGGTTGATCGAGGTGACGGCTCGAAGTTCCCTTAATGTCGGTCTTCCCAGCACAGCATTGAAGGCAGAGGGGCAATCTACCACCAAAAACTGGGTCATTATCGATGAAACCCTTAGAAAGGTCCCAACGCTGACCATCAGTTCAATCATGCCCATAGGCATCAAGCTGTCACCAGTGAAACTATAGAGTGGAGTGGTGGCAGGCTTCAGGTCGCTCTCATTCAACCCCATCTTCTTAAAGGCGTCGAAGTACAAGATGTCCATAGCACTCCTGTTATCGACCAATACTCGCCACAACTGTGTGCTTCCACAGTTAATTTTTATGACCAGCGCGTCATTATGCGGATAATGGACCTCCCTTGCATCATGCTCTGTGAAGGTAATGTCCATATCCGGTACTCATTGAAGCTTACGTGGTCGCTGCTCAAGATGCATGACGTTGGTTAACGGCTGCTGTCGAGCTTCTTGTGCATACCTGTCCTGTGCTCTCTTGGAATCTCCTCCAACGTGCGGTCCTCCGAAAATAGTTCGCAGCTCGTGCTGAATTTCTGGAGGTCGCTGTTGGTCTTCTTCTCGCCTTTCGTCGTTATGCCTGGTGTACTGCCGCAATCGCCCCTCTCTAATCAGCCTTTCAATTTCATCCTTCAGGGCAAAGCAATTATTAGTATCATGCCCAATATCATTGTGATATCGGCAGAACTTGTTGGGGTCGCGCTTTGTCCTGTCCCACTTCATCGGTTCTAGTTGTCGAAATCGCTCCTTCTGGTTTGTGACCGCATAGATATGATCTATGGGCGCGTTTAATTTAGTGTGATTGTTAAACCTCATGGGAGCTCTTGAAATCTCCTACCTTTTAGGTCTAGGCTGATTCTCATTCGTCTGTTCATTATTCCTCTTGTTTTTCTTATTACCATTTTTGTTGGTAATGACCACATCTTTAGTCGCATCTTTCCTCCCTTCTTTTTTAGTCTTTTGAAGATTCTCGCACGAAGATTCTAACCTCAGATTCTGACCAACTCTTCGGTAGAAGTCTTCAAGAGTTCTACACTCTCGCTCAAGTAATTCCTCCTAGAGTTTAGTTTCTGGTCACACCCCAGCCATCATGAGAGTTAGAACTCCTCCTTCAGGTGGGTTGTTGACCTTTGCTAACTCTGAGGTGAATCGATTGAGATAATACCGTAGAGTCTCCTCTGGACCTTGTCGGATTGCAGACAAACTAACAAGTGGAACAGTGATTCTTTGTAGCTTGAAACTATCTCAAGAACTCCGTCTATAGTTGTTGCCAGGACGAAATTGAGCCGGATTTGAGTCCTCGGAACCACTTCTTCGCTGCTCCCGAGAGAGTTACAGCGAAACATCTGCAATGCGCATGATCATTAACCCAATGTAGTTCCATCAAGTCACTGAAGTGATCCATATGGTCCTGTGGATCAGTTTTCTCATCAAAAGTGTTAATGGTGGGAAGTCTGAATCCAGTGGGAAAGGCTGCAGCTCGAACCTCCTCGCTGAATGGCGACTGAGGATATCCATCAGCGAGCTCATCGTCCCAACCAGTAAGTGCTCTAATGCGATCCTTAAATTGTGAACATCGACGTTCAGAGGGAAAGCATCATCCCTCGCTGGCGGCACAAGCGGCCTTCGTTCGTTATCCTGATGCATGGCGGGTTGGTCAGGTAGAGTCTTCTGCGATCTGTGAGAGGAATCCAGTGAAATAGTGCGACAAGACCGACTTTGGTCGTTGTGATGCGATACGGATCGATCATGACTATGTCGTCGCTCCAAATACTATCTTAGGTCTGCAGGATCTTATCTCGACTCTCTGCTGATTCTTTCGAAAATGTTTCTCGATGGTCGTCCTTGTTTGCCGCTCAAGCGATCTTGACTATTAGTGGATTTACGAGAAGGTTGTACATGATCACGGGTCGTACTTGAACTCTCTGTACCAGATTCTGGAGGCAAGTTTGCGACCTTGCCTTTTCCTTTGGAGATGCGATCTTCATGACGCTCTTGCTGAGTTCTTGGCTGGTCGCATCCTATCATCTCTAGGATCTGTGTTCTTTTCTCAGGTAATTGAGCAGGATGTTCTTTGGGACGTTCGTGTCGTGGTGGAGTCACTATCTGTCCTTCAGCAAGTCGTCACAAGGTGTCATTGATCTTGTTAGTGACTTGCTGAAGGTTCACCAGTGTCTCCTCCATACGTTCCTGTCTCTGGAAAAGGTTTTCTGTTGCGGTCATAGTAGGCTGATCCTGAGCAGGGTCTGCCTGTGTAGCAGCAGTGCTTTGAGGTTGGTTTTGGCTAGTTCCGGTGACTCTGGTAGTGTTTCTAGTGTTTGCCATTATTAAAAAAGTGGAATTTGACTAACTTTTCCGCCGGAATAGCCCTCCTTCTAGCGCCAATTGTTGATGGAGGTTTTATCAACAATAAATTTAGAAAAAATTAAGAGATGTGGCTTGTGCGAATTAAGTTATTAATCAAAGCAAATAAAGAGAGAATTTTATAGTGGTTTAGCCCCGAAAAAAATGAGCTTACGTCCACTGTTTTTCACTATTTTATGGAGAATTACAAGCATTCAAAGTTACAATGTCTCGTCTGGAAATCTCTCTCAAATTGGGAGTCAGAATATCGAAGTCTGAAAATTGGAAAATTGGAAAAATTGGAATTTTTTCGTCTAAAACATTGAGTCCCCTTTATATAGGTGAGGGTAACCCAATGTTCCTAATTGTGAAAACGGGTAACTATACAATCGGGTAATATAATTCGAGTACAACATAATTGGATAACCACTCAAAACGGGTAACTGGTCGATCATAAATAGGAGACTTCTTTTTCCCTTTCCTTGCAGGTTTCCTGTTTGACGAAGCATAAACTTGTTTCTCTTTTCTTTCGGAAGAGGTCGCCCACAACCTATACAGAGAAGGTCGCACATAACTTATGCAAAAGAGGTCATACGATTACACGGAGGAGGTCGCATGTAACCTAAGCGGAGGAGGTCGCATATAACCTAAGCGGAAGAGGTCGCATGTAACCTAAGCGGAGGAGGTCGAACTTAACCCTTATGCGACCTAAAATAGGATTTTAGAGCGCACAACACAATGTGACTTTGTTACACCACTACAATAGCAAAGCCATATAGTTTTTTTACTTCAATAATTTATGAACTAGTCTGTTGTTATATTGGATTAGTATCAATTATTTGATTACAATTTCACTATCATTTTTTTTTTTAGGGGAAAAAATAATGAGATCATAGACTTTTGGTTGAGTCTAGGTAGTCATCATATGTACTAATTTGAGTTTGCAGGAGTGTTAAATACTATTCAATAACATATGCTACACATTGGCAAAATTAATGCGCTAAGTTATTTTTCTTTCTTTTTCGTCTTTTTTTTTTCCCTTTTCTAAAATTCTTTTTACGCTACATACTCGATTACAAATTACCGATTTTTCTATATAATATGTAAAACTAATGTTAATAAAACAGAGTGGTGGTTGCAGGTTTCCTTAATATGAAGGCTCATAAATTCAATCTCCTTAATCATTTTCTCAAAAAACGCTGAAATGATACAGACGGCCCATTTTATTTATTTTTAGTACTTTTCAATTGCTCTCTCATGTCAACTTTCAGTTCCAGGCCGCTTACATATAATTAGTTTTTCTCATATCATCGAAAATATTCATCTATTGTTCTTTACATTTTTTTCCCCGAAAACCCATGCTCTCTATCTGTTGCATCAATAACACTTATCAATTAAGCCATGTAATAGTTTGAGTAGGAATTATGAGCTAGCTAGAGCTAGAGGTGTACTAAAATAATACTAGGGCATGTTCTTATTAAAACTAGATAGTAAGATTTGTATGTTGTTTGAATTTGATATGATTTGATGTACACGTACGTTCACTATTTTCTAGCACAAACTCCAAATTTGAGTTTGCATTATATGGTAAAATGTGTGGTAGGACTGATCAAATTGAAGGGGAAAAAAAGATGTGCTCCAATGAATTTGTAGTAATGTACAGTTCTCATTAAGGTGTGCATATATTTCATTTCTATTTAGATACAGANAAGGTCTTCTACAATAGTGCTAGATTAGTAAAATTAGAAATTTGAGTTACAGCACTTAACCTCAAATTCTAATTCATTTGGTCTTGCTCGATGCTGTTATCACTTTCTTATAACACACTAGTATTTCTATCCGAAGACTCACTTCGATAATTAGAGACTTTATTAATTAAATAGACAACACTACATTCTATGGTATAGTAAAGTATTCCATCTTCAATATGCAGAATGCGAATAATTTAATTTAGACAAAATGAAATAAAGAATATAATATCTCCCACATATGATCTCATCATACGAATAATTCTTTATTACTCATTTTATGTCTTGATATCTTTTAGATGTTTGTATAAGATAAACATACACATCACATGTATATCAATGGGATATAAATGAAATAGAAATTCATAACATGGAATTTATTAATAACAAATAGATACTAAATAATCCAATAAATATTGTTTATAATATTTAAATAATAAACTGCTTTATAGAACATTATTCCAATAACTTGATGTAGCCCAATTCTCCTTTAACCTCCAGAAGAGCGAGTCCACGAGCAAGAGTCTCTTTGAGATAGTCATAGGTCAACAATCCATGACTCCACATACCTTAGCGACAAGTTACGGTGGAAAGAGTCCTAGGTATTCAAGTTTGCTAAAGTTTAGCATAAAGAAACAGAGTTGGCTAGTGCTTACTTGAACAAAGCTTCTAAGAGAATGAATAAGTAAGCCGACAAAAAGAGGAGGCATGTTGAGTACCAAGAGAAGGATTTAGTCCTTGTCAAGCATTTGTCCCAACAATTCAAAACCTTGAGGAAGGTGCATAAAGGGTTGGTGCGTAAGTACGAAGGTCCATTTTCGGTACAAAAGCATGTGGGTAAGGTGATAAGGACATGACAAGCACGAATGCATGATAAGCCCATAACAAGTTTAATTCAAGTGCAAGAAAGTTAATTGGCGCATAGAAGTCTGATTTGTAAAGACTTGGACGCCAAGTCATAGTTTACATTCCTATTTTTGTTATTTTAGGTGCAAATTAGTTACCCAAAACGATTTACTTGTTTATTTCTATTTGTTTAGTGGCGTGTAATAGGCTGAAAATTAAGGGAATAAAATCAGATTGATACCCTTTAATTGAGGCCGAATTTAGGTAGTTATTAGATGGATAGTTTCAAACTTTCCTTTTCTGGTTTGGGTAAGTTACCTTGGGCATTTTAGGGTCTTTTTAGGATTAAAATTTTGTGGCCTAGTCCTATATAATGTACACTTTTCATTCAATAAGATCAGATTACAATTCATTAAAAATTAAGAGCAATTTCTCTTTGGTTCTTTCATAACTTATTTGAACTTATCAGATTTCTCTGTGGCGTTCACCCCTTGACTTATCAATCGAGTTTTCCATCCTTGATTGTAGCGTCTTCCTTATACCAAGGTTCATATCTCTTTATAGGTATTGGGTCAAAGTTTTCCATCCGAATCTGATTATAGAATGGTCCTAGGCATCATCCTTGTTTTGGGTTTCGTCACAAGTTGGCAGGGTTCATATCATTTGGTATCAGACAATCAGATTCTAGTATCAGGTTTATTCTATCCTTTAATTTTTTCTCTTATTCATACCAGCCCTTATTTCTTTCTTCTTTGTTTCATTTAAATCGTAAAAAAAAAAAAAAAAAAAAAAAAGAAAAGAAAGGATGACTATTTTTATTTTTTCCCTCTTTTGCAATGACAATGATCATGAACGGTTGCCAACTATAGCTCCACGAAATTCTCTCCTTTTTTACCATTTGGAAGCATAACTGACCCATTACTCATAATTATAGGTTGACACCAACTGTAACTCCTTTGCTAATTCACTCACTCTCTCCCTTTTGGGTTTTGGCATTTTTCAAATTCAAATGCCTATTTCCCTCTCTCATATACTAACCGATTCTAATTCTTTGTCATAGTCTCTCATCATCTTCCTCTTCTCTCAAATTAGTACTTGTATGTAAAATCAAAATATGTGCACCCCATATTGGACAATAACAAGGCTAGTCAGATGGCGAGTTAGAGATTGGGCTTCTTGTTTCTTGGCTTGTAGGTATCTTTTTTTCAAAAAATATATATATTTCTATTTATGTTCGTTATTTTTATTAACATTACAATTAAGTTCCATTATTTTTTAATTTATCATATTGTAATTTTTTTAATTTAATTGCAGATGATCATGAGCCTGATCATCCAATTATCTCAAAGAGAAATAACAACATGGGGTTTGATACAAAGGGAGAGAGATCAACATCAAGGGGCAATGATATTGAAGCTAAAAATAAAAGAAAATTGTCTCGGCACAAAAGATTAATCAGCAAGGAAGAGGCTAATAATAATAATAATAATAATAATACTAACAATAATAACATGATGGATACTACTCCAAGTACTACGACTACCACTCCTCATGAGGACTCAAATTGGCCTCATTTTGCAGATGAAGACTACATCATCTTCTGCTTTAGAGAAGATGGAGCTTTTGAAGTTGTGAAGAATAATGGCAACAAAGCCGATCATGACCAGTTACCGCCTTCTTGTCTAGCTCATAATACCGTGCCATCAAGAACTTCTAGACCCGTTAATCGGAAGGTTAGTGAAGACTTTTTTTCCCTTTCAAAAATGAAATAATAATGAAAAGAAGAAGAGGAAAATGAAAAAAGTAGTATACCAAGGAGTTTTTTTTATTATTATTAATTTATTTAATTATTTTGGGTTGGTTTTGGAAGAAGCAGCTTAATTATGGAGAGAATACCAAAACAGTAGTGTTTGAAAGGTGTAGCGGCAATGATCAGGAGAGCTTAACTGGGAAATCAGCTCATGAAGTCTACCCCACGAATTATGGTCAAAAGGTATTTCTACCTTTCTTTCATTGTCAAAAAGAATGTTTTAATTCTATAATCTTAATAATTATATATATATATATATATATTAATGAACATACATATATAGTAACCTTGTAATTTATTTTAGTAGCAGTATAATGTCTTTCTTGGGACCAATATTTTTTTTTAATTATGAAATTGAAATTACCTAACCCTTTTGTTCCTTAACTTTTTCAAGATGGCAGAAGAGAAGGTTTACTTAGATTTAGACTTGAATTCTGGTGGCAAATTTGAAAAGCGCAGTCTTTATAGAGTGGTATCCGGCAATTCGATCGATTCTACTCATTCATCAGATGCCAGCTCGGGCTCTTTTGCTTTTCCTGCGTAAGTAATACTACTATACGAATACACATAGATGACAATAGTTCGTTCCATGACCAATAGAGGTTTGTGTTGCGTCTAACACTAGTATCCTATTATACACAAAATGTGTGTAAGTAGATAACAGTAGTTCTATGACCAATAAAGGGTTGTGTTGCGCCTACCGCGATCTATATATATATATAGAATTTAGCTACTAACAATTACTTTTTTACGTGGAGTTTTATCATATTCATCGGATTTTGTCAAATTTGTTTAGTGTTAAGTAGTTATAGCATATATAATTCTCAATTAATCCGATGTATTGGTTTTGGTTGAGTAAAATTTGTATAGTGTTAAACGGCAAAGACTAGAATATCCTCCATTGAGTATAACTTTGACACTTTTATTGAGTTACTTCCACTTTGCGACAATACTTGACAATAATGTCACGTCAAAAATTTATAGCTTGGAGATGCTTGACGAGTATTTCAACCCACTCGGCGAAAAGATAATAGGGTAATTACTTTTATAGTCTTGTAAATTATAAAGTTAGGCTTCCTAAGAAAATTGCTAAATGGAATAAGACCAGTTTAGCAAATTTTCCATAATGTAATCCTTGATTAATCAATCGTATTTATTGGTTTTGGTTTAGGACAGCACGTAATTAAAAGAAGTTGTGAAAACATTGCAATGCAGGTTGGGCTGGGAGTGGAGTGGTAGTCCAGAGAGAATGCCAAAATCAGAAGGCCTGCGCTTAAGGAAACACAAGGCTCGCCTTGTAGGCTTTCAGTGTTGCAGATTCTGAAAATTCTCCCTTTTTTTTTTGTCTTTTCTTTCATTCTTTCTTCAAGATAATATTGGATTGAATATTATAAACAAATAGATTGTTTCTTTCATTCATTCATTCAGTTAAAAAGAATCATAAACTAGTGCATGCTTTATGAGTACCGATTTATTTGCTTTGAATAAATTTTACAAACTACTCTCAACGCGGGTCATTGTTTCAGGTCACTATAAAAAACTTACGTTTGTTCTGCTGAACTATAAAACTGTTACAAAAGCGTAAAGTAAACTAAATTCTAATAAATTAAAATCAAATTGAAGGGGAAAAAAAAAAAATCAAACAGAAAGTTGTAAACAAATCCAAAAATATAAATAATCTGATGCAAGGGAAGTCAATGGATCAAAACCCTCTGAGGAGGAATAGAGAGAAACGCTCTCAAAAGATTCTCTTAGCACCGAAATTCATTTATTACAATCTGCCACTCTATCTCTTCGTTTCCCCAGCTAAATACTCTGGGTTGTTACATTCAGGACAAGATAGCAAGCATAACAGACTCTGAACAACAGAGCAGGGACTCTAAATGCAAACAATAACGACAACAATTTAAAAGAGCCAAATGACAGCAAGGAAATAAACAGAACGACACCAGCAAGTATTTAATAAAATGACATCATATATAGTGCTAAACGACGATAACTTCCAGCTGCATCAATTCTCCCCTCCTTCAGAAGAACTTGACTCCGGGAAGTGTTGAATAATGGGAGCGGCATCAGGAGGATGACAGTCATAAAGATCAGCAACATTAAAAGTAGAAGAAATTTGCCAGTCAGTGGGAAGATCAAGGACATAGGCATTATCACCAAGCTTTTGCTTAATAGGAAATGGACTAAATTTCTTAGCTTGTAGCTTGTGATAGGCTCCAACAGGGAAGAGTTCATGGCGGAGGTGAACCATGACCAGATCTCCTTCAGAAAAAGATTTTGGCTGGCGGTGCTGATTTTGTAGCGAGCATTAGTGGCTGCCAAGTGTTGGCGGACTTCGGCGTGGTTCTGGACAATGGAATCAACAAGGGCGTGAGCAACCGGATTGTGTGACTTGGGGATGTCAACGAGGTCCAAGGTGTGATTAGGGACCTTAATATACACAATGGCAAAAGGAGATTTGCCGGTGGAACGATTGACTGAAGTATTATAGGCAAACTCTGCTTGGGGAAGAACAGAGTCCCATTGACAGGGCTTGTCACCAACAAGGGCTCGAATCATATTGCCAAGAGACCGATTAACAACCTCTATCTGACCACAAGTTTGAGGATGGGATGCACTGCTGAAGTTGAGGGAGGTGTCGAAAAAGCGCCACAAGATATGCCAAAAATAGCTCACAAATTTAACGTCTCGGTCAGAGGTGATGGAGCGAGGAATTCCATAAAGGCACACGATCTCACAAAAGAATAAAGTGACTACATGACATGCATCACTAGTACGTCGACAAGGAATGAAATGTGTCATTTTAGAGAAGTGATCGACAACAACGAAAATAGAGCCAACATTACGAGCTGTCCGCGGGAGACCCAAAATGAAGTCCATGGAAAGGTCTTCCCAAACGGTGGTGGGAATAGGAAGTGGAGAGTATAGGCCAGTGTTCTTTGTAGAGCCTTTGGAAATCTGACAAATGAAACACTGCTCAACAAATTTATTGACCTAACGTCATAGATGCGGCTAGAAATAATGCTCTTCTATGGCTGCAATAGTTTTATCACAGCCAAAATGGGCAGACACGCCATTGCAATGGAGTTCCCGAATAATATGCTCACGAAAGGAGGTGCGAGGGATACATAGCTGGTTTCCTTTAAAAAGGAAGTTCTAGTGGATAAGGTAGTCACCAACAGCTTTGGGCTTGCTTTGAAATCTTCATTAGTTGCATAGAGATCAACAAGAAGGTCAAACCCAAGAACCTCAGTTCGCAGAAGAGTCAAGAGGCAGACACGCCTACTGAGAGCATCAGCTACTTTATTCTGTTGGCTAGAGCGATGTCGGAATACATAAGTGAAGCGTTGGAGGAAAAGGATCCAACGAGAATACATCCGATTGAGGTTCTTTTGGGAGCTCATAAACTTTAGCACTTGGCAATCACTATGGAGCACATATTCATTTTGGAGAAGGAAGTGTTCCCAATGCTTGAGAGCACGCACAATAGCAAACAACTCTTGCTCATAGGTTATCCATTTCTGGCGAGCTTCGTTCAACTTTTCGCTGAAGTATTCAAGGAGGCGTCCATATTGCATTAACACGGCACCAATGCCAATCATGGAGGCATCACGCTCTACTTTAAATACTTTGTTGAAATCAGGGAGGGCCAAAACTGGCGCAGTGGTGAGCTTTTCCTTGATCAAGGCAAAGCTAGAATCTTGCTTGGGACCCCAATGTAACTTGCCTTACTCCAACCAGTCAGTAATAGGGGCAACGATGACGCTAAAATTATAAATAAAACGACAATATAATAATGCTAGACCGTGAAACAGTATAGTAGCTGATTAACAGAGAATTCATGCTTCTTGTTTCCCTATAAAACAGTAAAATTAAGGCGAAGATGCTCAAGATGATCAGCGTTAATCTTGCTAAAAATAAGGATATCATCGAAATAGACAAAGGCAATACACCCGATGAATGGTTTGAGCACTTAGTTCATGAGGCCCATTAAGGTACTTAGGGAATTGCTTAACTCAAAGGGCATAACCAGCCACCCATAGAGGCCCTTGTATGTCTTAGACGCAGTCTTCCATTCGTCACTAAGCCTAATGCAAATTTGATGATAGCTACTCCTGAGGTCGAGCTTAGAGAAAACGCGGGCACCTGATAAATAGTCAAGCATGTCTTCAATGCGAGGGATGGGAAACCTTTATTTCACCGTTATCTTGTTTATGGCTCTACTATTGACGCACATTCTCCAAGAACCATCTTTTTTTGGTGTGAACAATGCTAGGACAGCACAAGGGCTCAAATTAATTCGAATCAGTCTTTGGACAGCAGCTGGTCGACTTGATATTCTAAAATCTCGTGCTCCTTTGGTCCCATACGGTAATTTGCTAGATTAGGAAGACTAGCGCCAGGAGGGAAATCAATATGGTGTTGAATATCTCGCATTGGAGGTAGGCAATCCGGAAGATCTGTAGGAACAATCTCATGGAAGTCAGCTAAGAGGTAGTTGATGTTTGATATCAAGTTTCTCACAGACTAACAAGCCAATAATCAAACTGGTTTCTTTAGACTGATGCTTGAAATCTGACCCATTAATGGGAAAGAGTTGGCCTAATTTAGACGGTTGTGGGCAGTCGGTAAGAGTCATGGGCAATAACTTGATAACCTTGGATTGCCATTGAAACTCATATAGATTCTCTCGACCATGCTGGGTGAAGTTCACATCATACTGCCATGGTCTACCAAGAAGCAGATGGCATGCGTCTATATCTAACACATCACAAAGCACATCATCCTTGTACAATTTTGCAATAGAAAAAGTAAACTTACAACGTTCAGTAACTTTGGCTTCAGCTCCCTTCTTGATCCACCTTACTTTGTAAGGATTAGGATGTTTTTCTGTCTTCAGTCCTAGAGCTCGAACCAAAGCTCTTGAAACAACATTCTCACTACTTTCACCATCGATTATAACCTCGCAGACCTTACCGATTATAGTGCATCATGTGCGAAAGATATTTTGTCGCTGGTTGGGGGACTCTTGCCTAGGAGCAAGCAGCAGTTTCTGGACAATACACTCAATTGGTTCTCCTTCGTCACATTCTGCGAATTTAACTTCTTCATCATCAACCATTTTAATGGTCTGGTTCCCTGATTCTTCCTCCTGTAGTTCATCAATCACATTCACAAATTTACAGAGTGGGCACTCGTTCGAACGATGGTCGAGCTGGTTACACTTATAACACTTGCATGGGGCTGGTTTGGCATATGGATTTTGGAAACGGGGGGGTCTGGTCTGGTTGTTGGGTTGGTCAATTTGTTTTTTGGGTGGAGTGTTTTGTGAGGAAGGCATAGGGTAAGGTACTGATGTAATATTAGGGGGGCTTTTTCTGGGGGCATGGGGTTCAAGGTAAGGTTAGGTTAAGGCGCTCTTCAGCTTTATAGTCTTAGTTTATGGCTTCACTGAGGAAATGGAGTTCCTTCATCTTAATCTTATCTTGAATACTCGCTTTAAGGCCATATATATACCGTGAGATTTGGTGGGATTGTGTTTCATTAAGATTCAGGCGTGAATTCAAGCAACAAAACTCATCTATAAATTCTTTGACAGTATGCCCCTGTTGAGTACAATTCTAATATTGCTTGAACAAAATAAGCTCGAAATCAAAAGGTAAAAACCTCTCTCGCATTAGCTTTTGCAGCCGGTGCCAAGTGCCGATGAGTTGTTTGCCTTTATGCCTTCTACCACCATGTAATAGTGTTGCCCTTGAACTCGTATACCACTAATTTCACCTGCTTAGCTTCAGGAACCTCCATACAATTAAAAAAAAAAAAAAAAACGTTCTATAGTACGAAACTAATCCATCGTGTCCTCAATACCCAGAGTACCATCAAACATAGGAATATCAGTTTTGATCTTATAATCAGGTAGAATAAGGGTGTCGGGGGTTTGGGTCCTAGTTATACCTCTGTGCATCTACAACCCATGCTTCAACGGCATCATCGGAGTCGGAATCGGACGAACTCTGGCCCCGAGATGAATGTCGTCCCAGTACGGATGCGGCTCTTTCTGATCGAGTTGTTGAACGCCGACCCCATTGTTGTTCACGCTCATGAATTACAGCTGCCCGGTCATGAGGTAGATCTCCCTCCCAGTCTCGTTGCGCATTCCGTCCATCAACAACCCTTGCCAGAGCATCTCGAACCTCTCGCGTGAACTCCATCAAAACGGTGGTAAATATCACGACGATGAAGGTGTCGAAACACTGCTCGAGTCCATCGACGGCTGCCCACAGGGCCTGCACTCCGGGGCTCTTCGTCACCGGAGTGGCGACCACCATTGCCTGTGGCTGCCATCGAGCGCGAAGGGAAAAACCTTGGCTCCAATTACCATTTCATGAAATCAATGGATCAAAACCTTCTAAGGAAGAAACAGAATAGAGAGAAACACTCTCAAAAGATTCTCTTAGCACCGAAATTCATTTATTACAATCTGCCACTCTATCTCTTCGTTCCCCCCAGCTAAATACTCTGGGTTATTATACTCAGGACAAAATGGCATAACAGAGCCTGAACAACAGAGCACGGACTCTCAATGCAAATAACAACCACAACAATTTAAAAGAGCCAAACGACAGTAAGGAAACAAGCAAAATAACACCGACAAGTCTTTAATAAAATGACATCATCTATGGTTATAAACGACGATAATTTCCAGCTACAACATAATCCCTCATTGAGAAAAAAAAAAACGAGAGGGATTAATCTTTTTTTTTTTTCGTTTTTTAAATTGTTTATCAATTTAGGTTCGTGTTTTAATTTATTAATAAAAGGGTAAAATGTAATAAAAATCAGGAGGCTTCAAATGATTGTCACATGTACTTCAACGAGAATTTTCCATCAATCAATCCCATAGCTCAGGGGAACAGATGGCACTTTTATAATTCCAGAAGCAACTTGACACTATGGAATTTGAAATTTGTACTAATAATAGTTATTGTTATACGACATGTGGCCATTAATGCCGTTTCGCTACCAACTTCTAAATTTTCTTGTGCTGTGGAAACTAAATTTGATTTTACAGTTTGGCTAAGCTAAGATAAGCAACTGTTGTAACATAAAGCAATTTTTTCCATTATGTAACACTAGAGTACTTAACCAAGCACAGCATTATAACACCAAATCATATCATTTTGTCCTCGGAGGAACGCAATGTGAACTTGTTCATACCAAACACAGCAAGTGTAAAACTGCATTAAGCCGCACTCAACTTTTTCTGAAAACAAAACCTTGAAGGTGTAACCTTGCACGGGCAGCCGCAGCAATGGATTCTTCATCTTTCTTTTCTTTCGCAACAGCAACTGCAGCAATATAAGCTTTTCTAGCTTCATCCATTTTATGCATCTCCATCTCATCCAAATCATCCTGTTTATTCAAGCAAGAATTCTTAGTTCACAAATTTCACCAACAAGCAGGTAAATCTATTCACACTACCACCAAAATAAATGCTGATTCTTAACAGTAATAACTTGCCAATAAAGGAAATACGTGAAACACGAGAATGGATACCAATAAAATGACAGGCAAAGTCTTAGCTAAGAAGAAAAAGAGGCAAAGGAACAAAAAGGAAACTAAACAACATATGCGTTTGGGAGTTAGGAGCTTACAGTACAAGGAAGACTATCCAAAGTACATGGAGATATGTCGTCGTCTCCAGCGTAATGACCAGAATCATTTTTCAGCAACCCATCAAACAATAACATTAACGATGAAATCTCCCCTTGCACTGAGTTAAGCTCTTCCTGGAGCTTCTCCACTTTCTTATTGGATGTCATTGCTTCCCACTGTATCTTCTCCAACGCAGCTTGCTTGTCTGCAAGTTTAATCTGTGGAAGTGTACAGCAGTTATCATAAAATAGCAATATCATGGCCACACTGACAGATTAAACAAAGACAAAGATATAAATGAATTTGTTAATTCTGAACATGATTCTAGATCCTCAAATTTTGATGTAATGAAGAAATAAGCTTCAAATATAACCTTGTGAGGGAAAAAATAAATAAATAAATAAACCTTCAGTAGTTAATTAAACTTCAATGCATTTTACGGTCCAAGAACAATACAAATTTATCATTTGATTCATTTGTATTTTCCAATGTAGCAAAAAAGAAAAGTTCGGTTATTTACTTCTATATTATTATGATTCTAACCAAGATTAAAATCAATGTCAAAACCAAATGACAACAGCAATTTGCATAAATGTTCCAGGGATAGTAATGAAACAGTCTCTAGCTGCGCCCCAGGCTTCCAGGCATCCATGATCAACAATGATGAGTATTGTAAGGTATCAAAATGCAGTTAAGACAGGTTGCAGCCTTGTTAAAGACGTCACTTTGGTAACATGCTAATTTGCAAAATGTTGGTATTCATGAAAGGAAACAGTTCACAACCCACTAGTCTTATAGAAAAACATAAAATAAGCACCTTTGCATCAGAGAGTTGTCGCTGAGTAGACTTGACTAATGAGTCCTTCTCTGAAGTTTGGAGCTTAAGGTTATCAAGTTCTGCATGAATAGCACTCATTTGGTTCTTCAAAACGTCAGCTGATCTTAAAGATTCATCTTTCTCCAACAATTTCCTTTGCAGATCCTCCACCTGTCCCCTTAATAGATCCAACTCTTCCCTGTCATCTGTTGTAAAACCATTCGACGAAAAAATGGAAAAGCTCTCAGCATCTGTATTGTTACTGCCATTCTTGTCTCCATGTTCCCTTTTCTTTCTTATTGGGATAGACTGAGCTGCACTCCTCCCTTTTATTTCAGACAACTTAAATAGATATAGGGAAAAAAAAAAAGATAAGAAATATCCGCAGTCAGCACTCAGTTAATTAGTATTGCAGAGACAATTACCTTATTGGAAACCATAACACTAAGAAAACAGAACACATCCAGACAACAAATTCAAACTGAAAAATTAATTATAATAAAGAAAAGGGCATAATGTATTTAATGAATTAAAATCTATTAAATGGTATTTGTTGAAACAATTTGGTGATAAATTCCAGCCAATTCAGAAAACTTCTTAAAGTGTATATTCCTAAAGCATAATTGCAAACAGTCAGAACCAAGATATAAAACATGGTAAAATTAAAACAAGAGAAATAATAGCAACACTCTCTTTTACACTCTCCTAATCTTAATCTTTGACACGTGGATTCCACTATGATTTGTTGCATTATTAAAATATTAAACTAGATAATGGAATCCACGTGTCAAACAAAGAGACGTGTTAAACAAAGAGACTGAAGAGTGTAAAAGAGAACGAGAAAAAAAATGCATTTAGCATTTCTCTTAAAACAATTACACAAAGCCCCTAAGAAAGGTTGTATCTGCCTAGGATGAAAAACGGTTAGAAGACAAAAAAAAAAAACAGCAAACTTTTTCACTGTCACAAGCTCTTTCTTAGTAAAATTGCCTCACAATATTATCAAACCAGTCAAAAGAAATACAAAACAAAAATCACAATGGCTTTTTCAAAGATGGAGCTATCAGAGATGAATCAACTTCTTTAATTTCACTTTCTTCTTATAGTTTTTCAATACTAACAAACAATGCACTTAAAAATTAGATGATCTCAAGAGTCATCAACAACAGTTAATGTATCTATAATTAATGCATTTCATGGCCATTGCCATATAAAACTAGCCAGACTGCC
This sequence comes from Parasponia andersonii, assembly GCA_002914805.1. Lineage (NCBI taxonomy): Eukaryota > Viridiplantae > Streptophyta > Magnoliopsida > Rosales > Cannabaceae > Trema > Trema andersonii. The sequence goes on along the minus strand of JXTB01000311.1, from coordinate 362,372 downwards.
CATACATTACCAAGAGACTTTTTTGACCATAATATTCATTGCAATGAGAAATAATATGAAATGCCCACTTAATTGAAATTTAACACTAAATTCCACCAAAAAGAAAAAAACAGAGTTATAATTGCCACTTGATTGTTCCATACTAGCAAAATAACAAAAAGAAGTTGATAGCATTTAATTCTCCCATTTCAAAAATCTCAATAGCTAGCAATCTCTGGAAAATGGCACTTGTTTATCCAAATCAAACAAACCCGTCATTTCTACGAAATTCAACGAGTAAAGCTTAAAACTTCCTCAAAACCCGTTGTCCAAAACCAAGGTTACAACTTGAGAAACCCAATATCTACATATATGCACATATATGTAATGTAAATTCATACCTTTCTGGATAGTGATTCCCTAGAAGGAGTCTTAGTGTAGATCATCGAACCACGACGCGTAAACGAACTGCTTCCTTTACGATCCTAGAAAATTTTGCTAAGAAATTGTTAAGAAAATAATTAAATTCCCCCAACTTTTTCTTTTCCGCACCTAATTTTCTAGAAGACCAAACACTTCCTTCAGTAACCAAGTCAACNCACTAAAATCCCCAAGAAAATCCAAATTTCAGGGAAAAAAAAAAAGGAGCTTACAATGAGAGACTGGACAAGAGGGACGATCTCCACTAGGTCTTTGAAAAGGACGCGATCGACATTGCCGGCGGCGGCTCCACCGGCGGCGCCGGAGAGTGAGGGGTGAATGGGATCCCCAGAAAGCCATGAATTGGGGTCTCCATCTCCATCCCCAAAACCAGTCGCATTATCTTGCAAATCTACGAAGTGCTGTTGTGCCTCATACATCTTCTTATTCTTCTTCTTCAATTTTTCAATTTTTCAAATTTTCCTTTTTTGTTTTTCAAATTAATAAAGATAAATATAATTTAAATAAATAAATAATTGGATTTTAGTGAGGAAGAAGATGAATAGTTAGAGTGAAAGTGAAGGAAAACAAGATGAGAGTCAGTCTGGCAGTGACGGAAGGACTAATTGAAGACTATTGTTTGAAATCCTTTCGGTGCTTTTTTTCAGGACATTGATTTTCAACGTTCTTTTTGACATAAATTAAGATTACCAGAATGCCCCTGCCTTTATTTTTATTATAATTATCATTATTAATTTTTTAATTTTTCGGAGAAAACATATATTTTAATATTATTTTTAGAAATATCTTATATTCTAAAAAATATGAAAAATTAAAAATTAAAAAAATCCCTTCAATTAAATTTTTTATTACAAAAAATCTTGTAATTTAACAATTTTTAAAATTCAATCTTTTCATATAAATTCAATTACGAAAATTAATTATAAATATCAAAATTACCCTTATATATGAGATATAAATTTGGGTTTATATTAAATTTTTCTTTTTTTGTTTGGATACCTAATAGTTGTTGGAAACTATTTTATTACTTGCGAGGTTATTTAAAAAATCAAAATGTTGTTTCGAAATTAGTATAGATATAAATCTATAATTTAATCAAAGTAATTTTGATATTTTCATCAATTTCTCCAATTTTAATGTATAAGAGTTCAAATTTCAAATATAATTAAAGTAATTGCTTTTTGTAATAAAAGAAATCAAATTCAAAAGAGTTTTGCCACTTTTTTTTAAATATAGGGGTTATGTAAAAAAAAAAAAAAAAGAAAGAAAAATTATAAGATATAAGATTATTTTATGATATTTTCTCTAATTTTTGGAAGAGAACTTTTTTTAACCTCCGACAAAATAAAAGAGAGAAGTCTTATTGATTATTCTCCCTAATTTTTTTTTTTTTTACCTCAATATTCTCCGTATTAGCTTTAAAAATTGCCTTTTGAGCCAAAATATCTTTAAAAATTATCAAAAACTATTGTGGGCAGTTAATATTTTTCAATGTGAGAAATTTCATGAAAGATATTTAATTACATTTCTCAATTAAAATAGCATCGTCCCTATAGGTGAAAACGACGGAGTTTTGATGTTTTGGTTAAGTTTGTTTGATTACATGTGTAATTTTGTGTTAATATCCTATTAAGGGCAAATGTATCTTTTTGTACATATTTTCTGCCCATCTCATGATTACTTGAGTAATTTTATTTTAGCTAAATTCTAAACTTTTTACAACAAAAAATTTGTAATTATAAGGGTTTTTTTTTTAATTTCCAAATACAAGGATTTTCAATAAAAATTGATAAAATGTACAGTAATCTGTAATAAGTTTTCATAAAAATATTAGTAACCCATAAATGAAAAGTATTATACATTCGTGTGTTAGAGAGTCGTAGTGACACGGATCGTAGTATATATAAGTTGGAAACTTTGAAAACTTGACACTTGGTGATATTATTTATAGTATCATCCACCTACAATGTCAAGTATAACTTCAATTTCTTTTTGTTTTACCGAATGATTTTTAATTTACTCAAAAACAAAATAACCAGTTAAGTTAACAAAGTCAGTTGGTGTGGTACAATTAATCAGTGATAAATCAGTTATAACCAAATAATAAATAAATAAATTGGGATCGACTCGTCTTTCACTGCTAAAAAAAATAACAATAAAACTTTTTTAAAAAAAAAGAGATAATTTATGAAGGAGAACTATATATCTATCTAACAAATTAAAATCTATTTATATAATGCGTGTTTCTTCTAATTAAAAAAGGAATGCATGCAAGACAAAAGAAGAAAAAACTAATTAAGCTGTGTTGGGGATCATTGGTATTGATTACATGTAACATTACAACCCCACTAAAATTAAGAAGTTTCACCAAAAATAAGTGGTTCATGGACTAATCTAAATAAGTGTAAAGCTCAAATTTGAAAGTGCCTGCGCATTTGTCATATATCTATATTAAACTCGTAGACTTTCCTCCTTCTTCTTCTTTCCTTTTTCTAAATTTTTCAAATTTGTCAGTTTCTGTGAAATGTTTTTCTCATTAATTTTTCTGACAATGCGTCTCTGCAAAACTTGCTTAATTCCGGGAAAACCTAACAATTCTCTTTTTTTTTTTCCTTTGGTACATTTTACCTGTTACCTTCTTTTTTTTTTTCTTTTCTTTTTTTTTTGCCATTTTGTTTCATGGGGTCTTTCTGGACATTCCCAACTATCTTTGACGTGTTCCATAGACAAGAAAAAGAAGAAAAAGAAGGAAAAGGAAAAAATTATGGGGTCCTAAGGGTTATGCCATTCTGGATTATGCCCCCAAAACAAAAGTGAAAATATGATGAAAGGTAAGCAAGACATGTGAAGACGTTAATATAAAGATAATGAAGATGTGCAAAGGCGGATAACCCTTGACGGGGTTTTTGTGTTGTTGGCAAAGTAAGAGAGTGACAGTTCAGTTTGCTATAAGCATCAGTATCTGTTTTTATGGATACTTATTTCTTTGACCTGTCCTTTTATTACACACACTTTCTTGGAACAGTTGCTTTTATTCCAAATTGCTGCTATATATTATATGTCATACTCTTTTAGTCTCTTCAATTCTATATCACTGGGAGTTTTTGTGTTTTTTTTTTTTCCTACTTCTGAATATTACTTTTATATACTCCTCTACACGTATGTAAGCGAGAAGAATGAGTCATATTCAACAACCTGCTTGAAGGTTCTTTTGGACTACTGATATAGAGGTACTTTCATATTTATTTGGTCTATTGTGTTACTCTTATTTTTTCAGGTTGAGTGAAGTTGTTGTGATCTGACTTCTGAGTAAGAACCTATGGTTTTTACTTGTATCCCCTTTTAAACTCTCTGTCTAAGACTTAAAGCAGGTACCAGTCTTCATTTTCTCTGGTTTTTTCTGAGAAGATGGAAGAATGGAAAACATTTTTAAAGCTTTTTGAGTAATGGGTTTGTTTAATTGCATTCAGAAGATGTGAATCTTAATTCATTTAAGTCAAAGTAGTTTTCTTTGCAAGTGCATTAGAGTACTTTAATATGATTTGCCTTTAAGCTATCTGCAAAAATGGCTAAGACAGACAGAAATATTGATGAAACACTCTTGAAAAAGGAAAGTTTTTTTGTTTTTCCGACCAAATTAATATTATTAATTAATGGCTGAAAACCAAGTTCAGACAACCACAGTGTAGAGAGATCATTCGATCACCATATCTGTTCATGACATGATTATTTGGTCCTTTATTGGTTCTCTTAGTCTGTTTTCTCCCCTTTTCCAAGAAATTTCATTTTCAATCCTGTCTTTATTATTGTTTGCTTGTCTAGCCAGAAAAGTATATATGATCACTATGTTTATTAAAAGAAAATTTGAAAATAGAATAATTATGCAATAAACGTATAACTTGAGTATGCCAAATGCACCTTCATTTATTGCCATGTGTTTTTGTCTAAGCTAAAAGAAAAAGCATGCCCTTAAAAAATTCATCCTCTTAGGTGCAATTGCTGACCTTTGCCAGAATTTTCTTTCCTTTTCCTTGCAAGAAACAAGAATATTTATTGTTTTCCATAAATAGAATTTTTGAGTTGGTTCTGATGTATTTCTTCAAAAAAATTCTCCTTGATCTGTGATTTGCTTTTACAATATTCCCTTTTAAGTGCAGATTTCCTGGTCACATATTCAAAGTTGTTCCTTTTCTGAGAATTGGAATAAGGGAGTCGCTGATATCTGCTAGAACATTCTGTTGTTGCTGAACAAGACATTGTTTGGCATCAGATTTTCTCTGGGGATATGATTTATTTCCCACCTGCATACAAGCAAACTGGTAAGTTGTTCTGATGTTTTAATCTCATACCAGTTTTTGGCAATTTATGCCTTGCTTGCACTATGTCCTGTCTTTACTTGGTCACTGAGGTTCTGAATTTGTCAAAATAATTACTATGTAAATATGGCATGGACCACACTATATGGAGCTCTTTCAATTTTGTGGTAGAAAAGTTATACAGGATGATGATGCGGTTTGTAATTTAGGTCCTTATCTCTTGGTAAAACATCTTGTTTTTAATACTATATAGAGAATTCCGTAGAAAAGTCTTATATATGAACCTCAAATAGATTTGATCACTAATCAAATCACTGGATTGGTTCTATAATTCCACAATCAAACATTATAGATAATTTTTTTTTAATTTTTCGGAGGGCTATGAGAGGGAAAGCAAGCTCTTTTGTGACTATTATGTGTTATAGTATCTGCATCTTCTCACCTTAATTATTCTAATGTTTTTCTTCTTTTTTGAGACTATACGTGTATGCAATAGATGGTGAATCCATGTGCGGCCAGCCAACTATTTCCCACAGCCTTGATTACAAGTCTTTCAAATTCAATGACAAAAATGAGGGTATGAAAGTTGAGAAGGCAGATGACAAAACCGGTTTAGAGGAACTCTTTGTCTCGGATCTGAAGAGTCAAGATTGCGGACTAGTTCTCAATCCACTTCCAGATGAGAAGATTGGCAATGCAGCAAGGAAGCCACTAGAAACTACTGAGGATAACGCCAATGGGGACCACATGGGACTACCAACTTGTGCTCCCAATGACACGGAGGATAGTAAAAGAAAGAGTCATTGCACTAAAAAGGGTTCTATGGACTATGAATTACCTGAACTGGTTGTTTTCCTACAAGAGAGCAGTTACCATTTTGTCAAGGACATATGCATTGACAAGGAAGTACCTTGTAGTAAGGGCAAGTGCTTGGTAGAAAATTGTGACTTAGACCATAAGATCATCTCTTGCATACGTGAATCTGATGCTGATGGAAAAAGCGAATCAACAGAACATACAATGATAACAATGTCGTCCATTTCAAGGGGGTCAAAACCTACTGATGAAGATGATTACAGCAAGAACAGGACTAAGCAGCATGGTTCCACAAAATCGGTGACAGAAGATTTAGATTCTTGTTCAAGGGATGGGATCTCAATTGATCAATCCACCAAGGAGTTTGTACCTGAATCATTGCTTCTGGTTAGAGAGGTGAGGCATTACTTACTTTTATTTACTATCCAGTTTGAATATTGTCTTTCAAAGTTGTCCCCACACAAGCTAACTATATAATTTCCTCATTAAAAAAGCTGCCTATGAGATAAATTCAAAGTCCAAATACATGGTACATATTAGTGGTTGAGGATTTCTAAGGGGGATGTCATTTCATTTCCTGTCTCCCACAATTAGAGGAGAAAAAATACTAAACATGGCCAAATATAATGGGCCAAATATGTAATTGATGACTGTACTACATATACATGCTTTATTTTCATATTAAGATGAGCAGAAAATTTTGATAATCGGATATCGTGCATGTTACTCTGAAATGAGAATTTAATCAATGTGTACTTTAGCATTGGAAAGGCTTGCAGGGGTAAATAAGTCAAAATGCAGCTGTAGAAATCTAGCAGAACCATTTGAAAAATGTGCTCCAGACTTTCTTTTTTATTATTTTTTTCATTTCTCGTTGTCTTGTTTTTCTGTTAATGTTTGACTACACTTTCTGCTCATTGGCCAGAGCATATAAAGAAATCACTTTAACAACAGCTGAAATAGCTTATGAACTGGTTTTGCTGCTTCAAAGAGACTTCTATTATGTCATCTGGAGTAGGTGTTTTGGGGGTCTTTGTTCTTTTGTATACATGCATACATAACACAAACCAAGTTTCCCTCACAAAAAAGGATTATTCTTTATCTTCTTTCGCTTCTCTTCTTTTTTCACATGCTTACTGCATTTTCTATGTGCTTTTTGCTTTGAAGTTTAGAAAATCATGATGCATTCACTCTCATTCTTGCATCATCCTCCATATCTAGAGGCCACTCAACGAGATTGATGTTTAATGCATATCTTCAATACCAGCTTGTTCCTCATTTTCACCAGCACATAGAATTAGAGATCTTAGAAGCATTCTTCCAACAAAGCAATATGATGGTTCTGATCCTTCATCAAACGTATAGGTTCAAAAGGCGGATTTGACAAGCTCTATGGTATCGCCAACGGTTGAGAAAAAAGGCGACAATAACAATACAAGCAGTGTCACCATTCCTGACGAGGTGGAGAGTGGAAAAGGCTCTTGTCATAGTGATTTATCTGTAGCCACAATAAGTGGAACAGAAGAACCACCACTTGGTGCAGATTCTCATCAGCAGCCTACTCAAACAGGACACACTAATACCACCAGCCATGACGATGAAATCTCAGAAAGTCTCACAGAATCAATTCCAGCTCACCAACACTGCATTGAGGAATCAAGTCACTTGTCAGGCCTCATGTCACACCATGTCTCAGCAGCACCGAGCTTTCGAAGTGTGTCGCATCGCTCAAACAGCAGCACTACTAGTTCGCGGTCTTTCGCATTCCCCATGTAATAAAACTCTCATTCAACTCTAAGTATTTCATCATCCTTTTTCATGTGTTGTTGTTGGAATAGATGAGTTAGTAAAGCGTTTGGTTATTTACATGTACAGACTAGCCTCAGATTGGCATGGCAGCCCAGAAAGAATGGCGAAACCTGAAAGGCCAGAGTTGAGAAAGAGCCGAGGGAAGTGTATGAGCTTTCTCTGCTGTAAATTCTGAAAGTGTTTGTCTAGTCCCTTTTGGACTTGTTACTTGTTACTTTTTCGTTAATTCATGATCATTAATTCTTTCGTTTCTCTTTACTCACTTTATAATGGGACAATGAGTAAATGTTCTGATGTAAAAACCAAACCATTATTGCATTCATAAACACAATCTAAATTAATTTTTGATCGATAATAATTCAGCCAGAGATCTTTTAATACACCACCTTTGTTATTTTCTTTTCTTATTGTATTTATTTGTTTAATAATTCAGCCAGGGATGTACGTGTGAACTTTATTTTTTTTATTTATTTTTTATTGGGTTTGGATGTAGATTTGTTTAAAGCAAGACAAGCATAGAATTTAAGTTGATGTTTTAATGTGGTGAATTCAAGAAGACCTCAAGTCCTCAACACATGTAAATTAGTGTCTAACTTACATGTGTAATTCCCCGATAGAAAAGTAGTAATAAATTAATGTTCTAATGTGGTGATTTGAGTTAGAACTAGAGATCTCAATTCTCAACACATAAAAAGAGAGACTAGAAAGACCGAAGCTATAGCCTCTAGTTGCACAATATTAAATCATGATAAAAGTACTTTCAATATTATGCGCAATGCAATGCTGAAAAGAAACAAAGATTTGAGACTTTGAGCACATAAATTGTCATATTTTTCAGTAATTGTCATATTTTTCAGTAATGGCCAATTCTTTGAGCTGCTCCTTCCGCTATATTAATGATGATAATAATAACCCAATAATAACATTGGATTGATTTGGTTTAATGACCATTAGGTGAAAATAATGGACAATATCAACATTAACAATGAGACATTATTAAAGTCAAGCACAAGCCACCATTAATCATCTTTATTATATGATAATAGGTACAGTTGGTGCGCACAACATTTTGGCAGGCAATCCGTATCAGTATATCGTATTCGTATCAGTATATCGTGTTTATGTCGTGTCAATATCTATTTATAACATTTATATACCTTAACTCGAACCTGATCCGTTTAATAATTCTAATCTGAACTGGACCCGTTTATAAACAGGTTAATCCGATACAACCCATGTAACTCATTTATTTAAATGGGTCATATTCGGATTAAGTTAATCTGACGCGACCCGCTAATCCGGTTAATTCAAATTATCGAAAATATTTTTTGAACACATTTAACATAAATTCAGACATATTTTATGACCTTAAGATACTAATATTTATCAAAAATAAATTGAAATCACATAAAATCTCAACATATATACAGAATAAAGTTTTAAAAATATACTAATATTTTTAAATAGGTATTACATGCATCATAAATATGTTGACCTAAAATTAACATATTTAATAAACGAGCCATAAATAGGTTAATCCGAAATTAATCTGTCAAATAAACAAGTTATTGCGAGTCAAGTTCAGATTGATGGGTCATTCCGAACTCGACTCGTTTAATAAACGGGTTTATAAGTTCAACCTAATTTTGATCTGAACCTGTTATTAAGACAAACTCAAACTCACTAATTACGTGCGATTTTCGAAACGTATTAACGTATCGCATTATAAATTGTCAACCATACTTTTGGATCTCGATCATAATTAAATAATATAACACCATTATTTGGTGGTATTATTATAAGTTGCTTTATACATGGCCGAGTCTGGGCAAATCCTGTCATTTATACAATTTTTTCCGCAAAATAAGGACTCGGGGTAACCAAATTTTTTTCTTTTTTTTTTTTTTTTGTGATGAGATGTACTACTAAAAAAGCAAAATATTTACAATAACTGATTCTAACAGAAGAAAGAATTCTCCAACCAAATAAGCTCAAACTCTACACTGAATCATCCGAAGCTTCATTACAAGCACATTATTAATTTAAAATAAGTAAGCTGAAAACTGAGACCTTGAACCACAACCAAACTTACGGACTCCACCAAGTGGAGATTTAAGTTATACTAATTTCTGATTCCACTGATTGGAGTTTAAGCTATACTCAAAGATATAATGACACGATTTCTGCAGATATTTATGTTTGTCTGGATTGATTATTCTGGAACTAAACCTATATAATATAGAATCAAAGCGAGACATAATCATAGATCTAAATCTTTGACAACTACCTTCACACAAAAGGGAGAACTATTAAACAAAAATAAAACAAAATGGAAAAAAAAAATTCTAAAAGTGAGATTCTATGGATCTCATTCCAGCGAGTAGTATCCCTTAAGAGGTTAGCGTTGGAAAAAAAAATAAGAAAAAAAAGCCTTTTTGAGGGTAAATAACTTTTTGATTCGATGCTATACACTAGAAAACTTATTTTACACAGGATTAAATTATTAGGAAATACACCAATAATGAGGTTTTGATTAGGATAGACACAACTAATCTCCCAAAAGTTGGTTTGGGGTTTGTTTGCTACGTCTATAATTGCTTTACGAAAGACCATTATTGGAATTGTATTAATAGGGATCTTGTCCATTTTTTTTAATTAATCTTCGAGACAGATATCATGATCTAAAATCTAGCGGAGAACCAAAACAGTACAAATTGTGGATTTAGGCCTTTTTGAATGCTTATTGGTTTCTAGGAAGAGCTCCTCCAAACTATCAATTTTCCTCCAACACTTGATCATCTTAAGAAAATATAAATATGTACATATTTCTCAATGGTTACAACTCCATCGTCAAGTCATTGTTTGGGACCAAAAGGAAATGTGCCTCAAATTTTGGTCATAATATAGCACACCAATTGGGGCATGTCCAAGATGAGATGTGTTCACATAATCAAAAGGCCAGCTGCTATGGTAATAAACACCAAAGCAAAGGACCACAACTTCGATGATGATGGTCTCTTGCTGCCCAGCTATGAAGATTGAAGGGTTACTTACTTCATGTCATAATCCTACATATAGCCATATTATTATATGGTCCAGCAAGCTATGCGTCTTAATTAATTGAACCCTTCCACGACCATATGCAGTAGAAAGAACCACCACCATACAGGACCATCAATGCCCAATTCAATAGGTCACCATCTGATCACCTACGTGATGATCCATAGACCTGATAACCATTCACGCCCACGCTTGTCTTGGACAGTACTTACTTGAGCGATGCTAAGCAACACAACTAATGCTTAGCAATCTTAACGTGTCACACATGTAACTGAAAATATCAATAGCAATGGATCCATTAATGACGGTAACAACTTAATAATTTTAATGGTTTGTTACATTTATATAGTGCTAAGCACCATCGGTGGCACTTTAGTCTTTGTATTGTTATTACATTTTAAAGGCAAATATAATGTCTCTCTTTTCATCTCATCAATTATACGTACGTTGGCAAGCAAGATTGAAGAATTAGTGTTTATTATATATATAAGACAACAACTCAGTAGTTTTTTTTTTTTTACTTTTATATATGCATTGTTTTGCTTAATTAAAATTCATTTTACATGTCTTTTTCATAGTAAAAATGTAGAAAGAGATAAAAAACATTAAATAGTATATTTTTTTTTCTAACTAGTCAAATCATTATAGCAATTAGAACAATGATTCAACAACTAAAAAAATATATATATATACACAGAGGCTCACTAGTCAGCCCTCCTTCAATTTTTATTTTTTTTTATATATTCATTAAATTTGTAAAAAAAAAAACTATATAACTCTTAAAAAATTTGGAAAAATAATTAAGCTCCTAAAAGACTTTAAAAATACAATAAAATTTCATACACCCACAATTAAAAGTTTGTTGCATTGGTTAATAGAAAAATATCCAACCCATTTTTGGATTAGTATATCTCATTATTTCATTTTAATTGATTTTAAATAAATTCAATAAATATATATATATATATAATTTTCAGACTTGCTTTTTTTATGACATATTTGTATCTATGTAATATGTTTTCAGCTTTTGATAAGAAAATATTAATTCACTTTACTAAATGTATCCAAAGGATTTTTTTACTATAGAACTCGTGAAACTTGATGATTAGCTTGAAATATATATAATATGCGTTCCAGTGAGAAATTCAATGGATTGAAAAGTGATGATTTTGCACAAAAAATGATTGAGACCAAAAAACACAATATTTAGCCCTTTTGCTTATCGACTCATGACATTGACATTAATTTTACCAATTGCTACTGTTAATATAAAAAGAGAATTCTATTATATGAATTTTTTGAAAAATCGGCTACGTAATAGGACGAGTGACTAGTACATAAACGACAATATACTTGTTTACACTTAAAAAAAATATCTTTAATGATATTAATAATATGCTCATTTTAAAACACTTTCCAAGAATAAAAAGGTATCGAGTACAATTATAATACTTATTATTATTATTAATTATTTTTTGAATTATAATTACAGCCTAGCCTGCTGAAGAGAAATCCTAGCTCTATCCCTACTTATAGATCTTATAGATAGCTAGGTTTAAAAAAAAAATACTTGAGACCATACTATCTATCACACAAAGATGTTTTTGGGTAAACTTACTACGATATCATTGTTGGATTTAAAACGATTTTCGCAGTAGAAGATTGACCTAGGAATAATCAAAAATATTCTCAAAACAATTGACTATATGAGTGCATTGTATTAATTTATAGCAAATAGGAAAAAACAAAAAGAATAGATCTAATACGTCTTATAATCTATCAACAGATCCTAGTTTTATTGTCTTTTAAACCACGATCTTCCAATCCAAGCCTCAAGTACAACTAGATGAACGTGTGGACGTTGCGTACAATTTCTTAAACTCGTACTTTAAGCACTTGCAATTTTCTCAACACATGAGATTGTAAGAGTTTATTCTATACAGAATAGGAAGACTTTCTTCTTTTTCTCTCTAGTTTATAGGGATTCTATGTTAAATAATACGTAATATATTTTTCTAAGATTTCCTTTATATATATATATATATATTAAACTATTTAATAAATTAATTAATTAATCATATTAATTAATTTATATATATATATAATGTTTAGAAGAAACGTTGGTTTTTGTTTAAGTTATTTATATTTATATTTAATTAATTAACCTAATATCTATATATATATATATATAACCTAAAAAAAATGTAATCATTGTTTTAATTGGAAACGTAAGTTTCCTTTTTTCTAATAAACGTAAAGGTTATATTTATAAATAAATTAATTAATCTAATTAATTAATATATATTTCAAAAAACTTTAATCAGTTTCTCATTTTTTATTTATCTAATTATCTGATAATTAGATATTTTAAATTCAAAATTTAAACAAATTAGGAAACGTATCCCTCCATAAATTTAAATTAATTAATTCAAAATTAATCAATAACAATTATTAATTACATATATATAAACTATTTATCTAGACAAAGTGTGCAGTAATATTAATAATGTAATATCCAGTACAGTGTTTGTAAGAGGTAGAATTGGGGACCTATGAACCTGTAATTTAAGCTCTAATAAATTATGAAAATTAATTAAACTCTTTAATTAATTTGTCTAATTTATTAATTTTAGTATTACTCTACTAAAAATCTAGAATTGCACTCTTGAAATTACAAAATTAATTTACTCAGAAAATATCGAGTAGTCCATCGATTTAATCATTTCATATAGTTCAATCCTCTATAAACAATTTATAATTGGAGCTAGATTATATTCTGTTTACGTCTCTAATTACATCTTTATCTATGTGTACCATTAATTCTCTAATAAACAATTAATTTATAAATCTATTATAAATTGAGTACTCAAACTGTTCAAGTTCTAAATCAATACACAAGAGAATCATCTTTCTAGCTTTCTAATAGAAAGAATTGATTTCATATCTGTAAGCTATATTTTCACCTACTCATCTCATCATGCTCCTAAGATACAAGTATTTCGGTCTGTTTAGGAAACAAACCTTTAACAAGTATGTCAAAGAATATATTGCTATAAATAGGAGTCCATAACTACTTAGAATTAAGATTGATCTATATATGATCATCTAGTGACATTATTTGAACTTTCAACAGTTAACGGAATTTATATGAGATTCAAATCATGTCTGTTCTAGTCCTATATAATCAAATTATATAAAGTACCTCAATTGTGATATCAATACATCAATAGTCTAGATAAGACTATTATATTCTCAATGTTAATGAACCGTACTAATGATATTTAATTAAATATTCCAAACTTTAATTAATTATTACAGACTATATTTAGTTTAATATCCATAAATTTAATCCTCATGTATATAACACTTATATACTAAATTTGTAGTCACATAAATAAATTAGGAATTTTAGATATTTAAAGACATATCAATCGTGCACAACTTCAAATAGAAAAATATCATTTTATTAATTCAGTAAATATCCAAAATATTCATGCTTTTAGGACATAAATCCTAACAATCATGACCACTAGTCGCTTTTATGTTAACTAACATTGTTTAAAGGCCGATTTTTATTTTACTTAAGTACTTTTGATGGGATATTCAGTTTTTTGGTTCACGGTTATTTCATTGTTTATTTTTCTTTCTATTTGATTTTTGATTTATTCAGTTTCATTTATTAGTTTTATGGTCATTCAGATTATATGATTTTTGTGGTCTATCTTTTTTCTATCTCACACAACACATACACACCTTGATGTGTAGTAGATTCGGGAAAAAAAAAAAAAGAAGAAAAAGAAAAAAACTTGTGGAGTTTGATCACTCTATGAAAATGGAGTTATTTATATTCTTTTCCTTATTAATTTTGTGAGTTTTTGTGGAATTTTAGTTTAATTTAGGTTATTTTATAGTTAATTTGATTTTTAGTATTTAGATATAATTTTATTTAACTTTATTAGATTTAGTTATTTAGTTTAGGATAAATCAATTTTATTTAATTTAAATTCGGATTAACTTTTTATTTAATTTAGATTATGATTTGTTTTATTTATTTTATTTTATTTTAATTTGATTTGGTTTAATTTTGTTTTGATTTATATTAGAGCAAAAGAATAAAAATCGGAAAAATGCTGCTCTGGTCACGCGAGTGGGAAATAGAAGTGCAGGCGCATTTCTGGTCGTCCGATCGAGCCTCCATTCCATCGGACGAGCCCGTGCATCTCACGCAAAGGGACTCGCGAGTGGAAGACAAGGGACAGCTGGGCCCCGCATCTGCAACAGCTGCCCAGTGTGTCTGATCCGGTGCGTCTTGCCTCTCGTGCAACCGGTTTTTCCTCCACCTACGCAACGCCACACAAGCACAATAATTCCAATTTTTCCTTCAGCCAATCACATGCGAGTTTTGTGCCAAGCTTACCATATTCAGCCACACGGGATTATTTCTCAATGCTCAAAAACATGGGGAAGAGAGAAAAAGAAAAAAAGGGAATTGTGGAGATTCGACATATCATATGACCAATTAGATTGCATCTTTAGAAGCGTGGAAATTTGCATAACACTCCAAGCTCAGTTATAAATTGCCAGAATGTGAGAGAGAAAATTACACACCAATTTTGAGAGAAAAAACTCTACTTTTTCTAGAGAGAAGGTGTGAGATGAGTTTAATGTTAGGCTAATTTTTAGAAAGGCTAGAGAGATGATCTTAGTTGTGTAGTTTTTCTATTTTCCATCTTTGATTCCTGAGAGTATTTCAACGCTTATAAATTTAGTTTGTTGAATTCTTCAATATTTTTATTTTCAATATTTTATTTTCTAGTTCCTCATATAAATTCAGTTATGTTTTCTTTATGTGGTGATTTAAACTAAATTATAATTATATTTATTTTATTGGCTGATCTTTTACTACAGTGTTGTCTCTGTGATATATTGTCGATCTTAGATAACTAATAAGATAGATTATTTTTTGTACTAATTGGAAGAATTTCTCATATTGAATACTTTAAATTAATATCCGATCGTAATTGCTATATTTTCCGATTATGTATTTGGGATGTGAAATATATATAATTGAGTGATAATTAGGAATCAAAGTTGGTAGTAGTTAGACAAATAATTAAGTGAATCTTGAAGTCTTGTTTTCTCATATTGGTATTTTCATTTATTATTTTTGTGATTATTTTAATTTATTACAAAGTTAATTTTTTATTTTCAATTCTTCTTTTTATTTCTCATTACCTTTTATTATTGATTTACTTTTCTGTGGGATTGACACATTAATCTATACTGCGATAGCTGCTAGTATATTTTGGGCGTAGACAGAGTTACATATACAAAATGAGTAAAGACGAAGACACCAAAAAACTTATACCAATTATATGATATCATTTTTCGCTACATAACTTTAAATAATATGATCATATTTTAAAATAAGAAATGACTGAAATGCATGTCACATTATTTTATGTAAATTTTTAGTACAAAATTTTGGTTTCCTATCATTACTCATATAAGATTCGCACTAGTTCATGACTATTAATAATGATCTGGATAATAATAGTTGGGCTTAAACTTTTGAAGTAGTACTATGATTTAGTCGCTAAAATGTACCAATAGACCCATGTCTATCTTAGAATTGATCAAGCATCTATTCCAAGAATCTCTCTTCCAAAAAGAAGATGAAATAATATCAAGAATTAAAAAGGTTTTTGTCTGATTTAATTTGCTAGTTAATTAATTAGTGCCAGATTAGTGGTGTCATAATAGACAAGCTCAGTCGGGCCATACCGTCTGAGAAAGCGGGCCAGACCGATCTGCCTAAAATTTTTAAAATGGAGCTCAACTCGGCCCTTAGGCCTGCTGGGCTCCTACGCGGGCCATAGGTGGGCCGGCCTATACTGGGTCGTTCTTGGCCCACTTTAAAATATATAAAATCTAAAAAAAATAATATTATTATTTGTATAATTAGTTAAAACTATTAAAATTTTAAAATTAAAATTCATAAAAAAAAATAAATAATATGTTATGTTCTTATCCTATTGATAAAAATTTTTAAATAATTAAAAAAGTTAAATTTATGTAAGTTGAATAGTTAAAAAAAAACTTTAAAAAATTATTTAGAATTAGATTAAAATTTAAAAGTGTGAAAAAAAGAGTGAGAGAATATGTATTTATAAGTATTAGAGAAATTTTTGTATTTAAATTTATTTAAAAACTTAAAAAATAAAAATAAAAATTATTTTTGATGGACAGAGCTGGCTCATGCAAGCTAGATTGGCAGATCGGGTCAGACCGAGCCAACATGCGAGTTTAGATATATAAGCTCAATCCGACTCTATCTTTCAGCTCTGCCCATTCTAATGTGGTTCGGACTAGAGTAGCCCAAAGGCTAAAACAACATGTTGTCAGCCGGATCATTTGACCCGACCCATTTGACACCTTTATGCCAGGCGAATAAGTAACGAGGGAAATAAACCTAATAGGCTAACACCAACACCATAAAACAAAACTTACAACTTCTTTTTTTTTTACACTTTTTTAGAGAAGGGGAAATAAAATGCAAGAAAACACTAGAATTTGGATCCGGTTCACACATTCACGTTCACGAACCCAACCACTTGAGGCCAAAACTTACAAGTTATTAATACACATCGATATTATTATTCCTCACTAATAATTTTGATAATACGATTGCGTAGTCATACACTAATACACAATCACACGAGTAGATAAAAACTAATAAGACGGCGCTAAAAGCCATTTTCTCAGAGGAACTTGCTAGATGTACTGGATTTTGATGTTTGTTTCTCATAAGAAGATAACAATTAGAGCGATTTGTATGAATTTCTTTCAAAATAATTGGTTCCAAACCAAAATGCCATCCAAATTTAAAAAGATAAAGCATAATTAAGAGGGCAAGGCAAGACATGTTTATAGTTTAATTTGTACAAGATGAGGGAGAGAAGCTAGCTAAGCTAGATTTGGCATCGGTCTCCATTATATTTAGTTAGTTATTTTATTTTATTTTATTTGCCTTTAAAAATCCTTGGGTCTCATGACTCTCATCTAATGAGCCTATCAGAAATTGCATTGATTGTTTTTTTTTTTTCCGGAGTGTTCGGAGGAATAAATGGAGTTACATAGGAAAGTAACGATTGTGGGTATTACGGGCAGCGCAGGCCAAACAAGGAAGGAGTGGACCACCAAAGACCAAACCAAAGCCAAGCCACGTTAGTCTGACCGACCCTCTCAGTCCCAAGACCTTCGTTAGTTTTCTATCTCTGTCACGGGGGTCCAACTCAAGCTACGCTGGGCTGTCTAATAGACTAATACATTAGAGCACTTTTCAACTTGATTTTCATCCCCAAAAACATAAATATCCCATTTATGATCTCTCTCTCTCTCTCTCTCTCTCTCTCTCTCTCTACATATATATACACACATTTATATGGCCCGATATATATGCATAGCATGTTATATGTCTATTAACAACCACATTCAATTTCGTTTGACTTGCTTTGCCTGCTCAAAGTATTAGTTCATATATTTCTTTCTCATTTAATAGAGATGTATTATTTACGTGTCAATATTCAATTTATAAGCAAATATTATTTGAAATTATCCATTGTACGTTTTGCCTCGAGTATTGCTAGAGGTCATTACGCTAAAAGTTTGTACAAAATAATGTGATGTGATTTTAGGTACCTTCAAATAATGCAGTCCTATTTTGAAATAATATTTTATTAAAAATCATGACTTATAATTTGACGATGAATTTTATATGAAAAATGAGTAACTTTGATTATATTGCCTCACCTTATACCACTTGAGCCAAACCAAAAGTGTTCATTTAATAATAAAAGAAAGGGAAAATTAATTGGTTTTACTTTGTTGAACCGGGCCGGCTCTGAGGCACATATTAGCAGCCAGTAGCTACTTCGTCAGAATAGCAAAATCCTTATGTCACATTATATATCCGCAACTCATTTATGTTATGTTTTAATATTTTACAAGTTTAATTTTTTATTAAAAAAAAATTATTAAGCAAATTCATCTTCTTTATGTTAAACCTTTATTTCAGAACAAAATTTATAATCTGACAATTTCTTTTTTTAGTGACGTAATATTAGAATTTCCGGAATTTATATTTGATTTTAAAAAAAAAAATAGTCAATATGTCCTTACGTTGCTAGTATAATATAACTTTGTACTTTTGGACTTAAGTTCTGGTGCAAATTAGTAGGTACTTTCTGGGAAGTGGGATGACAATAGTTGGTATTGAGTTGATAAAAAAATAATAAAAATTAAAAAAAAAAAAAAAAAAAATCTTTTCAATTTTTGTTTTTATTTTTATTTTTTTTAAATTAAGCACTTTAGGCTCTCTTTGGAGCTTGAATTGTCAAGAAAAACATAATTGTGAGGGAAAAGACAAAGGAAAGGAAGGAAAACATAATTGTGATGGAAAAGACAAAGGAAAGGAAGGAAGAAAACATTTTCTTAATTTTTATAAAATTTCTTCTTTTTTGTCAGAATTCTTACAAAAGGAAATGAAATCTTAAAAAAAAAAAAAAACAAATCAAAACAAAACAAAATAAAAACAAACAAACAAACTCCTCCCTTCAATTCGGGTTCCAGCAAGGAGAAAGAGGAACAATAGTTCTAATGCAATAGTATAAATTATTTCAAGATGTTAACAGACATTATTTGCTGTGTTTTCAAACCTATTTTCCTTTGATCATGTCCTTTTTCGAGATATCCTTTGACTAAGGTTTAATTTTTAATAATTAATATGAAATAAAAAAGAGCCCTCCACTCATACAAATAATTCATCTACGTACAGTCCTTTTTTCTTCGTCTTTCTTCCTATTTTCAATTAAACGGCAATGATCACACAAAATTCAAACTCTCTTGTTATCACTTTGACCCGCCGTTTAGTAAATCTCATAAAGCCAAATCCTTCATCACCGAAAGTTGCGTAATTTGTACAAAAATTATATGAACAGATATTTAAATTAATTTCTTTCTTGATTGATACTAGTGACGGAATTTGAACTTTGCATCTTAACTTTAAAAGTTGATGTGATTATGAATTAAGCTAAATTTGTGATCAAAATGACGGGCATATTTTGATACATCTTAATGTATTGCATCGCAGTTTATATTTGACGGAAGATTTTGTCAACACTAGGTATTGAATTCTTATATAGAAATCAGTCAGTAATAAGAATAAATTGGAGAAAGTTTATGAAAAATTATTATTACGTGGTTTGGCTTGATCTCTTACCTACCTGCCAAAATTTTCATTATCTATATATAGTAGTTTGGAATACAATTTTGCAATAATTCTAAGGAATTCAAAATGTAGAATGAAAAGTGTTGTGCGGTCTAAAATCTTATGTCAGGTCGCATGAATAAGATTAAGTGCGACCTCATCCGAATAGGTTATGTGCGACCTCCACCGCATAAGTTACGTGCGACCTCCTCCGAATAGGTTATGTGCGACCTCCACTGCATAAGTTACGTACAACCTCTTCCGAATAGGTTATATGCGATCTCCACCGCAGAAGTTACGTACAACCTCCTCTGAATAGGTTATGTGTGACTCGAAAGAAAATGAGACTAGTCTCTGCTTTGTCAAACGGGTAACCTACAAGAAAAGAGAAATAAAAGTTTCTCTTTCAAGTTCAACCAGTTACCCAATTTAAGTGATTACCTAATTACATCGTTACTCAAATTGTATTACCCAATTGTACAGTTACCTATTCTTACAATTGGGAACATTGAGCTACCTTCATCTATATAAAGGGAGTTCAATGTTTCGGTAAGGAAGGGATTTTTTCTGAATAGAGGACTTTTTCTGATTTGAGAGACTGAGGAATTCTTGAGAGTGTTTTCTTCTTCTTTCCAGACAACACATTGTAATTTTGAGTTCTTATAATTCTCCAGAAAATAGTGAAAAACAATAGACATAAGCTCATCTTTTTCGGGGCTAAACCACTATAAAATCTTTGCCTTTTTATTTGCTTTGATTAATAACCCTTTTCACACAAGCCACACCTCGTAATTTTTTCTAAATTTATTGTTGAAAAAACCTCTATCAACAATTGGCGCTAAAATGAGGGCTATTCCGGCAAAACAGTTTGTCAAATTTCACTTTTTTAATAATGGCAAACACCAGAAACACTACCAGAGTCACCGAAACTAGTCAAAACCAACCTCAAAGTACTGCTGCTGCACAGGTAGACCCTGCTCAGGATCAGCCTATTATGACTGCATCAGAAAACCTTGCTCAGAGACAGGATCGCATGGAGGAGACACTGGTGAACCTTCAGCAGATCACTAACTAGATCAATGATTCCCTACGACGACTTGCTGAAGGGCAGATGGTGACCCCACCACAGCACGAACGTCTCAGAGAACGTCCTGCTCAACTACTTGAGGAAGGAATACAAATCCTAGAGACAAGGAAACCCGATCAGTCAAGAACCCAGCAAGAGCGTCATGAAGATCGCATCTCCAAATGAAAAGGTAAAGTCGCAAACTTGCCTCCAGAATCTGGTACAGAGAGTTCAAGTACTAACCGTGATCGTGGACAACCTTTTCATAAATCCACTGATNCGAAAGAAAATGAGACTAGTCTCTGCTTTGTCAAACGGGTAACCTACAAGAAAAGAGAAATAAAAGTTTCTCTTTCAAGTTCAACCAGTTACCCAATTTAAGTGATTACCTAATTACATCGTTACTCAAATTGTATTACCCAATTGTACAGTTACCTATTCTTACAATTGGGAATATTGAGCTACCTTCATCTATATAAAGGGAGTTCAATGTTTCGGTGAGGAAGGGATTTTTTCTGAATAGAGGACTTTTTCTGATTTGAGAGACTGAGGAATTTTTGAGAGTGTTTTCTTCTTCTTTCCAGACAACACATTGTAATTTTGAGTTCTTATAATTCTCCAGAAAATATTGAAAAACAATAGACGTAAGCTCATCTTTTTCGGGGCTAAACCACTATAAAATCTTTGCCTTTTTATTTGCTTTGATTAATAACCCTTTTCACACAAGCCACACCTCGTAATTTTTTCTAAATTTATTGTTGAAAAAACCTCTATCAACAATTGGCGCTAGAATGAGGGCTATTCCGGCAAAACAGGTTGTCAAATTTCACTTTTTTAATAATGGCAAACACCAGAAACACTACCAGAGTCACCGAAACTAGTCAAACCCAACCTCAAAGTACTGCTGCTGCACAGGCAGACCCTGCTCAGGATCAGCCTATTATGACTGCATCAGAAAACCTTGCTCAGAGACAGGATCGCATGGAGGAGACACTGGTGAACCTTCAGCAGATCACTAACTAGATCAATGATTCCCTACGACGACTTGCTGAAGGGCAGATGGTGACCCCACCACAGCACGAACGTCTCAGAGAACGTCCTGCTCAACTACTTGAGGAAGGAATACAAATCCTAGAGACAAGGAAACCCGATCAGTCAAGAACCCAGCAAGAGCGTCATGAAGATCGCATCTCCAAATGAAAAGGTAAAGTCGCAAACTTGCCTCCAGAATCTGGTACAGAGAGTTCAAGTACTAACCGTGATCGTGGACAACCTTTTCATAAATCCACTGATAGTCAAGATCACTTGAGCAGCGAACGAAAACGACCATCGAGAAGTGTCTTCGAAAGAATCAGTAGAGAGTCGAGACAAGATCCTCCAGACCTAAGACAATACTTGGAGCGGCGACATAGCTATGAACGATCCGTATCGTATCATAACGACCAAAGTCGATCTCGTCGCACTATTTCGTTGGATTCCTCTCACAGATCGTAGAAGACTCTACCTGACCAATCTGCCATACATCGAGATAACGATCAAAGGTCGTCCTTGCCGCCAGCAAGAGATAATGCTCTCCCTCCGAACGTCGATGTTCACAATTTAAGAATCGCATTAGACGCACTTGCTAGTTGGGACGATGAGCTCACTGATGGGTATCGTCAATCGCCATTTAGCGAGGAAGTTCGAGCTGCTGCCCTACCTACTGGATTCAGACTTCCCACCATAAAAATTTTTGATGGGAAAACTGATCCATATGACCATATAGATCACTTCAGTGACTTAATGGAACTCCATCATGTCAATGATCATGTACGCTGCAGATGTTTTGCTGTAACTCTTTTAGGAGCAGCAAAGAAGTGGTTCCGAGGACTCAAATCTGGCTCAATCTCGTCCTAGCAACAACTTCAGATGGCGTTCTTGAGACAGTTCCAAGCTGCAAAGAATTTCACTGTTCCACTTATTTGTTTGTCTACAATTCGGCAAGGTCTAGAGGAAACTCTACGATCTTATCTCAACCGATTCACCTCAAAGTTAGTGAAGGTCAACAACCCACCTGAAGAAGGAGTTTTAACTCTCATGATGGCTGGGGTGGGACCAGAAACTAAACTCTGGGAGGAATTACTTGAGCGAGAATGTAGAACTCTAGAAGACTTCTATCGAAGGGTTGGTCGGCATCTTAGGGTAGAATCTTCGCACAAAAATCTTCAAAAGACAAAGAAAGAAGGAAGGAAAGATGCGATCATAACCAACAATAACGGTAATAAGAAAAATAAAAAGGAGTAATGAACAGTTGACGGAGAATCAGCCTAAATCCAAAAAGCAGGAGATTTTAAGAGCTCCCATGCGGTTCAACAATCACACTGAGTTAAACACATCCATAGATCATATCTATGCGGTCAAAACCAGAAGGAGTGATACCATCAACCGGAACCAATGAAACAGGACAGGGCAAAGTATGACCCCAACAAGTTCTGCCGGTATCACAATGATATTGGACATGATACTAATAATTGCTATGCTCTGAGGGATGAAATTGAAAGACTGATTAAAGAGGGGCGACTGCGGCAGTACACCAGGCAGAATAATGAAAGGCGAGAAGAAAACTAACAGCAACCTCCAGAAATTCAACGCGAAGTCCGAACTATCTTCAGAGGACCGCATGTTGGCTGAGATTCGAAAAGGGCTCAAGACAGGTATGCACGAGAAGCTCGACAACAACCATTAACTAACGTCATGCATCTTGAGCAGTGACCACGTAAGCTTCAACGAGTACCGGATATGGACATTATCTTCACAGAATAGGACGCAAGGGAAGTCCATTATCTACATAATGATGCATTGGTCATAAAAATTAATTGTGGAAGTACACAGCTGTGGCGAGTATTGGTCGATAACGGGAGTACTGTGGACATCCTGTACTACGACGCCTTTAAGAAGATGGGGTTGAATGAGAGCAACTTGAAGCCTACCGTTACTCCATTCTATGGTTTCACTGGTGACAGCCTGATGCCTATGGGCATGATTGAATTAATGGTCCATGTTGGAACCTATCCTAGGGTTTCAACGATAATGACCCAATTTTTGGTGGTAGATTGCCCCTCCGCATTCAATGCTATGCTGGAAAGACCGACAATGAGGGAACTTCGAGCCGTCACTTCAATCTACCATCTCACTATGAAATTCCCGACCCAACACAGGGTAGGCGAGGTGCGAGGAAACCAATATGATGCGAGGACTTGTTATAACAACTCGTTGAAACTTGTAGCAAAGAATGCGACATCTCGCACAATGATGGTCTAGCTGCCAGAAGAAGCGTCAGTTGAAGTATCGAGCAAAGCATCGGTCGAAGCTTCAATTGAGTCGTCAGACAAAGTGTCAGTCGAAGCTTCAGTTGAGTCGTTAGACTAAGCGTCAGTCGAACCGTCAGTTAAAGTGTCAATCGACACGACCAACGAAGACTTTGATCGTCGAGAAATAGACGAAGAGGTCAGAACTGGACCCATTGAAGATCTGGAGGACTTATCATTCGACATCTCTTCCAAGACTCTAAAGATTGGAATGAAGATTCAAGAGTCTGTGCGAGCATCGTTGGTCGCTTTTCTAAAATCTAACTTGGATGTCTTCGCGTGGTGATATTCGGATATGGTAGGGATCGATTCGAGGATCATATGCCACCGTCTTAATATAAATCCGACAAAGAAGCCTTTATGGCAGAAAAGAAGAGCTGTGAATCCAGAGCACTACGTCGTGTTAAAAGAAGAGGTGGAGAAACTGCTCGAAATTGGATTTATAAGGGAATCTTTTTACCCTAACTGGCTTACAAACCCAGTTTTGGTGAAGAAACCCAATAAGAAGTGGAGAACGTGTATTGATTTCACCGATCTCAACAAAGTATGCCCGAAGGATAGCTTCCTTCTTCCGAGAATCGACCAGCTTGTAGATGCGACATCGGGGCATGAACTCTTAAGTTTCATGGACGCGTATTCTAGATACAATCAAATCCCCATGTACGAGCTAGATGAGGAGCATACCTCGTTCATCACTGATCGAGAATTATACTGCTACAAAAAGAAGCCCTTTGGACTTGTCAATGTAGGAGCGACCTACCAGCATCTTGTTAATATGATGTTTGCAAAACAAATTGGCAAGACAATGGAGGTATATGTCGACGATATGCTGGTGAAGTCGGAGAAAGCCGAAGATCACATCAAGCACCTTGATGAGATGTTCAAAATTCTCCGGAAATATCAAATGAAGCTGAATCCCCAGAAGTGTGCATTTGGGATAGGATCTGGAAAGTTTCTTGGTTTTATGGTCAATCAACGAGGTATTGAAGCGAACCCTCAGAAGATACAAGCGTTGATTGATATGCAGTCTCCATGTAAACCCAAGGATGTATAAAGCCTAGCAGGAAGAGTAGCTGTACTGAGTCAGTTTGTATCCAGATCAACCGATAAATGCCAACTATTCTTTGAAGTATTGAAGGGATCAAAGAGGTTCGAATGGACAAAAGAATGCGAGCAGATGTTCCAAGAGTTGAAAAAGCACTTGGGTTCTCCTTCACTCTTGTCGAAGCCAAACCCAGGAGAAGAATTATGCTTATATCTCGCTGTTTCCAAAAATGTGACGAGTGCTGTATTAATTCGCGAGGAGGAAAAAATACAGCGACCTGTCTATTATGTAAGTAAAAGATTACTTGATGTCAGGTATCCAGAGATGGAAAAATTGGCGCTAGCACTCGTCATCGCATCAAGAAAGCTTCGACCTTACTTTCATGCTCACTTCATCAGGGTTTTCACGAATTTCCCGTTAAAACAGGTTCTACAGAAACCTGAGGCATCAAGACGGCTGCTTAAGTGGGCTGTTGAATTGAGTCAATTTGACATCAATTTTCAACCTCGCACTGCCATAAAGGGTCAGGCCCTCACAGATTTTATTGCAGAATTCACATATGACGTCGAACTTCCCATAAGAGTACTCGAAAAACCCGCTTCAGATACATCAAGGATGTGGAAACTTTATGTTGATAGGTCATCAAATGAAAATGGAGCAGGTGCGGGCCTAGTTTTAATTTGTCCTGAAGGGCACAACATTCATTGTGCGCTTCGCTTCAAGTTCCCAGCGTCGAATAATGAGGCTAAATATGAAGCACTGATAGCTGAGCTAAAGCTTACACAGGAAATGAAGGTCGAGATGATTGAAGCGTACAGCGACTCCCAGCTGGTTGTTTGTCAAGTTAAGGGCAATTATTAAGCGAGAAGAGTGAGAATGATGGCCTATCTGCAGGAGGTGCAATGATTGTTCTTAACATTCACCGCTTATAACATTCAGCTTCTTCCTCGCATTGAAAATACCTGGGGCGGATGCCCTTGCTAAGCTCGCTTCAACGAAAGATGTAGAGTTGTTGAAGGTTGTCCCTGTTGAATTTCTTGTATCACCAAGCATCGAGGTTGAGCCTCAAGTAGCTATGCCAGTTGATGACAAACCATCATGGATGGATCCTATAATGTAATATTTACAAAATGGCGATCTTCCCAAGAGCAAAGATGATGCAAAGCGACTTCGCATGAAGGCAGCCCGCTATATCATCCATGATGAGAAGCTTTATCGAAGAAGTTTTAGCTCGTCATTATTATTATGTGTCAATGATGAAAAAGCACGCTACATTATGAGGGAAATCCACGAAGGAATATGTGGAAATCATTCTCAGGAGCAAGCACTTGCAAACAAGATTCTTCGACAAGGGTATTTCTGGCCGACTATGAAGAAGGATACAATGGAATTTGCTAGGAGGTGTGATAAATGTCAACGGTTTGCGACTATTCCTAGAAAACCACATGTTCCTTTAACTTCAATGACTAGTCCATGGCCATTCGCTGTTTGGGGAATTGATATTATCGGGATGCTTCCATTAGCATGGGGTGGTTTGAAGTATGCGGTGGTCGCAGTCGATTATTTCATAAAATATGCGGAAGCTGAGACCTTGAGTACCATTTCTGCAAAGAAGATGATAGATTTTGTTTACAAATCTATAATCTGCCGTTATAGTATACCACATACTATAATTTCTGATAACGGAAAACAATTCGACTGTGATGAGTTCCGTGACTTTTGCAATAACTTAGGCATCAAGAATAATTTCTCTGCTATTGTTCATCCGCAAGCCAATGGGCAGGTCGAAACGATAAACAAAATACTTAAACAGAATATAAAGACGAAGTTGGAGGAGTATAAGGAAGCTTGGCTAGAAGTACTTCAAGAAGCTTTATGGGCTTATCGCACCACTCAATGAACCACTACTAGAGAGAGCCCATTCTCTTTAGCTTATGGATATGAAGTAATGATCCTATTTGAAATTAGTGCAAGCTCTCTACGGCGATCTGTTTATGAGCAAAGTCAGAATGATGTATTACTAAGAATTGAACTCGATTTTTTAGAAGAAAAGTGTGAACAATCTCAATTTCGAATTGTATCATATCAACAACATACTGCTCGACATTATAACTCCAAAGTCAAAAGTAAACATTTTGAAGCTGGTGGTCTTGTCCTTCGAAGAGTTCTACCTAATAATAAAGAGCATGGTGCTGGTGTATTTGGACCTTCCTAGGAAGGGCCTTATATCATTGATGATGTCATTCGACCTGGAACATACAACCTAGCTCGCATCGGTGGACAAAAGATCGAACATGCTTGGAATACAGAACAACTTCGTCATTATTATCAATGAATCTTCATGTTTATCTTCCATTTATCTTCAACGGCTTACTGTATCTTCGTTATTTCGTTATTCGACGTCGTTCGTCAATAATATTTCTTCGGCTATTACTTCGACCTCATTTGGTTCATCTCTTATAGTTTTATGGCAGTTTTCGGACACCATAAAACTCGGGGGGTAGTGGAATCAAAATATTATCTCCTACTTGTTTCCTAAGGGACTATACAAAACGTCCATTTAGAGGGGTCGGAATTTTAGATCGCCGAAATATCTAAAATTCCTTAAAATCCTAGGATTTTCTCCTCGCTTCATGCCTTAGCATGTCATTTTACGCAATTTCTCTCCTCTAACAACAAAGTAATTAAGCAAAACGTTCATTGTTCGATGTGAAATATTGCTATATCATATTTTGCCATGGAACTTTTGAAAAACAGTATTGAGTTTGCATCACTCGTACTTGCTGTTTTCTTAAGCGACCTAACCTATCCTAATACTTAAAACTCGTTTTAAGTTAGTTGGATTCAAATCGCAAAAAGCGTATCGATCAGTCACCTAGTGATTGACTACTTAGTTAAAATTAAAATGTTGTGTTTTCATTATTTTGCAGGAATATCTGAGGGAAAAAATAATATTTATTAAAAGAATTTTGGCACCTGTACATAAGCAGAGAGGAAGGGGGACCAAGCCCGCATTATTCTAAAAATAAAAAAATACAAGTTTTACTATGCGGAAGTTCTCGCACCGCCATCCCCAATTTTGGCAGTATCCTCCCTCTAACTCTGGACAAGCTCGACCACGTCCTCACCAAGGATGGAGAAGTCAAAGTCCGGATGCTCGCAGAAGATGTTAAAAATGATGGTCGACGAGGTGATGTCACTAGCTTTATCCTCGAGCTCTTTGACTTCAGTCGCCTTGAACTCTTCGATAGCTTTGTGAACCGCCTCTGTTGTCGCCTCCCTTAAGCGATCCGGATGCTCAGAGATGGTTTTCTCGAGCTCTTTGACTTTCTCCTCGAGGTTCTCCTTCTCGAGCTTCTCCTTGGCTAGGCCTTCAAGCAGCTGCTGCCTCTCTAAGTCAAAGGCTTTTTTCTCCTCCTCCCGAGATTTCTCCGAGTTCTCGAATGCTTGGATTATCTCTTCAACTTTTTTGGCCTTCTCCAAGCATTCGAGGATCGGGTCGTGCATCAGGATAGCAATAGCCGCGGTCTGAAAATATAATCATTAATACCAAGAAATAATACATTTTGAGGAGAGAATAAAAAGATACTTACATTGGCCAGCATCCTCATCGCAGAACCAAAAGTGACGTTGGCAGATTGTCGCTTCATCCACTCCCAGCCCTCCTCAGAAGTAAAGCGATCAATGAAGGCTGCGCTCATACCAGCCTTCTCTGGTAGTTGATTAAGGAGCACAAAGAGTTCCTCATCCTTATCTGCCAGGATGGGTTCTAAACAAGTGGCAGCCTCTTTAGGTAGTTCAGAATGGCTCGTTGTCTGAGGCTGTGAAGGAGGTGAGCTTGCTGGGATGTCCTCGAAGGCAACTTTTTGTTTTTTGGAGTTTTCGACCTTCTCTTTCCCTTTCGATGACGGAGTGCTCTCGGGTGTCTTAGATTTTGCCATGGACCCGAGAGTGGAGGGTGGTGCTCGTAGGCCGCTACCGATAACCATCTCTGTACAGATTTCAGTGAGCAAGGTGATATAATACAATGATTAGAAAATGTATATATGATTACCTTCTTCTTG
>JXTB01000311.1:311859-331032 GCA_002914805.1 Parasponia andersonii | reverse complement strand
TAAATTACTTATAAAATAATAAAATTTGTTAATATAAAATAAAATAATTTGCTATGATTTCTAGGATGCAGTATTTTTTTTGTTTTGTTTTTAAGGATAGTTTTAGATAGAGGGTCATTTAAAATCCGCATATTTTGATAACTTTAAGATGACTCCACTTAAAAGGGTTTAATTCCTAAGATGATTATTTTACTAATTGTTAAAATGATACCAAACATGAGAATGCATTGAAATACTCATTTCCCCCTAAAAATTACCCCATACCAAACGATCCCTATGGTGTTTCAATATAATATTAGGTAATAATAATTAAAAAATGGGTTCTCACACTAACCACTCCAAATGTAGTTATAATCATCAAATAACAGACTAATGCATATTATTGGACCATATATGGTCACTTATAGCATTATTCAATTAGGAAACCAAAAAAAATATATATAGTACAATTAAATAAAAAGAGTCCGTAATCATCTCAATGGGTATAATACTACATTTAAAGTTGAATTTGGATTGTCTCATTGAATGGGGATAATCGTCATTGTCCAATCCATTAAAAAAAAATCATCTATACATACTTAAAGGGTATATTGGACAATTCAGGATCTAAGAAGGTAAATAATAATAAATAATAAATAATAAATAAAAAAAATCATGGGCCAAACTAAAGAGAAATTAACCTTTTTTTATTTGTTAATGGCATTATGTTTAAAAATAGAAAAAAGAAAATCCCGAATTAACTAGTTTCATTATGATTTTTTTTTTTACCAAATTTTCATTATGACATTGTTTCATCTAACTTAACATCCTTTTTTTTTTTTTGGAGGAATAAAATTGTAACACAACATTCAAAAATAGAATTGAGATTTTAACATATAAAGAAGGGTTTAATTTCACGAATATAGTCTATGAGTTATGGTCTTCGTGTTACTTTAGTCCTCGAATTATGTTGTGTTCAACTTTGGTCCTCAATATATGAATATAGGTGATTATATATAATTTGGCCATTATGTTCTCAAAGTTGTATGATTTATATATATACAAATAATTAACAAAATTTATAGTACGTACTAAGTCGAAAATTTGAGAGCCAAGTGATAAAAATGACTATAATCGAAGGGCTATTACGTGAAATTAAACCCAATTATTTAATTGGTAAGCCTTCACATGCTTGGCAAGCGTCAAACAGTGAATTGATGAAATGTTTGCGGTACCACGTCCAATTCTGTCTCTCTCTCTCTCTCTGCCATGCAAAGCGTACCATTCTTCAAATTATTTATTATTTTGTTAGCAAAGTTTAGCAATAGTTTAGTTCCAATTTCCACGTCTTTTGTCTACAAGCAACATTGCCACACCACCGCTAAATACTCCGACTTGCTATTCCAAGTGTTGTAGCCCTTGTATTCTATTCCATTTTTATTTCAAATAAGTGATATACCATGGACATCTGCGGTGTCTGTGCTACACACTAATAACTCTTTATTACTGTGTAATGCTTGGGACTATACCACACCTTTTAGCATTTTCTATTGCCATAAAAAATATCAGCTTGAGTTTTAAATAAAGATTAACACAAACTACTCTTAAATATCTGTCAGTTCGATATTATAAATACATAGTCCCCAAACTCGTTGGTAACAACGTCATTTTCTTTTTCCCTTTCTGCTTGAACTGCAATCATGCCACGGTTGTATATATACTAAAGCCTAAATTAATGCAAAAGCAAAACTAGAGAAAATTGTGCCAAAAAGCCTATAGCATTAGTAGTTAACACCAGGCTATCACATAATAAATATAGATCATTTCTAATTTTTCCAAGAAATTTATTGGTGGTAAATGTAGCTGAAAAATAAAATTTTCATCAAAATTTTTTCACGTAATAGTCTTCAATATATTTTACCCCGTAATATAAAGAAATTATGATTAAATACTTTTTACGTGACAACAGTCTAACACTGCAAACACTCAACAGTTCTCTTTAATTTTTATGGCTCTTTCATATTAGTTTTTTATTTATAAAACCACGAGATAATAAAAACACGGTTATTCTAAAAAAAATAAAAAAATAAAAGCACGTTACTACTAAATTAAAAATAAATAAATAATGGCAAATCCACCATTCAATTACGATTGCAATTTCGGTACGTACGTCCAAATCCCAATGGCTCGCAGAAAATCAAGCAACCATGCAAGACTTTTCCGGAGGAGACCACTTCTGCACTCGCCCTTAACGTTGACCCCACCTCACCCTCCCACCCAAACCTAACGTGGGTCCCTATTGAGACACATCATCATGATCACAATCATATCATTCATTTCCACACGATCACGGCCACCATGATCTTCATCCTCACACTACGTATCATCAGCACTCGATTACAAAATCCCAAAGAGTAAGAGTGCGAGAAAGAGCCAAACACAAACCGACCTCACTCTCACAGCCAATGGGGAATCCCCACGTGGCCCCCACGATTCGAAGACCATACCGATTTCTCCGCAGGCCCCACCTAAATACCTCCACTCCCTCTCTCTCCCCTAGCGCACGTAGAGTCATAATCGCGCATGGCACTCATCACTACCCCTAGTAGGGACCCGGCTCCGCACGCACCGCCTCCAACCGACTTATGACGTGGCATTTTGACGTGTCTAATTTCACTCACGGGTGTTTAAGGCCGCTAAATCCAATTAACCAATTAATATTTTCTTTTTCTATTTTAACGAGAAGCAAATAAAGGAAACACTATATATTGTTCTTATCTCAAAAAATAAATAATAATTTCTCAACAAAAAATAAATAACTAAAAAATAAAACACTCTATATTTGATTAATAAAAGATACAATATCAGACAACAAAAACTCCTCCCAAAATAATAATAATAATAAAAGTAGAAATCAAAAAAACGTTGAAAGTTAGTTACATCTTACATGAACTTATCAAGATCAAACCCCAAAATACCTTCCAAAATCATCAAATTAAACCCAAGAAAATAGAAATAGAAAAAGAAAAATAAAAATTATTTGTAAAATTTACATACAATAAAAACAGTCATATCCATAATTTTTCAAAAAAAAAAAAAAAAGAACTCTCTGATTTTTTTTTTCATTTCTTTTTGTTTGATAATTTGAGATATTGAGAGTTTCCTTTTCTTTTCTTTTTTTTTTTTTTAATAAATAGTTAAAAGTTGAGAGATTCACGGGAGATAGAGACTAGGGTGGTCTTGATCAGTCCATTGACTTTGGCTCCAGTATGCATGATCAACGGTGCTAGGGAGATCAAAGAGTCCTTGATCTCCTCCGCAAGATTGCCAGTCTCCTAATGATCCGAATCCTCCTCCGTTGGATCTGTCCTGCAAAACGGATAGATCGGCCTGAGACATCTGATCAAGTAATCCACTCGTCGTGATCTCCCCTTCCTGCATCTTCAACTGATCTTGATCAGGAGCCATGGATGCCATCACCTTTTGATGATGATGCCACGACTGGTTCTGATGATGATGATCTTGACCTTGCTGATTCAACCTGAACGGCGAGATCGAAATATCAGAGATGGAATTGTACTCGAACGTCGTTG
This sequence comes from Parasponia andersonii, assembly GCA_002914805.1. Lineage (NCBI taxonomy): Eukaryota > Viridiplantae > Streptophyta > Magnoliopsida > Rosales > Cannabaceae > Trema > Trema andersonii. The sequence goes on along the minus strand of JXTB01000311.1, from coordinate 327,460 downwards.
TCGGCGCCATTGCTCCTCCTCCGGTCGTCGACGATGACGTGATCAAGCTCGTGAAGCTTCCAATCTCCGAAAAAATACCGCAATCCGAACCGCCTTGCTCGATCATCGCCGTCTCCGATAATGGCTCAAATCTAGGGTTCGAACTCTCATGTGCGACGAAGAATTTCGAGTCCTGATTACTAATATTAAGCAAATTCGACCCAGAACTCGTCGAAGGCGCCGAAACCGCCTCGGTCGCGGCGTTCGTGTTCGTAGCCGTGAGACTCGAGCTCTCGCTGCTCGAGTGAGAGTTCGATTTCCGATCCTGCGACGCCGGAGCCGTCGCTACCGCCGCGGGAGCCGACAAGGCCGCTTTCGGCTTCGAACGCTTAGTCTTCCGGCAACCACCACCGACGGGAACGTTCCGGAGGACGCCGCCCTTGGTCCAGTAGCGGCGGCAGTTCTTGCAGAAATGGCGGGGCTGAGAGAGGTTATAGTTGTTGTAGTAGCAGAACTTGGTGTTGAGCGAATCGCAACGAGGACACTTCAAGGCCTGCTGATGATTCTGATGATGCTGATGCTGATGCGGCCTCAGCCTCCGGTCTCCTCCGCCACCGCCCCCCGCCGCGAAGAACCGCCCCCCTCCGATCGAGTGAACTTCTTGCATTTCAAATATATGGTTCAATTTTCCCGCAAAATGATGAACTTTCCCGGAAAATCAGTTCACATTCGCCGGGTTACGAGCTTTCAAGTTTTCGTTTTCTCTTCACTGTTTATTTCCTTTATTTATTTATTTGTATATATATATATATATATTCTCTGTGTTGGATCGTGCGTGCGTTTCTGAGTGGGAGAGTGTGTAAGAGGAAAAATCAGAGAGAAGAGGGGGAGGTTCTTTAACTGATGTCTGACAAATATCCCCACATATCTTCTTCTCTCTCTATTGTTAATTCTAACTGACGAAAATACCCCAACAACATGGACGGAATAACCACGATGCCCAGTCTAACTTCTGAAAAGACGAAAATAGCCCTATTGTGGGTGTGGGGACCGAGGCATTATCGTAGCCGACTGTTCCCGCGGATATAGCGAGTCGAGGAGTAGCGGCGAGACATTGAAGAGGAGGTATTTTGGGGGCTGACACATGACAGGATCGTACGGACGTGGAAGAGGAATCGGAACAGTCCGTGGAAGACACGTGGACGGCTGAGAAGCTGGGGGTGTTGTAGTCCACAAAATCTGGTTGTCGCTTTGTCGGCCACCTTTTTATTTATTCTTTTTATTATTATTATTAATTTGTTTTTTGGGTAAATAAAAATGAAAAATGAAAAATATTTTAATATTATCTGCTTCGCTCTTCTAATCTAGGGGTGGTGGTGTCAGGGATGAGTGGTCCAGGGGATGCCACGTCTCCTCAAATGTTAGTGAGTTGTCGAACGTGATTTTTCCTCACTTGTGGACCGTGGATGTGACCATACGATGAATCTGACCCCATTCTCTGCTGGTTCACTGTTTTGTGCTGTGTGTGCCTCTGGATTTTATTTCGATTTGGTTAATCCAAAAACCCCCGCCAAGGGCGAGATCTTTATTCTAAGCTTCGTCGCTTTTTAAACTAGTTACAGCCGTTTTAATGTGTTCGTGATGTCGTTTTAGGTTTCAGGCACTAAATAAGATTTTCAAGCAACGCATCATTGTCATAGTTTATCATTGGGGGATAATGAATATTGATTGATACGCAACAATCTTTCAATTAAAATCCACAATATGTGTGTTGTATGTGTGTTGTGCGATTTTTATCAGCTGTCCACGTGTCTCTAAACTGCTGACGTACACGTATCTTTGTTATCCCAGAGTGCTTTTGACTTCAGGTCAAGTCGGAGAGACAAGGATAGCTACCTGCAAAGACTCTCCGATAGTTAAGTCAGTTGTTTATTCCTGAGTCTGTGTAGCAAAGATAAAGTTTTTCTCTATATATGTCTATCTTTTTCTCTCTTTTCTGAGAGAGAAGCAAGACTCGTATATATAATCCTGGAACTGGGAGCTTTTCTGACTCTCAATCCCAAAATCGAGTACATTTTCTCATCATGACTTACTCCATAGATCACATGCCGTGATTACCGTGATTTCCCTTGCATCGTTGTGAGTTGCTTTTCGCCGTCCCCAACGACTCGAGCCTGTCGGGGGCAAGACTTTGATAAACCGCCGTTCTGTCAGGACGGTTTCCCTAATGTGCGCACCTACCTAGAATCGCATTAAATGCATTGTTTAGGTCTAGAGCAGTGCGTTGCTTCCCATGGTCTTCTGGCAGAAAACCCTCGATGCTTCTGACCTCCAGCTGCCGAGGTAAGAACTGGATTGGGCCGAACCGTCCAGGGTCTGGGATAGATTCAACCCTGGCCTCGGATGACCCATGGGACCATGCGGTATCGCATGCGACTCGTGTGACTTTTAAATGGTTACTTTGGGCACGTGTCAGATGGCGTGCCGCCTTTGTGACCTGTTCTGCCACTCAATTGTCCACGTGGCACGTGATCTAGGAACGTGCCCTATAATTGCCCCCATTTCCCTATATGATGGATTCGCATCTATCAAGTGGGAAAATCGTGTCTCTTGTCCTCCAATTTGAGGGGTACACGTGACCCATTACTATTATTTCTCCCCAATTACCGATGCTGGTGCACGCTATCCCGTGTCACGACTGTTTTCAGATTTTTGAAATTCCAATGCTTCCGTCTTCCTCGCACCATTCCCCTCTGAGAGAGACTTTTCAGCTCCCCCTCTATAAAAGCCGCATTCATGCTTATTTCTTACTTTTCCAAAATCTCCAAGTGTTCTAGCTTCTAAAATCTTAGGGTTTCCGACTCTTCCCCTTGCTAGAACATTTCACTCATCTGATTGTATTCAGAATGATGGCCCCGAACCAGAATTAGAGGCTCTGCCCCGTCGCAGATTCGGAGTTGGACTCGTTAAAGAAGTAGCTCTGTTTTCCTGGCGGAGTCACCTTACAAAGGGTTGAGGACCTAGTGGATTGGTACCTTTGCCCCTCTGCCCCCGAGGACTCCATCGTCTTGGGGAGGAGGCACCTAGAATGGCTACGATTTCCCCTTCCTCCCCTGATCCACCAGTTCTTCACTCTGACAAAGATTCACCCGATGCAGCTGAACGCTAATGGGGTTATGATTTTGATGGTGCTCTCTGCTCTGTCAGTCATCCTCAACGTGCATATTGACCTGGAGGTGATTTTTTATGCCTACAAGCTCACCCTCATCTCCAAGAAGTGCTCTTACACCACTTTCTACCTCCAGCCGCTCCTAGGATGCCACATCTTCTGGGGCTTGCCGAGGTCGGACAAGCAATGGGACTCCTACTCTAGGCTGTATGCCGCTGGAGGGGCATGGTGCTCTCCCTGGGTGAATGGAGAGCGTTTCCAAATTCCCTCATTTTTTCTGCAAAGTAAGTACTAGGTCGCGATTTTTGGGTCGGTGTACACCTCGTCCATTTTTACTCATAATATTTTGCCTTGCGCAGCCTCTGCAGAGGAAAGTAGGTTTGAGCCGCAACTGTCGGCCGGGCTGCTCAAGGAGCTGGAGGGGATCGTCATCTTAGGGTCTTCTGGGAATTGCCGATACATCTAGGCCATCCTAAATCCCCAGGTGATGAACATGATGCCAAGGATGGTCCCATATCTCCTCTTCCCACTGGATACGTGGGTCATCACCAAGCATCTGCGGAGCTAGCTAGACGCCTCGGCTCTAAACTGGTTCCGCCGAGATGAGCATAGTCGCGTCGCCATCGTAAGTCATCAGATCACCGCCTCGAGCCAGCTGGCGGATCTCAATGACTTGGTGGCACCGACCAGTCACGAGCTTGAGGAGGCGGTGAAGCTCGTGGCCGAGGAGTGCGTCAGGCTTCATAGAGAGGAAGCCGCTGCCCCCAAGAGGGTTAAGGGTGAGTTCATTTTCGCACCTTAGGGCTCCGTTGGTCAGGTCATGGCTGCGTTCTAACCACGTTGCTCGCTCTTTACAGGTTCGGATGCAGGCCTTTCTGCAGACCCTTCCCCAGTCAAGGGGAGTGCCGTTGTGCACAAGGCTCGCTCCAAGGTCCCCGCGGGTCGGCGTCTGGTGGTGTCCTCGGAGGATGAGGCCGTGGAGCATGGTGTTGTCACCCTAAGAACAGGCTCGGACGACGACCGAGAGGGCCTGTTCGTGCTCGAGGGTGAAACACCCGTGGTCCCTTCTCCCGAAGCAAGCGAACCCCCGACTCGAGAGATGCCGGCCATAAAGGTCGTATACGGCAAAAGGGAGCCTTTGAGCCTGCCTGGGGAGCCTGTTGCTCTGACTTCTTCCGCCCCCAACTCCGGTTCAAAGACGGGCACGGGGTCTGGCACTGCCTGCTCTCATAGGGAGATTACTAAGCTCATCGGAGGGGCTCCGAGGTTGAAGTCTCAGCTGTCTACCCCTCCCCTAGTCCCGATGAAGCAGCGTTGAGAAGCCGACTCATCTATAGGAAAAGAAAGCCCGGCAGGGAAGAGGGGCAGAACCACCCCCTCTTCTGACAGAAATGACGACGGGGCTACGCTGACCCTCATAAGGAGAAGAAGGTCTGCACGTGACGGTCCCTGACGGGTCAGCAGCGTGGTGGCTCACGCTCTGAGCGTCACAAGGGTCAGGCGCGAGGAGCTGGTCGCCAAGTTGGCCGAGGCAGAGGCCGACAGGCTGGTCCAAACTGAGCTCAGGGTCAAAGAGCAGGAGCTACAGAGCGCAGGGGCAGAGATGGGGCTGGCTTTCATCGCTCATGATAGAGTGGTCGACGATGCTAAAGAGGCGAGGAAAGCCGAGGTGAAAGCCAAACTGGAAGCCCATTCCCTGTAGCGCAGGCTCGACTGGTCCAACGAGGTAAACCGATATCTTTACTTGAATCACAAAAAACTGATGGGAGCTCATGTGGAATTGTCTCACAAGCACGGCGAAGACCTCGCAGATATTATCATTCTTTTGGTAGACTTGTCGCAGTGGCAAGTAGAGCTGAGACTGGCGGCACTGAGGGATAGGCTGGTGGATGCAGAGAAGCTATAGACAAGGTGCTAGAGGCAGGTGGATGTCCTTTTTGCAGAGAGCTACAGGTCTGGCTGGGAGAACAGGGAATTCGAAGGTCACGCGGAGGTGGTAACACCAGACCAGTTCGATGAACAGAAAGGCGTCAAGAGGGACCATTATTTTGTCAGGCACTATATGCAGCAGTTAGGGGATGAGATCAACATCGTATACTCCACTGATGTGCTGAAGATGCTGGGCAAAGAAAAAGACGGGCCCTCTACATCTACCTCTGTTGCCAAAGAGATTGTCCCTGCTTCCAGTCCGCCAGAACAAGCCGTGGAGGTTCATGGCGGTCAGCCTAGTCTTGGCGCCTTAACTGGCGGAGGGTCTGGTGCAGTCGTTTAATCTAGCGATGATTTTGACCCCAATACGCCGCCCTCTGCCGAAGCTGGTCCAAGCGCCAAAGCTGGTAGTGCTCCCTTCGTCAGAGGTAACTAGGGCCTCTCGCTCTTTGTGTATTTGTAAAGTACTAACTATGTTATGTAAAGCTGACCCTTGTTGTAAACACTTGTTTAAATAATAGAAACAACGCATTTTTCTCACGTTTATTCCTTTCCTTTTTTTTTTGTCGCCTGCATTCATGGTGAAGGTCGGACATCATATACGATGCTATTCCCTTGTCAACAGTGTGGCCGACCTCTGGGTCTGGCTCAATCGTATATGATTTGGAGTTTTTAGTGAATTCCCCTCGTGCTATGATTGACAAAATTAGCTCTGGAGATCGGGATGTGAGTTCCGGCTCATCCGGCTTTGAGGATGTATAATTTCTGTTATGACTTGTCTTGGCAGAGTTTGACCCACACGTGTGGTTGGACTTCTCTGACCCTAAGTGGGAACGCGCGAGAAACCTGCTCCAGGGGTTGGTCGACCATTGCTTGGATCCATCGCTACAGAGGAAGAGGCCCGGGCTCGGCTCTTATCGGGAGCAAACAAGGCGTTACCACTCCGACGTGTCCCTTCGAGTCCGTCCAAAACTTGATACTTACAAATAGAGCTTCGGGGTCCGCGTCCCTATCGACTACGTATTTTGTATTTTTGGCAATAATAGACAGAATTTGGTTTTAATTTCCGTTTTCGTGCTTGGTCTTGTCTTGGCCTACTTCCAATGGGTAGGCCCTGACTCCATTTACTTCTAGTCCATGCGTAGCTAAGGCACTCTCTGGGGAGGGTCTGCTTCCAACGGGTGGACCCTAGCCCCGCTTTCATTTGGCTTTTCGTATGGCTAAGGTGCTCCTTAGGGAGGGTCTACTTCCAATGAGTAGACTCTGACCCCGCTTTCCTTTGGCATTTGCATAGCTAAGGTGCTCTCTAGGAGGGGTCTTATCGCCTAACTCTTTTCCCGTCCTGCAAGTATTCCTTAAGAGCTGGCCGCAAGTTTTCGTCGCGTGGCCTATCATCTTTCGTACGTCCTCTCAGGTCGTCAGCGAGCGATATGATCCCCGTAGTACGATTCTTAATGGGGCCAGCTGGCAAGTTTCGGTTACGCAGCTCATTCCTCCTCGTACGTTTTCTCGGGCTATCGGTAAGAATTTTGTTGCACATTGTGATTCTCATAGTATGATCGTTTTTGAGGTCTGTTGGCAAGTTTTTAGTTGCGCAGCTCATTCCTCTTCGTACGTTTTCTCGGGCCATCAAGAAGCATTTTATTGCACGATGTGATTCCCATAGAACGATCGTTTTCGAGGTCTACTGGCAAGTTTTTGATTGCGCAGCTCATTCCTCTTCGTACGTTTTCTCGGGCCATCAGCAAGCATTTTATTGCACGATGTGGTTCCCATAATACGATCATTTTCGAGGTCTGCTGGCAAGTTTTTGATTGTGTAGCTCATTCCTCTTCGTACGTTTTCTCAGGCTATTGGCAAGCATTTTATTATGCGATATGGTTCCAATAGTACGATCTTTATTTGCGCGAGTAGTTCGTAGGGTCTGGCACTGGGGGCAGACCCTTGTTTATAGCAATCCAAAGGATCAGTTCGTGTAGCAGAAAACCTAACCTGTTTTGGAATTAAGCTGTTCAATAATAATACAAGTATTTACATCTCTCTCACAGCATTTACATGCATCTCACACGTGCTACTTTTTCAAGTGCTGGGCGTTCCACTTGTTTGGTAGGCTCTTCCCGGTCTTGAGTTCTTTCAGGACATATACGCTATTGGCAAGTGCCTTGATTACCTCATAGGGCTTGACCTAGTTAGAGTCTAGCTTCGAGAAATTCCCTATTCTGATCTTCAAGACCCAATCCTCAGCATTAAATCGACGAGCACTAACCTTCTTTGCATAGTAGGACCTGGCCTGCTGATGGTACGAAGCCAGGTGAACCAGGGCCATGTCCCTTATTTCTTCCAAGAAGTCTGTGTTGTGGCTTAGCTGCTACTCGTTAAGCGAGGCGTCTCTTACCATTTCGGAGCGAAGGGTCGGGAGGCTAATCTCAGTCGGGATCACAGCCTCCGACCTGTAGACCATAGTGAATGGTGTTCTTCCTGTTGATCTCCGCTCCGTGGTTCGATGGGCCCACATAACGGCCGGTAGCTCTTCTAACCACCTGCCTTTAGCCTTCTGCAAGTTCTTTTTAATATTGCTGAATATGGCCTTGTTCGTTGCCTCTACCTGGCCGTTCCCCTAAGGGTAGTTTACAGATGAGAAGCTGAGCCTTATATCATACAACTCACATAGCTCCTTAAGTTTAGCGTTCTGGAACTGCGTGCCATGATCAGCGTGTATCTCCTTCGGTATTCCGTATCGGCAGATTATGTTTTTCCAAATGAAGTTAATTGTGTCTGCCTTATTAACGGTCGTTTAGACTTCAGCCTCTACCCATTTAGTAAAATAATTGGTGGCCAGCAAAACGTACCTTCTTCCTCTTGGACTTCTGGGGAGCTCTCCAACGATGTCCAGGCCCCATTTAGCGAACGGCCAAGGAGTTATGTTCGAATGGAGTTCCTCCGCGGGTTGGCGCTTCATGGGGGCAAATCTCTGGCACTTGTCACATTTCTTGACAAATTGGGCTGCCTCGGTCATCATGTATAGCCAAAAGTATCCAGCCATCAAAGTTTTATGGTCGAGGCTACGTCTGCCAGAGTGGTTGCCGCATGCTCCCTGGTGGATTTCCTCCATCAGCTTTTGTGCATCGACGGGACCTACGCACCTTAGTATTGGTCCCATCGTTGATCTCCTGTATAGTCGTCCCCCCACTATCGAATATCTGGCAGCATTCAGTCTGATCGACCTCGCATCCTGGGGGTCCGCGGACAGGTTTCCCAATGCCAGGTATTGGGTGATGGTTTCATCCACCCCTCATCTACAGAGTCAGTTGCAAACACATGGCGTGCGGGGGTCTCTCGTGTTTTCACCCTTTAGCAGAATCTTTGCGTGTCCGGTCGTCCCCCCGATCGACGCGCTTTTAGCTAGCTCATCGGCCTTTTGGTCCATCTCCCTTGGTATTTGTTCAATATTAAAACTGCTAAAGTGGGTTTTCACCCCCATTACTCTGGAGAAGTACTTGTGTAATCTCGACTCTTTTACTTCGAAGTCTCCCCTAACCTAACCCACAATCAGTTGCGATTCAGTCTTTACTGCGATGCTCTTTACTTCGAAGTGCAAAGCCAACTCAATGCCTTGCAGCAGCGCCTCGTACTCTGCCTTATTGTTCGTTGCCTGGAAATCGAGCCTCAAAGCTTTCTCTACTCTGAGTCCTGCTGGGGTTTGCAAGACTATTCTGATACTTGACCCCGAGGTATTCGTGGATCCGTTGGTGTAGAGGGTCCAGGCTGAAGGGATGTGAGGTAGAGACGTCTGAAGCAGGCTGTGCAGCTCGCCGAAGGATTGGATTTCCACCAGGAAGTCCACCATGACTTGCCCTTTCTTCGCCACTCGAGGTCAATACTCGATGTCGTATATCCTCAGTTCGATGGCCCACTTGGTTAGTCATCCTGATAGATCCGATTTGGCCAAGAATTGCCAGATGGGGAAATCCATATACACGGTAACCGAATATGCCTCAAAGTATTGCCTGAGTCTTTTCTTAGCGTTGACCAAAGCAAGGACCAGTTTCTCTGCTATACTATATCGCGTCTCGGTGTCAGGAGTATACGGCTTGTATAAAACACCGGCTTCTGCTTACTGTCTTCCTCGACAAATAGTACGGCACTGATCACTACTTCAAACACTGTCAAATAAGTGTACAGGTGCTCCCCCTCTGCCGGGGAAGCCAAGATAGGCAGATGAATTAAGTAAAGCTTGAGCACTGTCAGTGCCTTGTCCTGCTCCTCCCCCCAGACGACAGTGGAGCTTCTCTTTATACAGTGGAAGAAAGGTTTGCATCGGTTAGACATCTTGGAGCTAAACCGGCTGAGAGCAGCTATCTTCCCGGTTAGGCGCTGGACCTCCCGAATGGTCGAGGGTCTTTGCACATCTGCAATTGAGGACAACTAGGTTGGGTTGGCCTCAATGCCCTTTTCGGTCATGATGTGCCCCAGGAACTGGCCGGAGGACACCCCGAACGTGCATTTCTTGAGATTCAGACGCATCCGGTATTGCCTCAGAATCTGAAAATATTCGTCTAGATGTCCCAGATGGTCCAAAGCTTCTTTACTCTTCACGACTATATCATCGATGTAGACTTCTATAGTCTTCCTTAGCAGCCTGGCGAACATTTTGTTCATAAGCCTCTGGTAGGTTGCCCCTGCGTTCTTCAAGCCAAAAGGCATGCGTCTGTAACAATACAGATCTCGCTCCGTAATGAATGCTGTGTGGATCTGGTCTTCCTCATACAGAGGGATCTGGTTGTATCCAAAGTAGGCATTCAGGAAGCTCATCCTATCGAATACAGCCGTCGCATCAACCATTTGGTCGATCCTTGATAGGGAGAAGCTGTCCTTCGGGCAAGTCTTGTTCAGGTTGGTGAAGTCTATACAAGTACGGTCATCACCATTTTTCTTCTTCACTACCACCGGTTAGAGACCCAGCATGGGTATACGCATTCCATGATCAGGTTATTCTCCAGTAGCGTCTCTACCTCCTTGTTGATCACTCTATTTTTCTCCGGCGCGAACCTTCGGGGTCTCTACCTGACTGGAGGGAAAGGGGTCAATGTTCAACCGGTGGCAGGCGTGTGCGGGGTCTATCCCGGGCATGTCATCGTGGGACCATGCGAAGACGTCTTCATTCTGCCTAAGTAACACCAACAGCTCATTCTTTTTCTCCTCAGGCAGTAGGGCCCTGATTAAGACTATCTTTGCCGGTTCTATTTCTGTCAGGGCGGCAAGTATTTGGTCCAGCTTTTGCTCTAGACCTGGTCGTGCTTCCTGGGAGCTCTCTTCGGCATCGGGACGTGTGCTCCCGGTTGTCATTCTTGAAGGTGCCATCTGACGTTGTATGGCTTTTTGTTTGGGAAAAGCGCGATCGTGAGATTCCTACTCTTTCTCTCGCACTCAACGGTTTCCCACAGACGGCGCCAAATTGTTGGTGCGATTCTTACCAGTTATCCACGTGTCTCTGAATTGCTGACATTGTATCTACCAACTGTCCACACATCCTTGCTATCCCAGAGTACTTTTGACTTCAGGTTGGGTCGGAAAGGTGGGGGTGGCTACCTGCAAAAAACTTTCCGATACTTAAGTCAGTTGTTCATCCCTGCGGAGTAGCAAAGATAAAGTTTTTCGTTGTATATGTCTATCTTTTTCTCTCTTTTTTGAGGGGGAAGCAAGACTCATATATATAATCCTAGAACTGGGAGCTTTTCTGGCTCTTAATCTCTGGATCAAGTATCTTTTCTCATCATGACTTACTCCAGAGATCACGGGCCGTAATTACCGTGATTTCCCTTACATCGTCGTGGCCTGCTTTCTGTCGTCCCCTATGACTTGAGCCTATCGGGGGGCGAGACTTTGACAAACCGCCGTTCTATTAGGTTGGTTTGCCCAATGTGTGCACCTACCCAAGATCGCATTAAATGCCCTGTCTGGGTCTGGAGTAGTGTGTTGCCTCCCATGGTCTTCTGGCGAAAGACCTTCAAGGCTTCTAACCCCTAGCTGCCGAGGTAAGAACTAGATTGGGCCGAACCATCCAGGGTTTAGGATGGATTCGGCCCTGGCCTCAGACGGTCCATGGGCCCATACGGTATTTATCGCATGCGACTCGTGTGGCTTTTAAATGGTTACTCTAGGCACGTATCGGATGGTGTGCCCTCTTTATGATTTATTTTGTCACTCAATCGTCTATGTGGCACGTGATCTAAGAACGGGCCCCACAATGTGTCCATAGTACGTTTCATTTTTTTTTTGTTTCCCAATTTCGTCGAACAAATTTTCCTTATTATCTATACCGTTACGATACTAGTGTTTAACAAACAAATATTAGTATTGTTCGAAAAAAAAAATAATATTAGTATTAACGAAATTTATAATCCGTTTCCAATATATCACGAATTTTGGTCCAAAAATATATACTACGAATTACATTTAACATGATAACAATTTCTAGTGGCCATATAAGAGTTAACCTAACCGTAATCACTTTTTTTTTTCAAGTGTCTAAAAGAGATTTTTTTTTTTTCCCCCCTTTCTTTTTGGTCCCCTTTCCGTTTGAACCCAAAAGTTGATATTTGGAAGACAATATGAGATGGTAGTGTTGCCAAATAAAAACAGTAGCTAACTTGAATTGTTTTGAAGTGATAAAGTATGATAAGTAAAAAGTGTTATGGCGTTGACAGATATGTCAAAATTTGGAGGTCTGAGATTAGTTAGTCGCCCTCCAAAATTTGTCCCTGGTTCTTATTCAGCCATATTTGGTGAATATTTTTTTCTTGGGCACAGATTCGACTTTCAAATTGAGTTGCCAAATTGCAATGCGGTTAAGTTGTCAGTATGATATTTTTTCGCTAATCTAGCCTCATTTGGTTTAGACTTTGTGATTACTCATTACCCAGTAAATTTTTATTTTGTTCATGGTGGTAGAAAATATCATTACATTTTTCATCACAGAAATCGACTCGTCTTCTCAGTAACTATCCTTGATTTTTCTTGTTATCAAATATAAAATATGTAACCTGACCTGATTCAAGTCCTCGTTTTATTTCTATTTCCTTAGTAGTCTACATTATTAGTTAAAGACCGTTGTTTTCACCTCTTCTTTTTTTAATTATTAAAGGAAAAGGGCAAAAAAAGGTGAAGTTGTACGGAAGTCCTATAAAGAAAACCGACCCTGGCAAATACTAAACAATATGCTGCTTGAACTCCATATGTATAATGAAATGAAGCCCTAATGAATGGAAATTCTCCCAAGTCTTAACTACCTTACTTTTATTTTTTTTTGGGTTCATAGCCGACAATCTACACTTAAAGGGTAAGACATGAGCCTTAATAAATAATAAGCACTCTCAATTTGGTTTAATGACGCGGCGTAATGAGACTCGCCCGTGCTATATTATTTTTTTTAATTATTTTTTACATTTTTGTCGCTATGCTTGCATTTCGTTGTCGTTTGTTGAGTGAGTGTGCTACGTAGTACTCTTTGGGGTTTTATATAATACGTACTCGTAAATCGAAACTTTGCTTTTCTAGAAAACTTTGTTCTAAGCTTTCACTCACCACTCTTGGCCTCTAGCAACCTCGTATTGGACCACTCATGACAAACGACAAGTGCTTGACCACGTACGGGAAATTAAATCTTTTGACGAAAGCGTAATAACAATGTTTACACGACTATTTAGTTAGACAAGACTATATTAATAACAGGTTCTAATCCACCTAGGCAAAATGTATTACTACTTATCTATGTGAACTACTAATCTTAATCTTCTGTTCTACGAAGACTAAGACTTCCTTTCTAAGTTATCAATCTAATAATTATTTTTTTTTAGTCACTATTATTTAACGGATCTAATAATTATAATAATGTGTATGAAAAAATATCTATTATTAATATATATATATTTTATTTTTTATTATAAAAAAACGTATTTGATAAATTTTAACTGATCAAAACAATACTAATATATAGGTAAAAAAAATAAATACTGAATTGGTGTTTATATATATATATGGTCATGTATATATATATATAGTTGCGAATTCAGTAAGTATTTTTTTATCTATGTATTGGTAAATTTTTTTAACTGTTAGATCACCATCTAATGGTAATCCAACAGCTATAATAATGTGAATAAAAAATACGTGTATCATTAATGTTATATTTTTTTCTTATTTTTTACTATTAAAAATATATAAATAAATTTTAATCGGCTAAAACAATACTTATATATAAGTTTAAAAAAAATTGGTATATATTTATACTTTAGACTCGAGACTACCGAAATATCCCTAATTATTTATGGAAAAAAAAAGGTGGGACACATAACTACCAATTTTGTAGGACAAAAATAAAAGTTTAGGTAACACTTACACTAATTAGTCACTTGATATAATTGTAAGCACCCGTCATATTATTTAACCATATGTTTTCTATAAAATTTAGTCCTGAAAGGGCACATTCCACTTCTAGTCTCCTACTAACATGTACCAACTAAAGGAGAATGAATGCCAATCTGCTGAGCTCATCACATCCTCAATTATTATTTTCACTAGGCTTAGCTTCAAAAAACCAGTTTTTCTTCAGAAAATCCATAGACTACAAACTCCAAGATTAACAATATAATTTTGAACCTTTTATTAAAGCTTATATAGAATAACTGTCACATAGGACTTGTTTGTTAACATTTTTATTTTTCGTTTTTTGGTTTTAAAATGAAAATCAAGATGTTGTTTGAGTAAGTCTTCATCCATCTTTCAACTTTAAATTAAAATTAAAAGTTGTCAACCAAAACAAATAAAAACCACTCTTTAACACTTTTCCTCTCCTTTTTTTTAGTTTTGTTTTATTTTTGAAATAAATCCCCCCCCCCCCCAAAAAAAAAACATTGTTTCAAGGTTATTCGTAACGATAATGTTTATGGCGAGATTTTTTGGGAGACAAACAATGTTTTTAGGGTCCCATGTACGGCAAAAATCAACCGTCCAATTGACCCTTTTTGGCACCAGAAATTCAAGTAGTGGAGCCCTAAATAAGTCACGGTCACTATATTGGCCGTCCACTGACTGTTTCTAAGCTAAAATTATCACCAATCGCCATTATACCTTCCCAACTAGATATTTTCGTTTCTATTTCTTCTTTAAAAGAAATATTTGATATATAGTTAGCAACAATTTCATACCGTTATTAAATGGTCCTAGAGGTACTAGCTAGAGCTTGATCCAAAAGTGGGTCACAAAATGGTGCAATCCAACAGAAAACATTGTTAAGTACTATCACAGAATTAAGCCCTATAATGGTAAGTACTTATGCACATTCCATTTTTATTTTTATTTTTCAAAGAACAAATAATAATAATAATAATAAGAGAGAAATGGGTTTTGTTGGGTCACTACAATGATAGAGTAGGATAGTGTCAAAACTGTAAGGCACCTAGAATCAAGTGAAAACATATCCCTTGATTTTGATTGCAATTGGGTAATTTGATGGAAACAAGCTCACATGCACATGGGACGGTAGTAAGTCTCAAACAAGTATATTAGGTCTTCTGGTATTTGTCCACATCTCTCTTTCTCTCTCTCATATATATATATATATTTAAGTAGCTATAGGTGTATATATAGATAATATGCATAAGTAGTAGCTGTCCTTACTCCTTTGTTTGGGATTTTAAACAAATTAGGTTATTATTTGGGGGCCATGCCATTGTGTACAATAGGGAAGTAACTCAAATCATATTGCAACTCTGGTCTCTGGTGGTGTTTTAATTGGGTCTCTTCTCTTTGGTTGTGGTGTGCCTCCTTTTACTGGTTGTCACTATCGTAAGCAACCAACTTTGGGCTCAGACCCTACGGCCCAGTCGGTTGGAGTAGAGACATCTTCTCAGGTTTGTGGCCCCACTAGCTTCCTCCCCCACCTATCATGTGGTGATTGGGCCCCATAAGGCCCATCTATCCTGCACCCCAATCAACCCATTTAGCTCCTCATTTCACTCTACGAGCCATTATTGTGCTTCTCTTCGTATTCTATTATTTTCTTTTCACGGCAATCCAAAAGACTTGTTTATGTGGGGCCATGATTCTCGAACGTCAGCTGATATCATAATCAAGTATATCAGAGAAGAAAAATAATTAACAAATATAAAAAATAAAAGGTTTGTCTCTTTGGTGACATCTTTCTCGAACGTAAGATTATATCATCAATCACATATTTCAAAGAAGGAAAAATTTAAAAAGTGAAATTAGGTTAAATATGCTCTGTAATATCCTTATTTTGGCCCATATGCACAAGTTAAAAAACATTTGAAAAATATACTTGCGGATGAAAATACCCTTACTAATACCTAAGAGAAAATATGTTTCTTCCCCTTAAACTCCTCATTTCTCTCTCTCTCTCCAACTCTCTCTTTCGTCTCCTTCTCTGAAGAGCCAAGAACCATCGCGTCGTTAACCGAGGAAGACGAAATCTCGTCGTGCTGTCTATCGTAAATCTCTCTCACT
>JXTB01000311.1:254218-296304 GCA_002914805.1 Parasponia andersonii | reverse complement strand
AAGGGATGGCTCTGAGAAGAGTTTCAAAGCACCAATCAGGTACCGAACCTATTCATCTAGATTTCACTTATCTGATCAAGGCAATGTAGCAAGCATTTGCTCAGATGAGTTATCGAGACTATCAACCTCTTGCTCTGAGGGAACATCAGTTGGATCAATTTGATCATCTTCAACGATTCATGCATATCTAGCCAGAGCAGCTTGATAATAAACTAGAAGCCCTCACGGTAATTGCTTGGTTATGTGAGATAAAGAGACACTTTTGGGCCTTTGGTACTCCGATTGAGTTTTGAGTTGTGTTTACTGTTACCCATTTCATGGGGAGTGCCATTCGCTAGTGGAAGATAGTGGAATAGATACAAGATATGGTGGGTATAACTTGGGAGGACTTTGAACGGATTTTTAAGGGCCCAGTATGCCAATGAGAATCAACAGAATGAAGTTGTGAACCGGTTTGAGACTTTGATTTAAGGTAACAGAACAGTGAATGAGTACCTGATAGAGTTCACTGAGTTAGCAAGTGTTGCTCTTGAACCAGATACGAGTGAGAATTACTGAGTTACCAAGTTCAGGAGTCATCTAAATCGAAACATTTTCAATAAAATTGGCACCCAAACTTTCCATACTCTTCCTGAGATTGAGTGGCTACCCTGTGGGCAGAGGCCATCGAAGAGGGATTGGATTCTCGGAGGAACCAGAGGAGAGGAAATAACAGGAAAGTCACTGGAAGGAACCATGGGCAATGGTCAGCCCAGGATACTCTGAACAATGGGAGCTCGAAAAGCAGAGGATCTTTAGGGGGTGGCAGAGGCAGTCTGTATGAAAGATATTTTGTTTGTGGCTAGTAGGGTCATTGGAAGAAAGAGTATCCCAACCGTCTAAAAAAATCTCCTATTTCTCAAGGAGGACTGCAGAGGAGCCGGTCAGATTCTATTTCTTATTAGAACACTCATGCAAGCCCACAATAGTCATGGGGTGTTTCGCAAACTTTTACTCTCCCTCAGCCTTATCAGTACTAATACCATCCTCAGGGTTATTCTCAGAGTTTTCTGACTCCAAAGGTCTCAGGAAGTCAAGGTGGGCATGGATATGGCGACAGTGGTCTAGGATCCAGCAGCAGCTATCCTAGCCCTAGAAGGAGCAACAAAGGGAAAGGAAAATTAACTGGCCAAGCCTATGCTTTTACTGGGACAGACGACACTTAGGATTGCACCGGCCGAGGTATTGTTGATGGTATGATCCTTCTTTCACACTCTTAGGCACATGTTTTGTTTGATACTGATGCATCTCATTCATTCATATCCTTATTGTTTGCTTAACTATTGGAGTTAGAATTTTTTGATTTGGAATATATATTGATGTTGGGTATACCTATGGGAGGAATAACCGATGTGTTTAATATGTATAAGTCTTATCGAGTTATGGTTGGTGATAGGAAGCTTCTTGCTGATTTGATTGTGTTGCCGATGTGACAGTATGACATGATACTCGGTATAGATTGGTTGTCGAAGTATCGAGCCATTGTAGACTGTCATATGAAGTGGATGACTCTTTTTCCTAGTGATGGACATCCCATTGTCTATCAAGCTAGAATGAGTCTGTTGGAGCCTAGTCCTATTCTGAAAGAGTGTATAGGTGGAAGGAAGAAACTCGAGTATTATGGGAACTTGTTTACTATTGATGGCAAGATGAGGACAGACGGTCAAGACCTATAGTTTCCGGTGGTGAGTGAGTATTCAAATATATTTCCTAAAGACTTATCGGGATTACCACTAGATAGGGAGATCAAGTTATGCATTGAACTAGTTCCTGGAGTTTAGCTAGTTTCTATTCCAGCCTATCGCATGGCTCCTATTGAGATGGAAGAATTGAGAGAATAGTTAAATAATCTGTTTTCCAATGACTTTATTCTCAGTACATTTCTCCTTGAGGTGCTCTTATTTTGTTTGTGAAGAAAGCAGATAGTTCGTTGAGACTTTGTGTAGACTATAAGAAGTTGAATCAACTGATAGTGAAGAATAAGTATCATTTGCCAAGGATATATGAGTTGTTTGATCAACTCGATGGTTTGAGGTTCTTCTCCAAGATTAATTTGAGATTTGGTTATCATCAGTTAAGGATAAGAGAGGATGATATACCTAAGATAATATTTAGAGCATGATATGGTCACTTTGAGTTTTTGGTGATGCCGTTTGGTTTGACAAATGCTCCAGCAGCCTTTATGGATCTCATGAATTAGATCTTCAAGTCATTTTTGAACCATTTTATGGTTGTCTTCATCCACGACATCCTGGTGTATTTCAAAACTCGAGAAGAGTATGTCAAACATATGGGGATAGTACTTAAGACCTTGAGAGATCATCAGTTGTATACCAAAAAATTAAAGTGTGACTTTTGGATGTCAGAAGTGAAATTTTTGGGGCATGTGATTTCTCATAGAGGTATATTAATCAATCCCACTACGATAGAAGTTATTCTAGAATGGGAGAGGCCGAGAAATGTGACAGAGTTGAGGAGTTTCCTTGGTATAGTAGGCTAATACTGTTGTTTTGTGGAAGATTTCTCAAGGATTACTTTGCCTTTTACGAAGTTGACTAGGAAGGATGTCAAGTTAGTTTGGGATCACGAAAGTGAAGAAGCTGTTATCAAGTTGGAGCAGAGTTTGACCACTGCACTAGTTCTTATTGTTCCTGACAGTAACGAATCTAATGTGGTGTATACCGATGTTTCAAAGACGATTCTGGGATGTGTCTTGATGCAGAATGATCGAGTTATGCCTTATGCTTCTCACCAGTTAAAGCCACATAAGAAGAATTATCCCACCCATGATCTGGAGTTTGCAACCGTAATCTTTTTGTTGAAGATTTGACGATATCACTTGTATGGTGTGAAGTTTGATATATTCTCCGTTCATAAAAGTTTGAAGTATCTTTTCACAGTATCATCCTAGTAAGGCCAACGTTGTAGCTGATGCATTGAGTAGAAAGCCTTGTAGTGTACTTGCCGCACTAATGTTTAAAAATTAGAGGAACTCAATTACAATTAGTGACTTCAACTTGCATTACTTCAAGAATGAAGGGGTAGCTTGCCTGAGCAACATTGTGATTTCACTATTACTTCTCCAAACTATCCAACAGAGTTAGTAGCAAGACAAGGAGTTGAGGACAACCTAGAAGCGGCTTCAGAATGGTCAATAATTAGATAGTTGGAGTACTAACACAGAAGGGTTCTTATTTTTCAGTGAGAAGTTAGTTGTAGCTAATGACCCTAATCTTTGAGATACCATTCTAATTAAGGCTCACAAATAAAGGTTCATAGTACATCCGGGTAGTGATAAGATGTATCGAGACTTAAACAGGCAGTGTTGGTGGAAAAGAATGAAAAAGGATGTAGCTACCTTTGTAACCAAGTGTTTGACGTGACAGCAAGTCAAGACTGAACAGCAGAGGCCAGCTGGGTTACTTTTGCCGTTGCCAATTCTAGAGTGGAAGTGGGATAAGATTACGATAGACTTTGTGACTAGTTTGCTAAAGACCTCGAGAAAGAATGATGCAGTTTGAATGATAGTTGATCGGTTGATGAAGAGTGCTCACTTTAAACCAATCTGGATAGATTACTCACTTACTAAGCTCAGTAGACTATACATGGAGAACATTATATATTTGCATGGTGTGCCTTCAAGCATAGTCTTTAACAGTGATCCAAGATTTACTTCTAAGTTTTGGAGAGCTTTACAAAAAGTATTGGGTATGTAGTTGGATATCAGTATAACTCACCATCCGGATATAGATGGTCAGTCTAAAATGACCATTCAGATTCTTGAGGACATGCTACGTTGTTGCTTACCAGACTTTGGTGGAAACTAGAATATCATCTTCCTTTAATGGAATTTGCTTATAATAATAGTTACCAGACCAGTGTGGGTGTGGCTCCTTATGAAGTGTTATATGGGAGGCCGTGTAGATCACTTTTGTGCTGGGCAGAACCCAAAGAGTGTGTTACTTTTAGACCTGAACTGATTGAAGAGACTACCGAGAAGATCAAGGATATCTAGGAGAGACTCAAAGAGAATCAGAGTCGCTAGAAAAGTTATGCTGACCTGAAGAGAAGTGAGGTAGAGTTCAATATTAGAGATTATATATTCTTAAAAGTGATTCCAAGGCATGGTGTGACAAGGTTTGGAGTGAAGGGTAAGTTTGCTCCTAGGTATATTGGTCCTTTTAAGATCACTGAGAGAATTGGACCAATGACATATCGCTTAAGTCTACCTGCACAGTTGGGTCACGTGCATTATGTGTTTCACGTGTCGATATTGAAGAAGTACACGTCAGACCCATCTCATATTATTCAGTATATGTATATACCGATCCAATAAGATGTGTCCTATGAAGAGGAGCTTGTTCACTTATTGACTAGAGAACTGAAGGTGCATCACAATAGAGATATTCCACTTGTCAAGGTACTTTGGGAACATCACAAAGAAGATGAGGGTATTTGAGAACTCTAGATGGAGATGTACAAGAAGTACCCTCATTTGTTTAACTTTCAGTTGGAAGTTGTATTTTGATGCAAACCTTGACTTGTTTTTGAATTTCGGAATGAAATTCCTATAAAGAAGGGAGAATGTAAAACCCCAGATTTTTAAGCGATATTTTGGTCATTTTTATGATTTTGGATTTTAAATTGGAGGGACTAAGTTGCAAAATTTTAAAGGTGTTGAGACTAAATTACAATTTTTGTGGAGGACTAAAATAAAAGGATTTGAAAGTTGAGAAACTGCTTTGTAATTTTGAGAATATTACACAGTCCTATGCAAACCCACGTAGGTTTACTTTATTCTTACCCACCTTTTCTTTCTTCCCTCATTCTCTTTCTGTTTCTCTCCCGACCAAGCCACCGAAGAAGCAAAAACCCAGGCGCCACCCACTAGTCATTGTCCGCCACCAGCACCCTCAACAAAACTTTGTCGCACTGCCAGCAACTTGCTGCCCAGCTCCCGTAGCCGCCGGAGCCACCAAACGCCGGCAAGGAGCGCGAGAAACTGCAGACGTTTTTGGTCACTGGCAACTATTCCGGTTATCGTTTGATCTCTAACCGGGTTTGTTGAATCCGCATCATCACAAGGATCGTCAAGGTATATATATCTTAACCCCGAACTATATGAATCAAAAGTTTCTATTTTTAGATATTTTGAATTGTATTTAAAAAATAGGGAAGTTTGATATATATATATATATATATATATATTGCCTATATTTGATGACCAGCACGAAAATTAAAATTAAAGTGCTAAAGATTTGCCTTGATTTACATGACACTGGTCTAGTGTGGGCACAGACTCGAATTAGACAAGCTATATATCTAACCTAGCTATTTTGGGTGCTAGAAATTCAGTGAAGAAGTATGTTTATGGATTTAAAGCTTCGTTGAGAAGTTGATTTTTCACAAGAGGACGATCGAAGGCTTGGAATTAATTTCTAACCTTCCTGGCGATCGTCAACGATACTTTGAGAATTCAATAGCGTCGTATCGCTATTCTTGGATGCAGGAATTCAGTTACTTTCGTTTTATATCGTTTTCGAAGAAAACTTATTTTCTACAATATATGAGAACAAATGTAGTTTTTGAATTATTTAAATATATGTGATGGACTATAATGGTATGATATATACTGTATTATTCTGAGAATTTTTGAGTACAGGTTATTCTGGGCATATCAGAAATAGGGTCGTTATATTGTCCCCTTTTTCTATAAAAACCTAATATACTTATTTTATTGAAAAATCAGAACACAATTATTTTTATATTTCAGTTCTGTATTACACGTATCATAACATCATACATGAGCACCGTGTTAGCATTGTAGATTTATAGTGTAGCGTTGCATGCCCCACTGTCGGTGTAGAGTCCGTAAACACGCACGGGATTTGTTATTTCTGATTACCTCCTCATTTGACAGTCATAGGCAATTTGGTTGCCCCTCCAGGTTTGGTAGGCGACACATGAGTGTCCCCTCCAGGTATGAGTTTAGTTTTCAGACAGGCTGTTAGGCACACGTAGTACCATCATTCTGAGTTTCTATAGATAAGAAGATGTAAATATAAGTTGATTTGTATCATGTACATCTGAATTGAATGGTTTTGATGATACTGATCTATTTATACATAAACATATGGATTTCCCTTTTTTGATCATTATATATGTATGTATTAAATTTAAACTAACCATGCATGGACTTTCTATCACTAAAATATTTTCGATCGAGGTAACTGTTTTTCTTACTAGGCATTGTATACTCACTCCCTTCCTCCTTTCCTCAGGTGGTGTCTAGTGTGACCTTGGTGATCAAGAAGAGTAAAAGGCCATCTCGATTGTAATTCGTTGTCTTGGTAATGGTTGAAGCGTGTTGTGTGGTATTTGGACTGTTTGGGTTTTGTCTTAATATTGAACCAATATTTCTACATTCTATTTTTTGTCTATGAACTCATATACTCTATTCAGGTGTTTGATTTTGACATGGATGATGATAATGCTTGGACTTATATTTGATTTACTTTTTTTTATATTTATTCGATCTATATTGAATGGTATATACGAACTGTAGGAGAGATTCACGAGATGAAATTCAAAATATTTTATTTAAATAGATTGTTTTATGAAATTAGAACTTTTTAGACACTTTTCAAATAAATCAATGAATTTTTTATCTCTGTGAAATTCTCCTTCTGCTACTAAACCGAATTTGGAGTTATGACACAAGTATAAACATATACCGAAAGAACATGGTCTTCCAAGGCCTGACTTCTATTTTCTTTTAGAGAACATTATCCTAATATAAAGTGGGGTTTATAAATTTATATTAGGTTCCATTTTTCTTCTTTGTTTTTTCTTTTTAAACGGTGAAATGTAAATAATAAGGTAAGGTGGAAGAAACTTGCGCACACACCGACGAACCCGAGCCGTGCTACCAAATTGCGACTCGGAGGCCCGAAAATTTACTTAACCGGGAGTGCAAGTAGTATGCAAAAACACAAATTGAGTACTAGTCGAAGAGGGACACTAGGACTGGGACTTCTGGTACCCCATAACGTCCTAAGCAAGTTAGTAGTAGTTATTATGTAAAGGGGACCAATATTCAATCAACATCTCTTAGCTATTATGTGTAGCTACAGTGTCTCTCAATGATAACAATGTTAGGGAGAGTTTGCCTATGAAACTAGCTGCCCACAAGCATGTGGTCATCGCCCCACTTTGGATGTTGATAGATCAAAAAACAAACATCCAAGTTTCTGCCAATTTTCCTATTCAAGTTTCCAATTTTTGCCACCTCTGTTTCTCTCTTTATTGTTATACACAATTCAAATCTTACGTCCAATTTTGTTGTCCCAGTTTGTGTTTAACAAAGGAATTTATGCCGCGTCGTTTAAAATTTAAAACTATCTATCATTTTTTTTTTTTATTTTATAAGTTTCATTTTAGGTTCTGATATATGATCTACATTGATTGGTTTCGTTGGATATGAATTACATCACCACAGTTGGACAAAGGTTCGGGTTTATATATATATATATATATATATATAGCATTGAGCTAAAATATCCCACCCAAATAATGAGGCACTAGTCCTCAAAGTAAAAATATTAAAGCTAAAATATCCCACCCAAATAATGAGGCACTAGTGCTCAAAGTAAAAATATTAAACAACTCAAGCAATATTTGTTTTCCTATCCGGATAGACGAGTATTGCTTGTATTAGCAGTCCTCTTTTTTTTTCTCCTCTAATAATTTGGTTGTAGGCTTCTGCGTAGGCATTAATGAAATTAAATGGAGTACCAGGTCTTGCTGTTTGTTTTTCTATTATTGATTTTTTTTTTATGTGGGGCTATTGATTAAATTAGGTTGTGGCTATTAGGACCATTATTCTCGGTCTTATCACATAATGTGACAGAGCATAATTTGAAAAAAAAAAAAATAAAGTTTGTGATTCTCATTGGTGAAGTGATATAGATTGCTTCGTTAGCCGAAGTACTTTATTAGTATTTTTATTATGATTTTCCCGTTGTATCTTGGGTGGGGGGTACTAAACCCGTACATTAAATCGGGTAATTATTTTACTTTTTTGAGAATTAAAAGGTCAGTGTACAGTAATCAGAAGACTGCAACCAATCATTGCAACTCGGTTTAACTTAATTGTATCTAACAATAGACCTTCTCATCTGGACTTAGCTCATAGTATAGAAACTCTAAATGTTCCTGTGTATATATATATATATATATATATATATATCTACGTAGATCAATTAATTATATGCTGCTTGTAGTGTTTTATTTTATTTTTTTGTGTAGTTATATATTCCAAGGGAAAATCCTGCTAGAAACCGAAAAATCAATCATACATGATCAAGATACCGGTATTGTTTTTGACCGACTAATAGTTAGCTATTCTTTTATGGTCGTGATTCGAATTTTCTCTTAGTTAACAAATTTTATATTTTACTAGCTCATTCGTTGCTTCGGTAATAACAGAGATAAGTAATAACTATTCAAGAGGTAACTTAGACTAAGGGATTATACTAAAATAAACAAATAAAACCCATAATTTGCATTTTCATTAATATCAAATAAAATTTTTTATTTGCGTTTTTATATTAAATTTCACTAGATCCATATTATATAATCGAAATTAGAATTAATTTTAAAAGCGATTGTTTTTAACTTTTGAAATCTGATACAAAAATTTAAAAAAAAAAAAAAGAATTTTTATGTGTTTGAAAGTTGTTACCG
This sequence comes from Parasponia andersonii, assembly GCA_002914805.1. Classification (NCBI taxonomy): domain Eukaryota; kingdom Viridiplantae; phylum Streptophyta; class Magnoliopsida; order Rosales; family Cannabaceae; genus Trema; species Trema andersonii. The sequence continues at coordinate 287,520 of JXTB01000311.1, read as the reverse complement.
TTCGATTTTTAAGAGATCATATGTTGTTTTTCAGTTTAAACGGTTGCCTTCTGATTATTTTATGGATGTCAATATATAATTTTAAAGAACAAAGATATTTTTGCCCTAATTTTAAATTCTAATTTTGATTATGTATGTAAATTCGATGAGATTTGATTAAAAAATAATATGTAATTTTTTAGCTTAAAAGCCAAAGGTGGTGGATTTATGATAGATATTATTCTTTTGGATTTTTTTTCTAAATAAAGTAGTTTTTCTTTTTTGGAAAGCAACAAAGTAGGAATAAGTTCAGGTACTTTGTATATTTTTTTCTTCTTTAAAACAAACCCACTACACAGATCTTGTGCATGACTTTGGATTAAGTAGCTAATTACCATTTTTTTCAAATGTTTAACTAAATATACTACTATCATTATATTTTACCATTTTTTATAAGAATTAGTCAATAATTTGTCAAGAATTCATCAAAAATATATCTAGAATCTATTAAGATCATTACTAATGTTAAGAATCTGTTAAAAATCTATTAATAATCTATTAAGATTGTCAAGATTCCATCGAGAATTCATCAAGAACCCGTCAAGATCATCGTCAACATCAAGAATCCATTAAAAATCTATCAAAAATTCATCAAGAATTTATTCAAATCGTCGTCAACATCAAGAATCCATCAAAAATTTGTCAAAAATTCATCAAGAATTTGTTCAATTCATCGCCAACGTCAAAAATCGTTCAAAAATCTATTAAGAATTTATTTTTCAAAAGTGATATGGCGACAAAAAGTGGCATAGAGCAGATTTATAGCTAATTTTTGAAGATTTAAGTCCCAAGTCCTAAGTGTTGGTGAAACCTATAACCTGTTTGCAATGCTCAACCAAAATAGTCGATCGTTTTAATTATGATCAACGTGACCCTACGTATGAAATGTGAAGTAGTCATAGAGCAACCCTAGCACTGGAACGAATTGAAGCAGTGGTCGGTCAGCTTGTGAGCACGTGTTACGCGATAGCGTTACCAACTATAAAATATACGGATTGCATGAATGAACTAGGAAAATATCGTTTTTTCTTTCCTTATCTTTTTTTTCTTCGAAGTGAGAAAAATATCGTTATCTTAGGGAAATCCCAATATTTTATTGAAGTTGAAAAGTCAAAAAGCTGGAATATGTGCGACGAAGAATTACAACTTATGTAATCCGTGGATATAATCGTATATTGAAATTATCTAGATATAATCGTAAGGTCAATCATGTTAAATTATCATCATAAATTGTTGAAGAATAGAAATAATGACTCATAGCTAATTGTGAGAACCAGAAAAGCACGAACGTGATTAGTGTAGCACAATCAAGAATGCATGAGTTTCAAAACACGAGGATTAACTGTCTTCTAAAGTCAAATCACTTTGAGTGTGCTTAATGAGATCTCTATTTAAATACGAGAATAAAGAAGAAAAGCGATAAGTATTATGATATGAGTTGGATCATAACTTCTATAGTTTTCTCATCCACTGTGTATACTAAGTTAACTAATTGTGACCTCATCATTTACAATTGGGATACTATCAAGTCTCTGCAACACATTACAAAGCTCATACACAATTAATGTCTTTAGATTCCAAATAGTTAGATCACTAATTTGGCCCACTTAATTAAGACAGCCCATAAGCATAATATGTATATATGATTGTCATTTAACTAATGTGAGCCCAGATAGGAAATAATAAAACCAAACAATCCCACAAAGGGAATACAACCTTTGATTGGTTCTTGTGTTGGTGGTACCTATATATGTAATCTCTAATAGATATCTACTGAAAGAGTGCAATCAATATATATATTGAATGATGAGAAACACGGATTTTGATATAAAAATATCCAAATTATACAATATGAAATTCAGTTTCACAAAGTGTTCAAGATATTCACCAAAATTGTTAGTTGTTGAACATCGTAAATTTTTTGCATCTCAAAGTAATTTGCTATCAGAAAAACCGGTACCAAACTTCATTTTAATGGAGACAAATAACACCTTACTACCTTAGTGAAGTAGTTCCTTACTCTTCAAATCCACAATTACATCCCTAATTTTTGCCATTCAATTTTGATTTTTCTTCAACAATTTATGCCTAGATTTTGGCTAATTTCACATATCCCCTGAGAGTCCACTAATAGGATAAATAAGTGAATAAATAATCTCACATTTTTGCGGATTGTGCAAAAGTTATACCTACTGAACTAAAATTGTTAGAAGATCCGCTACTAAGTTGTTTCCAAAGTAAATTCTAAAATGACATAATTTGGTCTGAGAAGAAGCATTAGAAACATTACAAAACACAAATTTCATGTAACCATATTTTGCATTGTAAGTTGGGAATTCAATTGGAATTATAAAACGTTTTCCATTTCTTCTGCACGAAAAGTTGATGGAACAAGAACAAACATTCAATTCCAAAGCCATCTTAACCCACAACACGTTAGGTAGTCTTTTTGGTTCAACAGTCATATCCCTCATCCTAAAAATCCCAACCTTTTCAACCTGTTTTGCATACTCCTGTATCTGGACACTTAATTCAAATGGGAATTTCTCCACCAAATTCGCCTATCACCTTGACCAATGCCACTGCTTCATCCCAACCGTGCCATCCAATACCACCCTTTGGAAAAAGCTTTCCCACCCAAACTAAACTTAGACCAGTTTTTTCCCATTACAGATATAAATTGTCCTCTTTGCAAATCCACCCAGGAAACCATCGAACACTTCTTCCTGTTCTATCCTCTTGCTACACGAATATGGTTCTCCTCTTCCTTCTCCCTCCCATCACCACCCTTCCATATCAGATTGGTTTAATTGCCTGTGGACTCTTAACACAAACAATCCTTCAGCAATCCTCATCTTTGCTTCAGTCACCTAGATAGAGGCCCTCATTACACTCCATCATCTCAACAACACACGTCGTTTCCTATTTTGGTTGTATTACTTTAAACTCTATTCCTGAAGATGTACTTTCTGATTCAGTCGAGTGGATTCCCCCGCCCCTGGGTTTTGATCAATTTAATCCACCATTTCCAGCCACACCAAAAAAAAAAAAAAAATCAATCCCACAACACGTCTGTAGCCCAGAGAGCCCAGGGCCACAGCTTACAATAGAAAAAGAGGGCCTTTAGTCTAGACAATGACAGATTTCTCAAAGTACCACTCCCCAGTTGACTTACTGAGTTCATTATTCATATACTCAGTCAGTATTTAAACTGATATTAAGTGATGAAGTACCTCGAAATGACCAAGTGTCCATGATGGACGCCCACTCTGATTTCCCTAGAAAATAAAAGAAACTACATAAACACTCGAATATTTTCCTCAAATATTCATATGAAATAGTAGTAGGGAATGTCGTAATGATTATTATGATCTAGTATAACCACGGGCTTTTAGCCCCTGGTTACTTGGTTTAGACACAATATATTGGTAACATGTAGAATAGAACGTTATGTATCAGCTTTCATGGAACATAAGTACAGAGCAGTAGTGGCTATAAGGTTGCTATGGGAGCGAGAGGCATGTTATATAATCCCTTTTATTCTTCTAATCCTGAGAATTGGCAGAAAAGGTTTTAGACGCTTGGTCCCTAAGAAAGTTTAGTTTTTGTTTCGAGAATTTGCCAAAGAAGAGTAAGATTAGGGACACACTTTATTTTATTTTATTCTATTTTATTATTATTATTATTATTTTACATCAAATAATGTGGTAAAGGTATCATTTTCAATCGCATTTTACATGGTGGAAATGAATGTTCTTACAATTACTCATTCGAGAATGAAAGAATCTTTGGGAAGCTAACCTCATTTCTCTTCAAGAGTGTGCCTGATCTCTCTTGAGTTGGGTTTGGTTCTACTTGATATGAGGGGGCAATTGTCTAGTGGAGAAAATAGAATGTACATATCGGTCATTCTTGCAAGTGTGTTAATCATGGGATTGCTAGTTGGAAGCTGTTTCAATTGATTCGTATGTAATATGGTTAGAAGTGACTCCATTGGGTGGAAGCCCTGGTTTCTACGATATGAATTCATTTATGGAACATGTTAGTCCATCTTTCTTCCCTCCCACCACCCAAAAAAGGGTGCAGAACAGCAACCAAAAACTTAGTTTACAACGAACTTTCAGTTTCACCGCCCTTTGCTTCAACCGGAAGAAAATACGGTAAAAAAAAATGCAAATGCAAACTATAGTTGGTGACATTTTCTCTTAATACAACGTAGGTAACCTCATTAGACCAGCAATTATAAACTTGCAAACTATTGCTTTTTGAACAATCCTTGTCCAAACGATTGAACCATTGCTAATTCTGACGGAAAACCATACGAATTCAAGTATAATGCCTGTATTCATTTTGGAACTTGAATCTCATTATCCTCGAACCATAACCATGAAAAGCGACAAGCAATAATGTACTACAAATAATTGACACCCCACTGGTGAAACAGTGACAAACGAGAGATAGAGACTGGAGTTTTGATCCGTGACGATTAACATCCAATACAAAGTTATTATGCTTCAAGACTCTGCAATCTGCGCATACGCGTCTGACTTTGTTAATCCATGAAGCATTTTGTAGAACTATCTGGTTTTAAGCACAAAAACTCAACACCACCTCTTCAAAATTTCAAGGTATCAACTATCAACCCTTAGCAAGATGTGTAAAGTGAACTTTAACCAAGCAAAGTATGTCTATGAAATTCAAATCTTTAGAAGTTCACAAAATACTTGACATTGGCACTCATCAATCCGCCATAAAGGGGTGTACAGTGTTGTAATTTACTGAAAAGTGGTGACGGAGGAGGTCAAGGAAGCTAAGAAGGATATGGATATTTATTCAAAATTTATTAAAAAAAAAAAAAAAAAGAAAAGAACAAAAAGAAAGACGGATAAGGTTATCCAGCAAACAGGCATCTCCATCTTATATGTCATAACAGTCTGGGCCAACTTTTCAATATATGTTCGGTAAACTAGCAAATGATAAGAAATACTGAAAGAAGAATCCTCCGCATACAAAAAGTATGAACTTTAGTCTTATCTCATTGAACAATAACTAACAGATACAGAAAGAGAGGAAAACAAAAGGACATGTTAGAAGTTTCAAAAAGTTACATACAACTTGGTTATTTTCCTGCACAAAAGTCGGTAAGGACAGCCAAAAACAAAAGAAAGATTACCTATACGCTTAGATGATTAGGTGGTTAACCTGAAACATCTCCACCCCTTAGCTGTTGAATTGCATTATACAGTTTCCGCCGAGGTCCAACAGCAAATACACCCATCTCCTTGAGATCTTCAAGCGTAAGTAGTAGCAGAGCTTCCTCATCGACCTCGTGCATTTCAAAAACATCAGCATATTTACCAAACCCCATCTCCTCCAGCCATGTTCTAACAGAATTTGTCTCAACTTCGTTGAATTTCATCTTGTCCCATACACCAGCACCAGATTTAGTTGCATCATTTCCATCGAAACAAGCATCCTCACTCCAATAATCACCAAAATTTTCGTGCCGCTTTGAGTCATTATTGGATTCATACATATCATATTCACAAGCCTCTTTGCTTGTGGCAGGCATTTCGCAATCAGAAAAATCCTTGAAAGCATTGCCTTGGTAGTAATCATCACCTATGTCAAATGTGTATCCCCCAAACTCCTTCTCACCATACTCTTTCCCATCTAGTCCACTAAACTCCGGACTGAGCTTAGAACCCCAAGCACTTCCAAAGACGCCATCGTTCCCTTTCCTACTTTGCCCTCGCCGCTTCATAACTCTACATTTTCGGGTTATATTACCGAAATCTAGCGTGGATTTTGTCTTATCAGTTTCATCTGAAGCTGTGAATGCGAAAGCCCTCGAAGAGTTTGGGTTCTTATTTTCTCTGTTCTGTTGAGAATCATCTGAGTTTCGGGGAGAGACTCCCGGGTCCGAAACCGTTAACTCAGAATCCCTTTTCTCAGAAAACCCACAAACTGGATTATTTTGCTCTATCTCAATAGGGTTCACAAAATCATTCCTCCACCTCCTGTGCGATAATTTTTCCTTAGTCCCTTGAGAATACCCACATGCAAATGCTGCAGAAACATCTCCTATTTCCCCTAACCTAACATTTGGGCGCCTCTGTCTCTTTGTATTCATACTTAATATCAACATTATGCACAAACCCTAGAATTCAAAAGCCTGAACACACCCAAAAAAAAAACACTAATCAACAGCTATATCTCAGAATCACCAAAAGAGAAAATAAACCCAGAAATTGATATACTAAAAAAATCCCAGATACAAAATCAAACCAGTGTAACTATAAAGCTTAATCACTACATAAGTACATAAACATCCCAAATAAAAATCATAAACAACAAAAAATTACTAAAAGAAGCAAAATTCATATCTCAATCAGTCAGTATAGGAAAACCCAGTTCAGCTATAAAACAAGAGAAAAATAAAATAAAATAAAAGAACAGAATGAACCTGGCAGAAGACAACAGTTCCATTAGAGTTTGAAACTCTTTTTTTTTTCCCTTTTTGCGTGTCACCCAAAATTGAGAAAATGTTGAAATGGGCTTTTATCAAACACTCCAACTACGAGAAATAGCACACTAATTTGGCTTGGTTTTTGGTTTTGTTTTCACTTGAGCGAAATCGAATGAGTGGAAGAGAACACAAAGTTTTGCTACTGATGTTTACAAGGAGGAGCAACAAGTTATGAGAACAGAAATAGAGACCCAGATTGTGACATTTAAAGTGCTTAGGGACTCAATTTTAAATATATAGAAACTTACCCCCCCCATGAAGGACTTGATGAGAGATAATTGTCTACTGCTTCAATATCGTAAGATTGATCACAACAGTACACGTGGCAATTATGAAGCAGGTCTTTCAACTTGTCATGTTGTAATCGGTGATGAGCATCAAGTTGCACGTAGTTTTGGAAGCATGAAATGTATTCTTGTAGACAGTGGGCTCAAACTTTTAGTTATCTCCTCTCTCTTTGTTCCCATGGTTTAATAAAATAGAATTAAAAATGGGAACTAGAAAAGAAGATTCTTGAACACCAAGATATCATTTATAGAAAAATTTTAATTAAAAGTAAAAATTTAGTGGGATTGACTATTTAATTGCGGTCAGTTTGAAAGAGGATATGTTCAAATCTGTGCTAGAAGTCTACCAAACCACTTGTTATAAATATAGGCTATATCCTGCATAGCTTATAACAGGGTCCTCACTCATTAGGCTTAAAACAGGGGAAACATTAGCTGTTTAGTTCAAAAATACTATTGAAAGGTCAGATCTGGATATGCAATTTCAAATGGAAAGCCATTGGGTCCTCTATGTTTACTTTATGAAAGATTCAATGATCAGTTATTACCAGTATCATTAAAATATTGCGATAGTATCATTAAAATATTGCGATATTTACCGTGATAATATCTATATTTAAAATGTCAACATCAATATTAGTAGAACGATTTCTTTTATTCGTGAAATATATGTAAAATGTCAATAATATTTGTTAATATCGGTAAAATATTAGTAAAAAATAAGCTAATACCGAGATATTTATTGTCGGGACATTTTGAAATATTAACAGAATTGTCAATTTTTTTCCAAAGTCATCTTTTTTAAAAAAATAGAAAAATGGTAGTAAAAAATATAAATAAATCATAATTTTCTCTTCACATCGATTATCTATAAATTTTCAATATAATTTAGAACTAATTACATTTGTAAGATAATATGAAATATATTGAATAAAATAGTGAGATGTGTATTGTGATTTTAAAATTGTTCTTTGAAATGAAATTCGATCGTTTTTCTACTACATATGTATATTTTATTACCTTATATATTATAAATAGAAATTGTTTTAAATAAAACTTAGTATAAATAATGTAACATCTCTTGTTTTAGCATTTTCTATAGTTTCCCTTCCAAATTTTGAGTTTTAAAATAAATTTCAGTAATTTTTTGAGATATCTTCAATATCGATATTGTTATTAATATTATCCGTAACATTAAATTTTGATATCGACATCGACATCAACATCAACATCGACATTTTAATCATTGATTACGAGGGACTAAGTCGCTTATTTTGAAATAAAAGATTGAACAATGGCTTAGAAGATTAATTTTCTAAAAATGTTGTCTCTTTTCCCCTAAAAAACTTGTTTTTTTTTAATAATAACTAAAAACGTTATAGAGTTAGAGAGTAGCATACCTTCTAAGCTTATGTAATTTCTAAAATCCTACTTGAAACTATAGGTATTAATTGGGTTGGGCCGTCTATGAATAGCCCAACACAACTTTGAATAGTGTATGGTTGAGCATGATCCAACGCACATTTTTTGTGGGCTTAGGCCGACCTTATGCCCAAGTAATGCCCAAGCACCGACCCTAATCAAAGATTATTTATATAAGGTAATGAGAGGCATCGCGGAGTATTTCGAGATTATTTTAATTGGAATAGATTAGATCCAATAACGTGTTTATGTTTATAGAGGATCAACCAAATGTATTCGTATATGGACCTAGGTCCTTTGGAAAAATATATTATATTTGTGGCTAAACCTAAATAGATTGAGGAGATAAACAATGTGTTTTCATATGGTGGCCTTCTCGTTTCATTTTTTAAGTGTCCCTATCATATGTATAACTCATGACTACGTGAAATTCTTTAGTAAGCTTATTAGTGCCCTAGAAGAAGTGGAGGTTAGGCAGTAGAGAACACCAGTCCCGAAAAATGATTTTTTTAGTAGTGTTTTAGTATTTTGTGACTTTGTATTAGGGGTATTTATGACCGATCTGGACAGTCTAAATCGCCAATCCAGAAATCAATCCGAATGTGTAGTTTGGCTAATTCACCAATCCATGTGGTTTGAGTTGGTCAATTCAAACCAGCCAGACCACACCTAAATTTTTTGTGGATAGTTTGAGTGGTTTCCACAGTTTGAAAACTTACAAAATTTGAATTAACACAACATCAACTAAGGTCATATCATAATCATATTTCATCTAAAATATAAAGCCCAAATATAAAATGAAATCACAATATAGTTAAAAGCTATAACTAAATTGAAAGTCCTAGTTAACTTAAACTTAGTTACAACTTACAACTTAATAAATATTAAAGAGCAAACTTAAAGTCTTTAATCTTAAATACATTACAACAATAAGACTTAAAGTCTAAAATATCATAAGAGTCTTAAGTAATATAGTCTTAAATAAGCTAAAAGTAATCACTTCTCAATTAAAATAAATGAGATTAAATTTTTAACTATTAATACATATATATATTTATATATATATATATATACAAACTTACTGGACAGTTCGGTTTGAATCCAACTGAATTTATCCAAAATCAAGAACTGAACTGGCTAAATTAGTTTTCATATTTTCTAATTTGTAACCAGCCATTTAAGAAGAGAACACGCATGGTTCGGTGTAGTTTGGACTAGATTGGATAATTTCCGCGATTTTACAGTTATTTTGAACACTCACATAATTTATGACTACTTATTAATTCTTAATTTGTCATAATTGTATAGTCACAAATTGTATGCCCCGTACAATTTATAACACCACTAAAAAATGTCAATTAAAAAAAATGCTAGAAAAGTTATTTTCTGCCAAATTAGTACTATCCACGTTAATTTTTCTTGAGTTATTTAATTCAATTTTTGTTAGTACGGGTCCTATTAGAAGAGTTGTATATAATCACTCTAAGCCATATTTGTAATAATGTTATGATTGTGTGTTTTATGATCCATATCCAATTAAGTATACCCTAAAACAAGGAATATTTTGTAAATTAATTTTTTTGAAAAGTTATTGTACAAATAAGTGTCTTTTAAAGTCATTTTGAAAAATCCTTCTCGAGGAAGAGAAAGAAGAAGGAATTGTAAGGAAATTGTGGAGAGATTGAGAAAGTAAGAAAGAGAGAGAGAAAGCCAAATGCAAAAAAAAGTTGAGGGGAAAATTTTACTTTAAAAGAAAATCATTAAATGCAATGTTGTATGGATAAACTTTAGGAAATTAGGTGAAATATACCTTTTTATAGTCAATTTTATAAACTATACCCCTCTCAATATATTTTAGATAACTACACATTTTTTACAAAAAGAGATGAAAAATGACTGATGTATCCTTAAGTAAAAAACACTAGACAAGTAAAAGATACTAGACATGGTGTCGAGGGCTAAATATGTGTCCAGCAGCTCGATTGAAAATAAAAGGTTTAAATGTTGAGCGCTAGACGAGTGTCATGAGCGCTGAATACGAGTGTTGAGTCGCTCTAGACAAGATGTCTGTCTAGCAACTCGATCCTCATATCTAGCTAGATTTGTATCCTTATTTGAATGTTATTTGCTAGATATAGTGTCAGGAACGTTAGACACCTAACTAGATTTGGATCCTTATTTGAATGTTATTTGTTAGATATAGTGTCAGGAACGTTAGACACGAGTGTTCAAAAGCACTAAATAAAGTGTTTAGCAATTTGACCTTTTATATCTAATCGAAATGTGGACCATTGATATGATAAGTGTTTAGAATATTTTTGTATTTAAAATAATTTAAAACTTAGAAATGTGTACTCACCTAAAAATTATTAAGAATTATGTATTTTCTAAAATACATTATAACAAAAATGTATTTTGCAAAGAACCCCACAGATTTATTAAGATAGACCACGACAAATAACTTAATTGGGAAACCCAAAAAAAAAAAAAAATCAAATACTATTATGAATTAATGTATTTTGTTGAAATAATTGATTATTTAGTTTATCCGTTTTCTTTTTAATTATTATTTTAGGAAGAACGGAATGCAGTTTCAAATATGTATTTTGGTCTCAAAATTTTGAAATAAGAACAATAGTTTAGCACTTTCTTAAAGACGAAAGGGAAAAAAAATCGACTTAGCACTTGGTAACAAAATTTCGGGTAGTCATGTTTTGTATATTTTCTATCATGTTTAGGGAGACATGATTTGCTTCTCTTGCATAATCAAAGTTATTTAGTTATTTTCCCATTTAAATATATATTTTTTTTTCAAAGAATTGAGAGAGGCTTGCACTAGTTTTAGTTTTTTTTTTTTTTTTTTTTAAAAAACAGGATTAATTATCTCGAAAAAAAATCCTTCAAAAAAGTCTAAAAAAAAAAAAAAGATTAATCTATCCTTTTGCTTTGTTTATTACGAAAAAAATAGGATCATTTTTGTCAGGGCGAGAAGAAGAAGAGAGTGAACGGCGGGGAGCCAAAAAGTCAGCGCGAAATGGCGATGGACTTCTGGCACAAAGCCCGAAGCTTAGCCGAGGAAGCCACCAAGCGTTCCCAGGAGCTAGCCAAGGACGCGGCCCGCCGAACCCAGGAACTCACCCTCGGGGCTTCGAGGCTCTCCGACGTGGTTTCAGAGACCGCCAAGCGCTCCAAGGAGATCGCCGCCGAGGCCTCCAAGCGAGCCGAACAAATTCGCTCCGAAGCCCTCAAGCGAGCCGACGATATCAAGAACTTTGCCTCTGGAATCACCCCATCTGCTGCGCTCGACCCCACGGAGCCTCCGCTGGGGACGACGAGTAGTGCGCGCGAGAAGGATCTGGAAATGTTTGGAGTGACCGAGGAGTTGAGAGAATTCGTCCAGGGCATCACCACCGTCACTTTTCGGGATTTCCCTCTTGAAGGTATTCCCAAAGTTTTCTCTTTTGTATCTGTTTGGTTGCTGATAAAATTTTAGACTGATATACAGTATTCACGTGGGTTTGGTGTGCAATGGGGTGATAAGAAGTAAGTGTGCCTTATTTTGGTAATAGGAGCAGTATTAGTGGCTACCCAGATTATGAATTTGTTCAAATATTAATGTCATATTGAGAATTTGAGCGTGTAGCTGCTGTTACCTCCTCCCCTTTTTAATTGGAATATGAACCTTAATACATGGACTATTATTCACATTAGCAGAGAGTTTCAAGAGTAGTGATGGGTATTCTTACTTTTGTTTGAGCAATATGCTTAGTCCTTACTGATACTGTTCGATACAGAATACGAATTTCAACAGAAAGCTCTTTGTGGAAAGGTTAATGAGTAATTTCATGTTAGTTGCCTCTATGCTTTTAAAATTTAAGAGCTTAATGTAATTGGTTTTGTTTTGCTGGCAGATGATACACAGTTGTACGATGTTCATGCAGTCTCAAATGTTAGGCAGGATCTCTCGGAGTGGCAAGCAAGACATGCCAGTCTTGTTCTTCAAATTGTCAAGGTAGCTTCATTCTTCTTACACAAGTAAAGTTCAAGAAATTGGATGCAATGAGGAAGGGGAATACATAATCTGAAAGGCAGGGTCTTTCTTTTGTTCTAGTGTTTTTCAACTGTTCTAACCAAAAATTCTTAGATAACAGATGAAACTTTTCCCTTTTATCAGCGAATGGGTAGTTTCTTTTCAAGTGAATACCAACAAAGATATGAGGGAAAGTTGACTATTGTAAATCAATAGTTATTTATTTCCTTTATTTCTTATGGTCATTAGCTGTAAATTGATTTAGTCTTTAGGTGTTAGAGAACGTACCCGTTTTGGTTTCCTGTACTGTGTATAAATCTGATCATTGTCAACGATAAATTCATGCTATATTTTCTCACTCTTATCTCTGTTTAATTCTGATTTGCAGAAGAAGTATTATGTTCAAGAGATGAGGGAATGAGATATGACTAGGATGCCAATCCAATTGAAAATTATATGGAATTGTGTTTCTCTTCAATATTTTATTTTTCTGTAGACTGTGAAGTATATTGTTCCTGGTTACTAAAAAGTAAGTCGACTGGTAAGAAACTTCTTTAACTTATTTGTTGCAGGAAATCTCCAAATTAAGGTACGAGTTGTGTCCACGCATTATGAAAGAAAGGAAGTTTTGGAGGATATATTTTATACTAGTAAACAGTCATGTGGCACCGTAAGTTCCTTCTCTTATGAATTAACGGTTAAACTTTCACTCTAGCACTAGAAAATAAGCTTGCTGGATTCTAAATTATGCTCTGAGTCAGAAATCTTAAAATTCATCCTGCACTATGATTAATTTTGCAAAGATAGCCATGTCAATGTTGGACACATGGTATAAATATAGCTGTATCCATGTTGGAGATTTGTATTTTTGGAACTTTATTTTTGCTGTTAGACTCCTCAACATATCTTTTAGGATAGCTTGTACACTCGAATGAAGCAGTGTTTCCAACTAAATTTTGACGTGTTTGTGCGCATGCTGTGTATTTGCTTATGAACTTTGGTACATACCTAACACTAAATGAATAATGTATAATTTTGACACAGCTGGTAATGTCCAAATTTTTGGTCATTTTGAAAATTTATACCTTTAAGATACTGTTTATTCTTTTGGTACATTTGATTAACTATTTGTATCTCATTCTTCTTTTAGCTTTGAGAAGCGTTATTTAGAAGATCTTCAATTAAAATCAGCAGTAGAAAAGGATGATACAGTAAAGGAACCAACGAAGGTTGAAAATCTTAGATTAAAATCTGCTGAACAAGAAAAAGATGACACAAATGAACCTACAATGGTTGAAATAACTTCTAAAGTGGAAGTTAAGGAAGCAAATCAGCAAAGTAAGACATCAACCTCGTCATCTACTGAGCAAGATTTGGATGTCTTTCTCTTGGGAGATCCTGAAGACAGTGATGATGGTCCAGGTGTGTATTAGCTTTTATTGACTTGTTGACGCAGTTGCTGCATGCCTGCATATTTAGTCCTTACACTGACATATTTTCCCCATGAAGTGAAAAATTGTTTTCTATGATCAGATTTTGTGTGCCCTAACATGTATTGATGTCAGTTCTATTCTAGCCATATTGAATTAGTGGAATAGAGCATTAACATTTAACAAAATAGTGGATTGTTTAGACATCCCACTACCACTCTGCTTTTGGCAAAATTTTACTTGTTATTTTGCATTGTTTTAGTAAGTCATAGACCCATACTGATTTTGGAGTAATTTTTCTTTTAAATAACTTATTTTTCTCTTGAATGGTGTTCATTCTTCAAAAAGATGAAGAATTTAGATGTTGAAAGCATAACACCCGACTATTCTCATTAAGGAAAAGGAAATCTTCATTTTGTTTTTAATTTCTGAGTTTTGGTAATGCCTGTCTTTTCCTTTTTTTGTCATAATTTGAATTAGTTTGCCTGTGTTCCATTTTCATTGCCCTCACTTACATGTAATCTGTAGATATGAAGTCTAATGTACTTTCTAAAGACCTGTGCTGAGGCAACTTAGTTTTTTCCTGTATACTGATTATATCTGATATTGCAGATGATGATGATGGGGACTTTGATGGTGATTTTGACAAATTGATGGATGGCTTGGTAAGCTGAACTCTATTTGTGTGTGTGTGTGGTTGGAGAGGGGGGAATGGACCATTCTTTCACTTATCTTTATAGTACATTGGCCTTTTAACCAATTCATTTGGATCTTGGATTTTAGGGAGGAAAAAAAGCAAATTCCTAGGAATTCCATATTCTTTTGTTTGGATTTTATTGAAGATTGAAGGAAAAATTTTTACGGAGATTCTTTAAGCAACGTTTTTAATAAATTTGGAGGATTTAGATTATAATGAAATTATTGTGATAGAAAAAGTTTTGAAAACTAAATTTTATAAAATTTTAGAAAATTATTTTCCTTCAACTTTTCCCTCACAGTTTGTTTCCCTACTAAATTCCAAGTTCCAAACAAAGGCTTAGGGATTCCGAATTTGGAATAGTAATTAGTCAATGAAACTCTCTTCTTATGCCTGATATTTGGTACTCTTATTGTTCAAATAATAGGGCTGAACTTGGCACACTTCTTTTTTTGTTTTTTTTTTTTTGGCTGAATTTGGCACACCTCATATTGTGTTTTGGCTATTTGTACTTCTGGCATCATTAGTTGAAAGTAAAACAAGAATATTCCAATTAAAAATAAAAACAGAAAAAGGTAATACAAGGATTCAGTATGAGTAACTGTATGATATTACCCAGTTCAACTAGGGTAGCGTGTACTTGGCACAGCATACATACATGCAGGGTTTATGGATTAAAATTTGTATGAATATGTTAAGTATATATGAACATGTTGCGCATGTGCATCTTGATCCTGCATACAGCTTCGTATGATGCACTCAAACTGTCAAACATTGAAAGCTATTCTCAAGATGTTTGCGAATATCTCTATCATCCCTTCAAAGTCTAAACGTACTAGAAGAAAAAGAAAAGGTTGAAATTGTTACGAAACTGTAGTCATAAATAAATATGAATTTTGTACAAGTCTCTCTACCTAGTCATGTTTAATGTAGGTGGTCGTTTAACTGATATAGTTTTGAAACTTGCTTGAACCTCAGGACGATGAGAAGGATAACTTGTAGGAAGACTGCGTAGACAGAAGTTGTTGGAGCAGTATTTGAATTTGCTTCTTCAGTACATAGGAAACTTTTGCCTTGAAGAATGGGTTTAAAATGACAGTTTACCAGTTCAACAATTTGAAAGCTATGTTTATAATTTCAGATCACATCTGGTTTCTTTGCCTTTTCACTAGTTTCTGCTATGTTCATAAATCCTAATCATTTTTCTCTTGCCGTTTTATTTATTTACTCTTCTTTTTTTCCATTAGGACCTTGCATAGGTGGGTTTTCTTCTTTGTAAATAAAATACTATTTAAAGTATGTATACTATCTTTTTTCTAAATTTCATTTTGGCCTCTACACTTCAAAATGTCTAAATTCTTGAATTTTCTTCTTCCTTCCATTTAACTCGTTTCTGTCACTCCTTTGTTATGACTAGACAGATTAAAATGAGACAATTACCAAATTATAGACGTTTTAAAATTTCGTGACCCAAATGAAATTTGAGCATGGTTCAGGCAAAATGAGATTGAACTCACGGGACTAGCGGGCGACCTTTTTGGTTCACTTATAACAGGGGAGCGGTAAAAAAGGGTTAAATGGGACAAAAGAGAAGATTGTGTGCCTAACTAGGAATGTTTTGAAGTCTATGGGTCAAAATAAGATTTGGCTAATAGTTTAGAGGCCCAATATAAGATTGAAGTTTTGAAGCTTTTTATTAATCTATTTTGGCATTTAAAAATGTGCACCACTCCATGGGTATTTGTTCCTTAATGCTCACTCTCGATGTATTAGCAAAATAATAGTACATTTTGATTTGATTGGCAACTAATTTTGCAAATTTGCTTGGATTTGTATGAGAAGAATCAGACATAATGCAACTCCACATGGCTGTCATAATTCATAACCAAAAATCGAAACAAGCTGTATTCTGGTTTAGTAGCAACAACAACAACATACATGATACCTGTATGGTATTTGTCCAAACATTCTCAAATCTCAATCATTGCTGCCTTCCTTCAATATATATATATATATATATATATACACACACATATATGGGCACCAATCCAGTACGTATTTTTTTTTCCCTATGTATAGGTATCAATTTGACTAGATATTTTTTTTTTACCTATGCATATGTATCAATTTGACTAATGAAAATTTAGCATGCACATTTTTTTATTATAAAAAATAAGAGAGAAAAAGAGCATTAATAATGCACGTCTTTTCATACATTTCATTATAGTCATTGGATCACCATTAGATAATCCAACAGCTAAAAAAAAATACATACTCATAAGTAAAAAAAAAATACTTATTGGATTGGCAACTTCTATATATATATATAGAGGTTGCCAATCTAATAACTATTTTTTTAATCTATAATAAAGTACATAAAAAGACGTGCATCATTAATGCTCTTTCACTTTTTACGATAAAAAAGTATACATACTAGATTTTTATTGATCAAATTAAAAACTATGCATAGGTAAAAAAAAATACATACCTTGGTGCCTTATATAAAGCAAATAAAAAAATAAGAAAAAACAAAACAAAACAAAAAATCCTTCAAACATTTCTAGTATACTTGTTTGGTTCAAGGAATCGACGTATGACATACAATAGACATACGGTCATTCTGCTCTGAGTAATGTGGGAATAACGTCTTCTTTTCTATATTTCTCTCTCTTCAGAAAAATACCAAAAGAGAGAGAGTACTAATTCTGACTGGCTTGAAGAAACCCTTTCTTGTACACTTCTTAAGATGTATTAGATATGAAAATGTTACATTGGCCTACTTTAATTATTGGACAGTTCCTGCTTGGCAAGATGTTTCACTACCCAATGAAGGCCTTAGCAAGATGTTTCAATAACCAGTTAATGCCTAATTAGAACGAAGTAGAACTTACCCCCATCTTATTTTAATTTAAAGAAAGGTAATTTAATGCTAAGAAGTTACTCATAGAAATTGGACTTACCAAATTTTAGTATAGTATAATCGGGCCACCTTCTCTTTAAATGTCCAATAATAGATATTCAACTCGACATGAGAGACCCTTAATTACAGCAGCATATCTAGCATTGTTAGGGGCCATAATATTGTTTTTTTGATAAAAATTGGCACCAAAATATTGTACCAAAAACTTATACTAATAATATGACATCATCTTTAACCACACAGTTTTAAATGGTGTGATCTCACTTTTAAGCAATAAGTGATTGAAATTTAAGCAATAAGTGATTGAAATAAATATCGTGAAAGTTCTCAGTATAAAATATTAGTATTTCTATTTTTAATAACTCACATTTTTTTCTTACAGTTATATGGAATGATCGCCACTATTATCCAATATTGATAAGTAACATCTCGTTTTAAAAAAAGGTGGGTCTCACAAATTAGAGTCCACTCTTTATGAGATAATTAAGCTAAGTAGTGCTACTCATTTATGTCTTTTTAATGTATCTTATGTTGGAAAAATGGGTTAAGGAAACAATTTGGGCTTGGCTTGGGCTTGGAGCCCAAGTGGATTTTAAAGATTAAAATTTGTTATAAAACCCATTTTCATGGACCATTTTGAAGCTAAAAATTGAGTGGGATCCACATCTTGTTGATGAAAGATCTTAGTGAATTTTTGTTCTCCTCTGCGAGGACATCGATTTCGTATATTCACACGCTCAAAATGGTACATGGATGAATGAGAAATTGTTGCTCAAAAGTACACCATTGAAATGGAAAATGAAAGGAAAATATTATAGTCCCACATTGGTGGGAAATACATGGTGCAAGTGGTTTATATAGAACCTTGTTTTGTGATGGTGGTAAGAATAATAACCACAGATGCTCTCTCAGGCGCGCACAGGGGGTGCAAATCTTCAGGGTTAGGCCTGAAATTGCATGGGCTCGTGTGTGCCCGCACCTACGGACACGAATGCCGGGCCGAAAGTTGGACCATAGTGAGCCCAACCTTTTGTTGTGGCTTAATATTTTTTTTTTCCATTATGAACCAGAATGAACTGAATGTTTTAGATGTTATTACACAGTTTAATTTTAATGAAACGTTAGTAACAGAAGCCTTTCTAGTTTCTGGAAAACGTTTAATGACTGGTGAGATTAATGAAAATTTTTTTCTGGTTTTGCTACCAAGTCCCTCCTTGGAGACTATAAAAGGTGAGCTTCCCCTCCTTATTCCACACACCAAAACAAAGAAACAGAAGCCTTCTTCTCTTTGCCATTCTCTCTCAAGTATTCTTGAGTTCCTCAGTTTTTTTTTTTGCTAGAGCTTTTCGAGTGTCTAGAAATTTTGAGTTCAAAGCTATCCAGTTCGTAGAGTGGAGGTGTTGGTGCTTCACCTGCTACTCTTCATCGTTGTATCTTGTGAGATTGATGCTTGCAAAATCCTCAAGCATTCTGGTGGAAGGAGCGAATCAGTTTTAAGGACTCTGTGTAGAACACAGCCCTCGACGGTTAACAATCCTTTGTTTTGAAGTACAACCGAAATTCTACTCAAAGTTGGAGCATAATATTTTGGTAACATTATTTATCGAAAAAATTTATTATAAACGTTTGTAACCTTATATATTGCATGTTACAACTGGTGTGACATCTTAACCCGCGGACTACGCTCGTCCAAATTTGGTTTGGTAATCCTATATTTCAAAAAAGAAATTAAGAGGAATTTACTCAAACATACTATACAACTATTTTATATTAAAGCCTCTTTTCCTTGTAATTGACATTTCTAATTGCAGTTCTCTCCTCTTGACCTTATAATTGACTTTTAAATTCAACACGTTCATATAGCTATCCTAGCTTAGCTCCTAAACACATAACAATTATCCAATTTCATATGTTCTCTCTTATTCTAAGTGACCTGAACCAACGGTCACGTTGAGTGGGTTTGTAGTGCTCCATTTGGAAATAATTGTGGCCTATCGTTGAAAATGATAGCAACGATATGTACATTGATGATCAAGTACACATTTTAAAACCTTTTTTTTCGGAAAAAAAAAAAAATAATAAAGAACGAAGGTTGGTGGGATAAAGATCATCTGAGTTGGACCAATATAAGAAAACCCAAAATCCCAAGTCGAACTGGATAATGATGTTTGGTTCCATTAATTAGTTGACTTGGATTATGATTTGTATTTATATTTGTATCATTTATATCGAATGAGCCATAGGAAGAACCGAAGGAAATTTACAGAATTTTAGGTACCATTGGTTAATCTAGCTTAGTCCTATCCTTTCCATTCAAAAAATTCAACATCTTTATCAAAATCATCTTCGGTTTATTTATTAATCGAGCAATTTTGTGACGTAATCGAGCATGTCTAGTGCTGTTGTATGTATAATAATTGGATTATTGTAGGGTTAAGCAAGGTTCCCTGCCTCTATAATTTGACCTGGTTTATTTAAGTAGACCAATTAACGATGCCGCCAATAAACCTTAAACTCGGTGAAACAATCACAACTAGTACAATATTTATCATAAAAGAGATGGAAAAAACTAGCAAGGAAAAAGAATAGTTCAGACTTTTTTTTTTTGTTTAATTTAGTATAAAGATGATTTGAACAAGATAGAGAGATATCTTAGAACTTTAATATATCACATTGTGAATTTAAGTGTACACATCATATATGTGTACTTTGTTTGTAATTTATTCCTCCATTTTTGTCTGTAGGAGTTTAATTTTGTTTATTATTTATTGGTATGAATTATATGGATGTTTTATATATAGTTTGTTCCTACGTGATCATCAATAGAAATTTAATTTGGTTTGTTGTTTATTGGTATGAATTACTTTTAATGTTATCTTTGTATTCAATATGTTATAGAGATTAGAGGACTCCAAATACGTTACATGATCTAACTAACTATCACAATTAATAATGACTGAAAACACAACTTTGAATTCTCACCGCATCTTTTGATGGAAACAAAGAAGTTGGATCACAACGATTTGATAAGATATAACCACTAAGATTTCTACACTAATCTCGTCAAAATACATTATAAGTTAACAAAATAACACTGTGGTAGGCATTCTAATTAGTTCTCGCATATTATCACGTTATTATATTACGTTCTTGAATACTATATATAAATATAAATATATATTTATAGGGCACCAATTCATTAGTTTTTTTTTATTTATTTATTCGTAGTTATTGTTTTGCCTAATTAAAAATTCATCAAGCATATCTTTTAATTAGTTCTCGCATGTTATCACGCTATTCTATTATGTTCATGAATACGATATATAAATATATATATATTTATAGGGCACCAATCCATCAGTTATTTTTTTTACTTATTCATAGGTATTATTTTGCCTAATTAAAATTTATCATGCACGTCTTTTATGATAAAAATTAGAGCAAAAAAATATTAAATAATATATATTTATTATTATTATTTTTTTCTAATTATTCAAATTATGGTAATTTTTGGTAGTTTTTAGATTATGATATAATGGCTAAAAGAAGAAATATCTATAAATAGGTGAAAAAAAAAAAAAACTATTGGATTAGTAACCTATTTATATATACTGACCGGGCAGAATAGGTCATTCGGAGAGAAAATTCAGAAATCGCAATAGTTTGATTCGATCAAGTTGCCGAACATTAGAAATAAGCTTTAGCGCCTAGGTGAACAAAAAACCAACCTGCTCAAAATCTGTCCAATTTGCATAAAACTGTCAACGAAAAATTGCCTAAAATGAAAACTGTAATAAATGAGTGGTATAGTTTGAAATTACCAAGGTGAATATTCAGCAGCAGTTTTAATTTTTTAGAATGGTTTCAAATCGTACCTCCAACCTAAACTAAAATACATTAAAGAAAAAGTCTAGTTTTGATGATATGTAATTATAATTTGTTTGGTGTTTTAATTTTGTGAACTTGCTTTTTTGAAATTTTATCTATTTAATGGAATATATTATAAAGATTTAAATGAGAACTCTATTATTTATAGGACTTTATTGTAACATGACTACGAACTTTGTTATAAATAATTAGTATTATAATTTTATTTTAAAAAATTATTTTAGATGGATTGGGAAGCCTTGATAGGTATAAAACTTTTGTTATTTAATGAAATAGTATTGTTAATATTTTATGTGATTAAAATTTAGTTTATGTTATAACGTGGATTACAATATTTTTTAGAATAATAATTATTTAATTTTAGGTCTTTGAATAGTATGACTGTTCAAAAATCGCACTATTGACTATACTGCGAACTAAAAAACTGGCTAATCCACCATATAATTAGGCAATTACGGTTTAAAGATTTTAAATACTGCATAAAAATAAAACGGCTAAAACCGCCCAATCCCCCGTTGTTCACCCCTAATTCCTGATAATTAGCGCAATTTTAGTTAAAGAATAATTTCATTTCTGATATCGATTAAAAAAATATCGGCGTAATTATTTCTCATATTAAATATTATAGAGAAATCCGTATTTTCACTTCGATTGCTATACTATGAAACTAAATAACTAATGTAGAGTCGTAGTTCTCTATTTTGGGCCGCAAAATGAGATAAGGAAAAATGAGAGGTTCTTATACTTAGTGAATCAATTTATGGCCTCATGGTGATAAAAGACTATCATGGATTTTATATTTAAAAAAAAAATGGCCTAGGCGTTATGTCAGCTATTTAAATTTAAATAAATACCTTAATAAAAAAAATCCCAAATCTTTTTCTTTCTAAACAATAGCAACTCTAGGCTTCTTTATCCGCATCCTCCATGATTCTTCGTTATAATCAGGGCCTGATGAGTCGTTATCACTTTAGTTTTTTTGTCCTCATATATAATTTTTTTTCGTATGATTTTTTCAAATGTGATCGAAAGAATTCGACCAAGAACGAATTTATTTTCAGTAGTGATAAAAAATATGCAAATGCTTGAGGATCAATTTTTACTGCTAGTCAATTGTAGGAATGCGGAGGCAATTTTGGATTTTTAATTTTTTGTTTTAAAAAAATAATATTTTCTGTGAGTGGTTTTAATTTGTTCCATATTTCAAGAACTTTAAAATAAGGTCAAAACGATAATGACTCATTTATTAATATTTGGTGGTGCATATGGTAATGGAATAGAAAAAGAAAAATCATGTGTTTGGCTTTTCTATTACCATGTTCCTCTGTCCAAACAAACCAGTACCTAAATTTTCTTATAATAGGGTTTCTGTCATAGAGGTCTTTACTGCAAGAAGACACAAACATTTTGTGCAATATCAAAAAATGAGTTTTCATGTTAAGGCCAGTAACTTATTTTTGCTAGGGGTTTGGAATTAAGTTTTGATTCTAATACTTCTTTCTAAGCTACAATTCTCCGTTTTCAAACAACGCTGAACTACAAACCCATGTTAGGACATTTTTTTTTTTTTTTTGATAATTGGTTATTATTATCGAAAAAAAATCTTAGGTTCTTTTAATTTTAGTAATAAAAATATTGGATTTTTTTATTATATCAAATCTAATATTAAGATATTGAAATCGAGTCAAATTGGGGGCCAAACAACTATAGATCGAAATTCGGTATATAAACATATAACACAATTAGCTACTTTATAATTTCTAACTTTTTTTATTTTGTTTAATTAAAAAATGCCAACTTTTTTTTGATATAAAACAATATCTTTTTCATCCCAATTAGGGTATTTGGCAATAAGAATAACCTCTCACATAGTGCATGACACTCTATACCAACAACAAATGTATTATTGAACTTATTTTGTAAACTAATTTGACCAGATTTTATAATACAAGGGGTTTTATTTGATATAACTAAATACTCAATATTTTTTAGGCTACCATAAAATAAACGTGAGGGTCCTTTTTTCTCTTGGATATAATTAGAAAGTCAAGATTTTTTTCACTAAAATTAAAAAACCCAAGGTTTTTTTCGATAATGAAAACCCAAGCTTTATCTTGCTTCGAGTTCAATTTTACTTCGTAAATATTGAAATGAAAACTAAATACCTTCCCAAGATTCTTAACGACTTAAGTAAATACTGAATACAATAATAAAATCCTTAAATACTATCACTTTCGTCATCACCACCTCCTTTACAACACTACTTAAAAATTTTGGTAATTAAAATTTTTTTCGCTAGTAAATATTAAAATGTTGGATAAAATTGATTTTAAGTCATATACAAGGTTTTTGAAGGTTAAATCAATATTTTACAACAGAATTGGAAGGAAAATAATTAAACATTAATTACAATTGACAAAATAATATAAAAAATTATAGAAATATAAAATTTTAAAATTTATCTTAAAATTTCTTTTATTTCACTTCCAAACTAATTAATGTTAGTGAAATACCAATTTTTTTTCACTTAAATATATTCAGTTTCGTAAAAACTATAATATCAACAAACAAAAAAGACTCAATTACTAAGGTGTCATTTGGTTGGGTGGAATGAAATTGAATGTAATGATAATCGTAACGGGAATAATAATAGAAAGAAAAAAAAAAGATAATTATTTTATTTGATTGAAAATTTAGAATCAACTATGGAATATAATAGAATTAACTGTACTTTGACTAATATACCCCAGATTTTGAATTAATTTTTTTTTAAGAAATAAATGCACTATTGGAAAAAATAAAATAGTTATACTTATGGTAATGATTAAATAGATTCAATTACCAAATATAAAAAAAGATTAAATTTCTTGTGATAGTAAAATCAATATTTTAATAATTGTTCATTATTATTTACCATATAAATATAACATACAAAATGTATATTAGAAAACAGAAATATAGTAATTGGATGATATGAGGAAAAAGATGATTTATAGGTGGTTTAGTCATGGATATGGATACAAGTTTTACACTTAGTTTAGTCATGGATACGAGGAAGAAGATGATAATGAGAGGGCAAAAAAGAAAAAAGTGGCTTACTTAAGAATAGAATGACCTTTACATCCATTTTCAAGTGTAATACTAATAATTCCTTTATTTGATGTAATAGTTATTATATTGTAAAGACTATTTATAAGTAAAAAATGAAACCAAACAATATAAAGTCATTACATTCCATTCCATTATTATCAACTAAAATCTACCTAAGATTTTAAAACTGAAGGATTTAATTGGCGAAAAAATAACTCAAGGACTATTTTATCAACCTACGAAAGAGATAAAGGCCAAATATGTCAAAAACCCTAAAAGCCAGAAATATACATCAAATTAATAAACCTACGAATTTGTGTACATAGCCTTTTTGGGATATATTTTTTGAGACTGGGGTATATATTAAGTTAGCCCTGCTTATAGCTAATTAAGAAACTTTTTTTTTTTTGCTGGAGAATTAATAAACTTAATTCAGGTTACGTCTAGTTTGACCTGGCCCCTTTGTCAAAAGTCAATGACCACATACACTCTAATTACAAAATCAATATCAGGATGTATAGAAAGTCATCGATCCTTGGCATCACACCTTCGACCCTAAGTTCTTCTATATTATATTTTTATGAATATATCCATGTGAATTTCAATAAATTAAAGAAAAAAAAACCTAATGCACATCCCTCAAGGATGATAGTATCATCACAATAATTTTGAGAGGAGGGAGTCTTGTTTTCTCTTATATGGCTTTCTAAAACTAAAAATAATTTCTTCTTTCAATGATGTTTCCATTTCATTTCACGTACTTTTGTTTCATATGAGAGAGAGAGCGATAGAGAAAGAGAGAGAGAGAGAGAGGACCAATTGGCTGAGTTTTATTTTCTTTTTCACAAAAGCTATAGTATAATTAATATAATTAAAATAGAAATAAATACATAAACATCATATATATATATATATATAAATGCTCTCATGTGATAATTAAGCCATTGGACAAGTGATAAAAACTTAAGTGTCTTTGATCCTTGAAGACATGACATTATATATAAATATGGACCCATTTTCATAATGTGTGCCATAGAGACTAGAAGACAGTTGGACAGGTAGCAGAGAACGGCAAACTCAATATAGGATCCGAGAACACTATTTAGATATCACATGGACTCGTACACAGTTAGTGGAAATAGACTCAACGATAAAGTTATTAAATACGTATGAAAAGAATATTCAGTAAAATATTTCCAAATGAAAACGAGATCAGATTAGGAAAAAGAAAAACATTTTAGCTTGTGATTATAATATTATTATTATCATTGATTTGGAAAAAGTTGGTGAAGTATTATTATTATTATTTGGTGTGTGGCTTATTTTTTATTGATTTATTTTTTAATATGATGTGTTGTTTATTAAGTGAAGGAATTAAAGAAGGGAAGAGAAGAGAAGAGAAGAGAAGGAGAGGGATTTGCACCCAATGGAATAATTAATCTCTGTTTGGTGATAACTAGACCTTCTCAATAATTTGTTAAAGAATAGTCTTAGTTGCCACATTCCCTTATACAAAATTACTTAAAAAACCTTTGTACTAAAAATCGTAATGTCCCTTTAACCAAAAAGATCTGTAAGTCTTCTTCTTCCCCACCTTATTCTCAAAAATCATAATACCCCTTTAACCAAAAACATCTAACAAGTCTTTCTTCTTTACCACCCTTATTATGCATTGTCCCTCCTTCGTTATTCTCTTCTTCTTGCTCCATCTCTAACCAGTAAGTCCTATTCTTCGTCATTGTCGTGTATCTTCTTCTTGTGACAAATCTCAACATTTTGTCTTTGCTATATTATTATCGGCATTTTTTTAGGAAGGATAGTGCAAAAATGGTGGTTTAGAAATGGGTAACTAGTGTTGAGATCAAATTTGATGGAAAATTCAGTGAAAGGACAAGATTAAAGAGGAGAAAATAGAGAAGATTGTTGGAATTTATGCTCTAAAAATATAAATTGGTTTTCCTCTAATTACATTAACTTTTAATTAAGTTCAATAAAAAGCATTTTTTAAGTAAATTTCATACATTATCTATAATATAAGACTATCTAGGTTAAAAGTAAAATATCCCAATGATCCTAAAATAAAATTTGATAAAAGAATTATTCACATATTTGAATATTATGTGTGATAAATATAGTTATTCATATCTTCTAAATTAATTCTCAACCCGAAAGATGAAGTTAAGCACTTTATTTAAATAAAGGTTATATATAGGCTCTTTATATTTCAACTGATATCGATCATAAGTCTAAAATCAACAAAGTATTGATTTTGACTAGAAAAACCTAGCATATTTTAGATGCATTGAATAAGACCAAGTGAGATATGTTTTTACATAATTATCATTATTATATATATATATTTGCAAAAGTATTTTTTAGAATATTTATCTTAATCTTGAAATAAATAATGAACTCATATTCATTATATATATTATTTGAGCTATTAATGAGTACGACAGATAAGATAAATATCTATTATCATTCGTCTGTTAATAAAGTTTTACAGATAGAGAAAAAATATTTATAAATATAGAAAATGTAACTCTTGTATTTAAAAGAGTTGATATCACTATATTTAGCTACGGATACTTGGATAATTAGTTTTAGCACTAAATATTTAATAAAGGAGTTCGTTGAATTATGATTTTATTGTAAAGTCAAATTATCTATTAGATGTGTATAAGCTACTAAGGAATAAAATAGTTAAAGGGGCCTAATGTTAGTTTTATATAATTCTAATTATTGACTATAACGATATACATCCATATATTTAATTATAAATTAGCTTTATTAATACGTAGTTGATTTAAGTATTCAATAATAAATCTTTAATGGAAGGGATTATCACTAATATTTTTTTATTATAAAAGTAATACATAAACAAGCTTAAGTAAGATTTGAATGAGTTTAACTAAAATTAATAACTAGAACTTAAAAAGTAAAAGTGGATTTATATTCCTCCTTTACTTTAGTAAAAATAAAGGTATTGGGATCTCACAATCTGTTGACATTAGTAGGCAAATTCAAAAACAGAAGATTGTAATAAAACAATAACATGCAAACATGTGTAATATATAATATTACAACCATTTATAACAAAATATTTCACAAATAATATTACTAAAATTATTATGCTCCAATCTTGAGTAGAATTTTGGCAGCGCTTCAAAGTAAGTATTCCTGCAAAACAAAAGATTGTTAACAGTCGAGACTTGTGTACCACACAGAGTTCTTAAAACTGATGTGCTCACTCCAGTAGAATACTTGAAGAATTGCAAGCATCAGTTTCCCAGAAGATAATGACAAAAGCAGCAAGTGAAGCACTAGCACCTCTACTATTCGAACTGGATCGCTATGAACTCCAAAATACTAAGAATTCTAGCTATGAAATTATTTAGATAGTCGAATAACTATAGCTAAAAACTGAAAACTCTAGGTAGCAGAATAGAAGAACTAGAAAGAAAACTAGAGAGAAGAGGAGACTCTCAGTTTTGGATGATTAAAATGAGGAGGAGGAAGTCTTGTTTTTAGTCTCTAAGGAGGACTTGTTAGCAAAACTAGAAAGACTTTTCATTAAACTCAAAATATTTTTCAGCCTTTATTATGGTTATTACTAATATTTTTTAGCAATTAACATGGTTGTTACACATGCCAACCTTAACCAAAATATTAGAGTTAATATCACTATATTTAGCTACAGGTACTTGGATAATTAGTTTTAGCACTAAGTATTTAATAAAGGATTTTGTTGAATCATAATTTTATTGTAAATTCAAATTATCTATTAGATGTGTATAAGCTATTAAGAAATAAAATAATGAAAAAGAAATAGTAATTTTACATAATTCTAATTATTGACTATAACGATATACATCCACATATTTAATTATAAATTAGCTTTATTAATACGTAGTTGATTTAAGTATTCAACAATAAATCTTTAATAGAATCGTCTGTTACTAATATTTTTTTATTATGAAATTAATACATAAACTGGCCTAACTAAGATTCAAATGAGTTTAACTAAAATTAATAACTAGCACTTAAAAAGTAAAAGTGGATTTATATTCCTCCTTTACTTTGTTAAAAATAAAGATATTGGGATCTCACAATCTGTTGACATTCATAGAAAAATTCAAAAAAAAAAAAAGAAGATTGTAAGAAAATAATAACATGCAAGCATGTGCAATATAAAATATTACAACTGTTTATAACAAAATATTTCACAAATAATGTTACCAAAATTATTATGTTCCAATCTTGAGTATAATTTCGGCAGTATTTCAAAGTAAGTATTCTTGCAAAACAAAAGAATATTAATAGTCGAGATTTGTGTACTACACAGAATTCTTAAAATTGATTCGCTCCCTTTAGTAGAATGCTTGAGGAATTGCATGCATCAGTTTCCCAGGAGACAATGACAAAAGCAGCAAGTGAAATACTAGCACTTCTACTCTTCGAACTGGATCGCTATGAACTCCAAAATACTAAGAATTCTAGCTATGAAATTACTTAGATAGTCGAATAACTATAGCTAAAAACTGAAAATTCTAGGTAGCAGAATAGAAGAACTAGAGAGAAAACTAGAGAGAAGAGGAGACTCTCGGTTTTGGATGATTAAAATGAGGAGGAGGAGGTCTCGTTTTATAGTCTTCAAGAGAGGACTTGTTAGCAAAACTAGAAAGACTTTTCATTAAACTCAAAATATTTTTCAGCCTTTAGCATGACTATTACTAACATTTTTTAGCTATTAACATGGCTATTATACATGTTAGCCTTAACCAAAATATTAAAAAAAATGCTAACAGCTTTATGGCTTGGCATCCAAAATATTTTTGGTAGTAGTTTCATATATTAGGTAGCAAAATGGCCAAAAAGAAATAAAAATTGTATTAGGCTACAATAAAAAGTTGGGTTTATTATGGTATAAGTTTAGGCTCAGTATTCGTATCCATAAGTGCAGGTACACATGAGGCCATGCGAATTTAGGTCAAAGTCTAAAGATTTGCATCCCCTGTGTATACTTAAGAGAGCATCTATGGTAGTTATTCTTATCACCATCACAAAATATAAGCCTTTGTATACCACTTGTACTATGCATTTCTCATCAATGTGGGACTCTAATATTTTTCTTTCATTTTTCAATTTCAATAATACACTTTTGAGCAACAATTTCTCATTCCGTGTACCATTTTGAGCGTATAAATATACGAAATTGATGTTCTTACAGAGGAGAACAAAAATTTACCAAGACTTTCATCAGCAAGACATGCATCTCACTTAATTTTTAGTTTTAAAATGATTCACAAAAATGGGTTCTAATACAGACAATTGGACTTTATAATATACACGGACTTCCAAGTTCAAGACAAGTCCAATATATATTAACCCATTTTCCAATGAAGATTACTCTTTGGAGCAATTCAATCTTGTATCAAGCAAAAACATCTTTGGTTTGAAGCAAGATCTTTGGTTTGAAATTATCAAGTGATGTATATGACATTTAGATTTGTACAAATTTATTTTTTCAATCCCATCGAAATGTCTCGACCATGGTACCAATATGTACCTTTCTCGGCCAATGGTTTAGTTTATTTTGATGGTAAATCACTTTTATCTACTGTTAATTGTGGCTCTTGTAATTTTGTCCATTGATTAGGGAACAAAGTGGCCATCAATTAGCTAGTATAGTACTTTTTTTAATCCATTGATAGAGTCTGGGATATTTCTCTGCCATTTTTAATAAAAGGCAGCTTTTCACTTTAAAAAAAAAGTAGTTTCGAGAAAAATAAATAAATTACAAACAAAATACATATATAAATATAACCTTCAAAACTCATATTATCCTAAATCCCACCTAAAACATTTTTAATATAATTAATCATAACAAATTATATTATCCCAAAAGCAAAAATCATGAGAAATTATATATTTTTGAATTTTGAGGCATTATCATTTTTGAGGTTCGACTGTATTCAAATGGTTATACTGAAAAACATGACAAATTATAAATTACTTAGAAAAAATGTCATCTTCCTTTAATGGAAAACTGAAAATTCAAGAGTTTCCTTATTCATTATTTTAGTCTCTTTTAGTATAGCTTCTGTGACCTCCCCTTACTATCGTGCAATTCTCTCCGAGAAGTCACTACCGAATTCTTCCAAGAAGCCCATTATGAAGAATCCAAGCTACCTTCTTGAATTCATGTACTTCCATTCATCTCAATCTCTTATATTACTTTCGCCCCCTCCTCCCATAAAAACGGGTTCTCAAAAAAATAATATTAATGAAAACTAAAAATTTTTAATTACTGCACAAACACAAAGGATTACAATTTTAAATTCTCAAAAAAAAAAAGACAAAAAATGAATTACAAACATAATAATAACAAGAATTATAGGCTACCATAATTCACCACCAACAAATAATTGCCCTAATTTCTTACTAGACTGCTTTATTGATGGGTAGAAACAATGATTCCAATACCAAAAGATATTTACGTCCCCCGAAAAGAAAGTCAACATATCCGCATTATATATCTAAATCAAAAAAAAATTTCAAATTCAATATCTAGTAAACGGAATTTAAAATCTATACAAATCAAAGACCAGGTGGTACAAAATCTACACAAATAGAGTTTACTTTGACAATGTATTATTTCAACTCATAATTTTCATAATATAAGACAAATGGTGCAAAGAAAACAACTATATTACCCAAATAATCAAAGTTTTCTAAAGCAAGAATTAATGTCGCTGGAGTTTATATACTTTTATCAATTTTTAAGCCGAAAAAAATTTTCAACAGACAAAGTGTGGATCGTTCTTAAGATAAGTTGAGGTAATTAAACTTAATTGATCGAGTTCTGGGTTGGAACCTGTTGAATTGAGTAGAAAATGATTCAATTCTTCCCAAAAATTGGACTAAAATCCTTAATTAGGTCAAAATATAACCTATATAGCTAGACGGACCAACAACTCCTGGTGCTGCGGTGCTGTCCGCTTATTTTTTTAAGCCTTAAACATGAGATTAGGTACTGTGGCATTACCAATGTGGCGCCGTAGTGTTGAGGTGAGAAAAAAATTCCAAATGATTCATTTTTTTTTTTGTTTGAATTCAAATAAAAATCGAGAAAGAGTAGGAAAAAATAGAAATAGAATTGATGTCATTTTTTAATATATAAAATTTTAACAAATTGATTAGGGAAAAAAAAGGTTCCAAAATAGAGTTTTATAAAATTTTAGGAAAATATTTTTTGCTTACTTTTCTCATGATTTTTTCCTTATAATTTTTATAATTTTTTTCCTTCAATAATCTAAGTTCCAAACAATTCCTTAGGTATTTCGAGGAAAAACAAAAGGTGCTCTCCAAGGATCTGCATTATATTTATGATCAATATATGTACGCTATGATATTTTACTCAAACCTTTCAACTAGGAATAGTAATGAAGCGGATTTGGGATAATTTTTTAATTACTATCTTCATCTTTGAAAGCCAATCACAATACTATATCTGTCCCATTAATCATTCCTTTGGATGTGAGGACGATGCGAGTATTAACCAACGGATAACGGAAAAAACCATGGTTACCAATTACCCATTGATAATAATTAAAATATTTAAAAAATTACTATGAAAATGCTAAATTCTATTCATTGTCAAAAAAATATAAAACATAACAATATACTGATAATTTTTAAACTCTAAACTTTAATTATATGAGTACATATAATTCTCTAATTTCATTATTTTACCAAAAATATAGGAATATAGATAGTGTAAAATTAAATAGATATTTATATATATATAATAATTTTTCTATGTAAATATATATATTGGAGTGGATATAGTGAATTATGCTAATACCGTCTCTGCACCATACCCGTATATTAACGGTGTAATTTTTCCCTACCCTGGTCATTTTCTCCACTTAAGTGATTTTTTCTCTCACAATTTAGATCGAATAACTACGGATACCCTTAACTGTAAATTATATTGTCATCCTTACTTTCAACAAAAATGAACACAATCAAACCCAACTTAGCCGGCAAGACATGCCTCAATTAAATCCTCACCTAGTTAATTAATGTCACATTCAGAATTTGTAATATGTAAAATAATGGGTTTCTTTTTTGCGACATAGTCTAAGTAAAGTGATGATTGGTTATTTGTTGAAGCGAAGAATATAAAGTTTGAAAAAAATATGCAACGAATAGGTCAATGATATTTATTAAAAATGACAGGACGTATATCCTTGTGGAAGAGGCGATCCATAGAAAAGAGATAAATTTTTGGTTCTGTCTAAATAAATAACTTAAACTCATTATTTTCCTTTTTTTTTCCCTCAAAATAATTAATTTTGAAATATTTGGGATAATGTAGATAATATATTAAATGTTTTTGAGTATATATATAGGTTGCCAATTCAATAGGTATTTTTTTTCTTTACCTATGGGCAGATATTTTTTTTTAACCGTTGGATCACCATTTAATGGTGATTTAATGGCTATAATAAAGTATATGAAAAGACGTGCATTATTAATGCTCTTTCTCTCTCTTACTTTTTACAATAAAAAAATGTGCATGCTAAATTTTCATTGGCCAAATTGATACCTATGCATAGATAAAAAAAAAAAAAATACCTACTGGATTGGTGCCCATATATATATATATATAGAAGACTTCTCAATGGTTACAATTTTTTTGTGACCATGGATGGATATTTTAAAAAATATTGATATCAGTATAGTTATTAATTATAGATGTTGAGTTGATATTTATAATGACTTGCTATAAAAGGTTTCCAACAAATTGCCAATAGATAAGATTCTATTTCAATTTTTTTGATTCTATTTTGAAATTTCCAATATCTAATTTTAATTAATTATTTATCATTTTTAAATAGTAATTACGTGAAAAGGGGTAAACTAAATTGTGAAGTGTGGCAATCAAAAAAAAAAAAAAAAAAA
>JXTB01000311.1:200953-235762 GCA_002914805.1 Parasponia andersonii | reverse complement strand
ATTCGAAGGGTTACAATGAACGATTAGCTTTACAAATATACAGAATTGGGGGTCCTAGTTACCTCCGTCCGAGGAGGCGTGGCTAACCCCAACGCTTGGACCAGCCTCGGAGAAGGGTGGCATGGCCGGATCAGATTCATCACTGGATACGACGACCGTGCCAGACCCTTCACCGGTTGAGACCCCGAGGCTAGGCTAAATGACCAGGGCTTCCGGAGTTCGATCTGGCAGACCAGAAGCAGGGATAAGCTCTGCGGTACCAGGAACAGATGTAGAGGGCCCATCCTTTTCTGCAGCAAGCATCTCCAGCACGTCGGATGGGTATATAATTCTGATCTCGTCCCCGAGCTGCTGCATGTAGTGCTTGATGGAGTAGTGGTCCCTCTCGACGCCATTCTGATCGTCAAATTGGTCTGGCATCACCACCTCAGCATGGTTTTCAAATTCTCTATTCTCCCAGCCAGACCTATAACTTTCCGCAGAATTAACGTCCACCTGCTTCTGTTACCTTGCTTTTAACTTCTCCACATCCGCTAGTCTATCCTTCAGTGCCACCAATCTGAGTTCTGCCTGCCGCTGCGATAAGTTGACCAATAAAGAATTAATACCAGCGAGGTCTGCGCAGTGTTTACGAGATATCTCCACCTGAGCACCCATCAGATTTTTATGGTCCAGAAAGAGATATCGATTTATCTCGTGGGACCGATCAAGTCTGCATTGCAGAGCATGGGCATCTAGCTTGGCCGCTGCCTCGGCTTTCCTCGCTTCCTTGGTGTCTTCAACAGCCTGGTCAAGAGCGATGAAGGCCAGTCCCATTTCTGCTCCTGCACTCTGGAGCTCTTGCTCTTTGATCCTCAGCTCGCCCTGAGCCAACATGGCGGCTTCGGATTGGGCAAGCATGTCGGCCTCCGCCTAAGCTAATCTCACAGCTAGTTCCTTGCTTCTGGCTCTCTCAACTCTCATGGTGTGCGCCACCGTGCTGCTAACCCTCGCTTCTTCGAGGCCCCGATATACATCAAAGTCAGACCTCAATTCGGTAAGGGCAGCCTCGCTGTGCTCGGCTAGTGCAGAATGGGAGCTCAGCTCTTCAGTTAGATCCTTGACGCGAGCAGAGTAGAAGGACCGGATGGCAGACAGCTGTAAGTTAAGCAACAAAAGAGGGGGTCGGCATTTATCAAAGACGTTGAAAAAACATAAAAGCACCCAAGTGTAACAAACCTGCGCGAGAGTGCGGGTGGTGACAAGCTTGACATTCTTTGGAGTAAGGGCTTCCAGCTCCGGCACCATAGCTGGATCATCCCTCTGAGCATCATCCACACCCGGGGAACGTGGCCCCTCCTCGACGGTCATAAGGGCGTTCTCTCCGTCCGCCGAGCACGCCTACAGAGCAGGAGCGATAGGGACAGAGGAAGGTTCGGAGCCGTCGAGAACGCCGTCTAGCACTGTGGGAGGCGGTGCACCTCCTCTGGACTGGCCGCCGCGTGCTGACCGCTTCCTCCTTAGAAGGGTCAGCGTCGCCCCATCATCGTCACTATCGGATGAAAGGATGACCCTGCCCCTCTTCTCCACCCGACCCTCTTCTTCATTTGATGAGCCGACCTCACGTTGCCGCTTTATAGGGACCGGAGGAGGGGAGGAGAGTCTGGATTTCAGTCGTGAAACTCCCCCACTGAGCTCGGCAATCTCTCCACCGAGGCTAATGGCTCTCAATTTCGAACCAGAGTCAGGGGTGGGGGAGATCGCTGCTACAGACCCCCCAGTCGGATCTGGCGTCATCTCTTCCCCGTGCATGATCAGAAGGGCAGACGGTCCCCCGGGTGGAGATCCACCAGCGTTGGAGCGGGGAACCGCTAATTTTGCTCCTCCCGAATGCACCACGAGGCGCCGGCTAGCAGACGCTTTGGCTTGAGCTTTTGATGCCATGGCACTCCCTTTGATGGGAGAGGGGCCGGCTGACGGGCCCGACTCAGAACCTGTGAAAAATAAACAACGAGATTAGTCTGCGGTCACGGCCCGACCCGCAAAGATTCAAAGATTTAAAAGTAGACTTACCCCTAACCCTTTTGGGGGCGGCGTTTTCTTCCTGGCGGAGCTTAACGCACTCCGTGGCCACCAGCCTCACGGCCTCCTCGAGCTCGTGATTAGATGGCGCTACCAAATCGTTGGAGCCCGTCAGCTGGCTTGAAGCTGCAACCTGCCGACTTACCATGGTGATCCGGTCGCTTTCGTCCCGGCGGAATCGGTTCAGGGCGGAGGCGTCGAGTCGACTTCTCTGGTGCTTGGTGATGACCCAGGTATCCAAAAGAAAGGAAAGGTATAAGACCATCCTGGGTATCAGGTTCATCATTAGGGGGTTGAGGACGGCTTGAATGTACCGGCATTCCCCCGGAAAGTTGAAGATTATGATCCTCTCCAGGCTTTTGAGCCACCCAGCTGACAGGTGCAGTTTAAATCTGCTTTCTTCTGTTGAAGCTGCACAGGGCAAAGTAACATGAGCAATAATATCAGGAGAGGACCCAGACCCAAAGATCATGGTCTAATGCTTACTCTACAAGAAGACTGAGGGGAATTGGAAATGCTCTCCGTTCACCCAAGGGGAGCACCACGCCCCTCCAACGGCATAAAGCCTGGCGTGAGAGTCCCATTATTTGTCTGACCGCGGCAACTCCCAAAAGATGTGGCGCCCAGGCAGCGGCTGGAGATAGAAGGTGGGGTAGGAGCCCTTCTTGGGGATAATAATGAGTTTATAAGCATAAAAAACCACCTCCAGGTCGATATGCATGTTGTAGATAACCGACAGGGCAGAGAGCCACATCAGAATCATAATCCCGTTTGCATTCAGCTACATCGGATGGATCCCCGTTAGGGCAAAAAATTGGTGAATTAGGGGAGGAAGAGGGAATCGCAGGCAGTCCAGATGCTTCCTGCCGAAGACGATAGAACCCTCGGGGGCGCAGGGGCGAAGGTATCAGTCTGCAGGGCCCTCAACCCGCTGAAGCGTCACTCCTCTAGGGAGGCAAAGCTGCCTCCTCAATGAGTCTAATTCTGAATCCATAACGGGTTGCAATTCCTGATTTTGATTCGAAGTCATTGTTCTGAAACACGATTGGAAGAGTAAGAGTCTTTAGAAAAGAAGGAAGCAGAAACCCTGGGATGTTATGAGGTTGGAGTGATTGAAAATTTTGGTAAAATGGCAAATGAACACAATTGCGATTTTTTAAGGGGAGAAGCCGAAAAGTTTTTCTGAAAGAGGAGAGAATAAAAGAAACCGAGCAGTCAGAACTTCAAAATTCAAACAGATCTCGTGATGAGGGATGACGTATCTCCGCATCGGGAAGAGGGAACCACGTGCGTCCCTCAGATTGGAGAAGCGAAGAGACGGCCCACTTGATAGACACGAATCCATCAAGTAGGGAAATGAGGGCAGTTGTGGGACCCGTTCCCGAACCTTATGCCACGAGGAAGGCCACGCGGATCGCATGTGATCTCACAATCGGCCATTGGGCCGTCTGAGGTTAGGGCCGAGTCCATCACTGACCCCAGACGGTTTGGCCCAGTCTGACCCCAACCTCGACAGCTGGGGGTCGGAAGCCCCAAGGGTCTGCCATCTGGGAACAACGGCCCTTACCTCAACAGTCGGAAGGGTCAGAAGCCCCAAGGGTCTTCAGACTGAATATAATGGAAAGCAACCCATGGCTCCAGACTCAGACAGAGCATTTAATGCGAGTCTGGGTAGGTGTGTGAGCCAGGGACAAGCCGTCCTGACAGAATGGTGATTTACCCAAATCTTACTCCTGACAGATTGAAGCCGTAGGAGGCGGCGAAAATCAGGCCACGGTAACACAGAGGAGATCACAGAAATCTCGGCCCGTGACTGTTGAAAAAGATCTTGAGGTAAAAGGTACTCATTCCTGAGATTGGGAATCATGCGGTTCACTATCTCAGGACTACATATAAAAAAGCCATGCATTCTCGAGAGGGGCATGTACGCTTAAAAACTGATATATATATATATATATATAAAAGTCTGTGAACAAAAAACAGACAGATATTCATACCGAAAACTTTTCCTTGCTATCTTGTATCAAAGAAAAACTACTGACTTAAGCATCGGAGAGTCTTTGCAGGTAGCTACCTCCGCCTCTCCGGTCTTGTTTGGAATTCAGAGAGCTTGAAGACAGCAAAGACATGTGGACAGTTGAAGAATACAACGTTAGCAGTTCGAGACACGTGGACGGCTGGTGAGATCCCGCTCCAACAATATGTAAACATGCTTGGACTAATTTTTCCTTCCTATCAAACTACTTTAGCTTGTTCGTTCTTTGTTTCTGTTTTTGTCTTTTTCCTTGTTTGATTTTCTTTTCAAGTTTTATTATCATTATTTTGAAGAAAAGATTTTTTTTTTTCCTTTTCTTTTTAGCCTTTCTAATGGTTATGGACCCACCCACTTACAATGT
The DNA here is from genome assembly GCA_002914805.1 of Parasponia andersonii. Classification (NCBI taxonomy): domain Eukaryota; kingdom Viridiplantae; phylum Streptophyta; class Magnoliopsida; order Rosales; family Cannabaceae; genus Trema; species Trema andersonii. The sequence continues at coordinate 231,305 of JXTB01000311.1, read as the reverse complement.
AGAGATCCAATGGTTGATGGTTCCCTAACTCACAGGACTGTATATCTTCCTACTGTCTAAAAAACCATGAGTCTAGTGAGCGCGTGGAAGACACATTCTTAAATGCATGGACACGTGTGATGACATGCACCTTAGATGATTGGCGCGTGTGATGACGACATGAGTACTGTGAAGTGGTATGATGGAATCAGTCAGATCGAAAGTGGGATCCATAACTCAGAGCTCGTGAGGGAATTGGAGATGAGGGTCTAAAAAACGTCAAAAGCAAATGTAGCTAGACACGTGTCCCGACACGGCCATCAATCGGATCTCTCGTACCGCTTTGGGCCGTCCTTGGAAAACGACGCCGTTAGCTCCGTCTAAACGGCGCAACCGACACTCAGACGGAGCTTTAACGGCTAGGAGGAGGGCGGGACCGTATAAAGTTACAAACTATTAATCAGTGAGCCAGTTGTCACCGTAGTTATCGCCAAAATAGCGTCCTTTTTAGGCCAAGAATATCTTTAGCATCTCATATTTGTATTTTTATCATGTGCTATTTTCATTTTGAAACTTTATTCTTTATTTTTTTCTCATTTTATTTATTCATTTTTTAGGAATTACCTTCTCTTTTTTCTTTTTCTCTTTTCTTTTTCTTTTCTTTTTCTTTTTGAGCTAAGGAATTCTTTTTATCTTTATCACAATTCTTCTTTCTTTTTGGGGATGCGTGGGGTAAAATTTCTTCACATGATAGAACTTCTTCGCATAGGTTTTTTTTTTTTTTTGGGATACATTTCTTCACATATTTTTACACTAATCTCTTTTCCTATGCTTTTAATGGCCAGATTGGTTCTTTTTTAAATCACTATCTTTTTGAGGTAATATACATGGAAATATCGTGAAATATATCAACTGTGTATGTAAATTTTTTCTACAAATATTTTTAGGATAGTGTTAGGCATTTCACTCATTTTATCATTTTTTAAATACCTAGTAATATGATAGATGGGTTCCTATTGTTGAATTGGCCAAGTGAAACTTATCATTTATAAATTGATAAAATTAAGGTAACATTAAAAAAGTAAAAGTGAAATATGAGGTGAAATACTTAGTATTATTTATGTTTTTATATTGGTGAAGATCTAGTTGTCTAATCATGATAATTTTTTAGGGTCATATTTTTGTTTACCTTTTCTTATTTATTTATTAAGTCTGATTTTTTAGTTTTTATTACTATATGTTGATGGAGGTTTTATCAACAATAAATTTATAAATAATTAAGAGATGTGGCTTGTGTAAATTGAAGTAAATAATCAAAGCAAATAAGGAGTGAGGGATTTATAGTGGTTCAGCCCCGAAAAAGATGAGCCTACGTCCACTGTTTTCTCACTATAATGATGAATATTCAAGGTTACAATACTCAAAAGCTATTGAAGAATGCTAAAGAATTAGACTACCCAAAGTTTGGAATACCCTAGGCGTGTATTTGCTCTGACTTCTATTCTCTGTGACTTGTTTCTGGCCAGAATTGGTGATGACTTCTTCGGAACATAGAGCTCCCTTTATATAGATTGTAGTGACCTTATGTCCCAAGGTTCCCTATGCCTCTAGGATCCTAATTGTATAAACGGGTAACTATACAATTGGGTAACATAAATTAAATAACAATACAATTGGATAACTACTCGAAAAGGATAACTTAGTTAATCGCAAATAGGAGTCTTCAGTTTCCCTTTCCTTGTAGGTTTCTTCCACAGCATTTACCTATTTCCCTCTTCTTATAGGTTTCCTTTATAGTGTTTTCGTGTTTCCCTTTTCCTATAGGTTTCCTGTTTGTTAAGGAAAACTGGACGGAGAAGGTCGCACAAAAACCTGCGGAAGAGGTCGCATATAAGCATCACGGAGGAGGTCGCATATATCCTTCTTGGAGGAGGTCGCATATAATTTTTATGCGACCTTAGGATTTTAGACCGCACAACACTATACTTGATTGTATTTTGACTTCATTTTAAATTGGGGTTTGAAAACAAAAGCAGCAAATTAGATTTGAAGATTTCATTGTCAATATAACAATTAAAAATTGCATTTGCCAAATCTCATTAACTAAAAAGTATTTGGTTCGGAATACACTCTCTTTTTGGGTGGAAAGTTACTAAATAAAAGACTCTCATATTAGTTAGACTTGGTACACAAAATTTGGCCAATAAGCAATGAGTGTAATCCGAATAGAAAAATATTGAAGGAAAAAAGAATATGATTATTCCAAATTAACCATTATAGTATATCATTAACCACAACTGGCAAATAAATTAATCTTTTTCTAAAAATTTACAATAAAATCTCTCAAAAATTGGGCTAGATGTCTCACCTAAATACATATATCTTTTATTTTTTCATGCATTTAACGAAAAAAAGATGGAGCGAAAATAAGAATTAAAAAAAAAAGAAGAAATCAATTAAAGAAAATTATGGAATGCACAAAAAAAGATGGAAATCCCTAATTCGTACCCGGACAGTACTCCTAGATTAGGAGAGAGCATTTAAAATTTTTCCCAATTATCTTTATCAAAGGCATAGTAAATTATTTAGCACCAAAATATCGTCTATCGCGATATATTGTCGGCGTATCGTGATATCGGCCTCGAATTAAACGGCGACTGCCAACCACCCTACAGCCTTCTCATACAGATTCCGGAACGGCCATATCGTACAGCCACGTGTCATTCATTGCGTGGATTGATCATTGACTCATCTGAGTAAAAACTTAACTCCAGTGGGGCCCGGCCTTGGTCTCACATAGCTGGCCTGCATTTATTGGCTGACCGTGCGGGCCGCAAACCCAAAGCCCAACCACGGTTCGGCCCACCTATCCAGCGGTGCACGTCACCACCACCTACGCCCCCTCTCTCTTCTTTCTCTCTCCTCCTCCTCCTCTCACAAAAACAATCACAGTCTCTCTCTCTCTCTCGTTTGGCAAGACGCGGTTTTCTTAACAGCCTCGTCTATTTTCTCTCTATATTTCTATCTCTTTCCTTATACATACATATATATATATATATACTTATATAATATTGTGTTCGGCGATCGTTAGCGGTGATATTTTCCGGCGAGGTTTCAGGCCGGAGTAAAGGTCGGATCTAGGAGGAGAGGAAGAGTTCGGCGACATTTCCCGGCGAAGTTGTTGGTGATCGGAGAAGATCGGAGCTCTGTGCAATGTGATTTGGAATTGAGGTTTCTTCAGGCTGTTTGGTGAGGAATCTTTCGAATTCGGAGGGTTTTCAGGTTTTGAATGTGGCAAGGTCTGGTGAGTTTGTTCAGGGTCTGAATTCGGATCTCGGAGTTTTGGATCTTCGAGATTCGGAAAGGAAGCGAGGGATTTTGGTTTTGGTCTTTGATTTTTGATCCGGCATTGAAGTGAATTTGAGGAGAATCGAAGGTTGGGGGTGGGGGAGAAGAGAAGAGAAGAGGATATGGATGGTTAAAAGAGAAAGAAAAGGGGTTGAGGATTGAGGATTGATGTGCAGGTTGGAGAAGAAGGAGAAGAGAGAAAGGAGAATGGGGTTCAAGTCTTTGGGAGGAGAGAAGTTGAAGACCACGACGATGGGGACGACGACGACGGCGCCGTCGAGGTCGAAAATGAAGCTCTGGATTATACGCGCAACGACGTCGGTTTTGCTCTGGACCTGTATAGTCCAACTCACGGCCTTAGGGGACATGTGGGGACCTAGGGTTCTCAAAGGCTGGCCTTCGTGTTTCACTCAGGAGTCCTCTGCCGCCATCTTAGCACTGCAAGACAAGACGCTGTCCGTACAAGCCAGGGTTCTTCCTCCCAAGAGTGAGTTTCCTACTTTTTTTTTTTCTTAAACCAAAAGAAACAAACAAAAAAAAGAGAATTTGAACCGGTGAAGTACATTCAATGGCGGCCTGGATAATTGTATTTTTTTTTTAAATTTAGTTTTATTAAAAAAAAATGGAAAACGTATAAATACAAGTTCAATTTTTTTCTGCTCTTTCCTGAAAATCAAGTATATGATGTATTTGCAGGATTATATTTGGTATGCTTTCTTAATTTCTCTCACTTTTATTTGGGTTGGGATGAAAAAAACCCAATTGAGATCTGAGAGTCAAATCATTTTCATTATCTGTGTTTTTCTTATTCTGATTTTCGATAATTGGGTTGAATTTTTAGAACAGAAGCAGTTGTTCTATCTATCTGGGGATATTATAAATTGGGCTGTATCCCAAGTTGCTTATATCTGTAGAATCAATTTTCTGTCGGTGTTGAAATATGCCGATAATTTACCCCATTTATTTCCCGTTTTGTTGGTTAAGGAATAAGGGGGAAAAAAGAGAGGTATAAACTTTTTTCCCTCATTTGTTTTAGCTGCCACATTTAGTGAAATGGTTTTCTCTATAGTGTATAATCCTTTTCATTATCCGGACTTTCTTTATGTGGACATTCTTTCGCCTCCTTTCTTTTATTGGCTGTATTTTATTTTTTGTTCCTTTTTTTTGGGGGGAGGGGGATAATATTTCTTTGTTATCCTTTTTCTGACTTTCACATTGAAACTTCTTTTTTTTTTTTTTTGTGATTTAGGGGTTTATAAGAACAACGGTTACCTGATGGTTTCCTGCAATGGGGGACTCAATCAAATGAGAGCAGCGGTGAGTGTGATTAGCAAAATTCAGCGTACTAAGGTGATTTACTGCTTTGATGTTCTGATAGTTTGGGCGGCTTCTGACTTGTTCGTCTTTCTTTTCTGGTTGTGTGCAACACAGATTTGTGACATGGTTGCTATTGCAAGATATTTGAATGTCACACTTATAGTGCCTGAATTGGACAAAACATCCTTTTGGGCAGACCCTAGGTGTGTCAACTTGACTCTCCTCGCGTATTCAAAGCCTTGATAAAGTTTTGTTCCCTCTTATTTCAGTACAGATTCTTACTTATGCTCCAATGATTACTTATTGCTTTGTGTGGCAGTGAGTTTCAAGACATATTTGATGTGGACCATTTCATTACGTCCTTAAGAGATGAGGTTCGCATATTGAAGGAATTGCCTCCCAGGCTCAAAAGGAGAGTGGAACTAGGAGGCATTTATACCATGCCACCAATTAGTTGGTCTGACATTTCTTATTATCATAAACAGGTTAGTTATTTATCATTATTTTCTTGTCTCTAGGGTCACAGAAGAAAGTTGAATTCGTCAAGTTTTAAAGATTCATTAACCTTCAGATATTGGCTTGAAGCTTTAATGCTATAGACTATGGAGTTATCTTTTTTTTGGGTGTCTCATCCTTGGTCATGTTACGGAACCTCTGTACTAAAGATCTTTTGTTATTTTATCTTACTTTTCAGATTCTTCCTCTTATACAAAAGTATAAAGTGGTGCATCTTAATAGAACTGATGCTAGGCTTGCCAATAATGGTCAACCTTTGGAGATTCAAAAGCTACGGTGCCGTGTAAATTTTAGTGCTCTGAGATTCACTTCTCAAATAGAAGAATTGGGTAGAAGAGTTATCAGGCTTCTTAGGCAAAATGGTCCGTTCCTAGTACTTCATCTTAGATATGAAATGGACATGTTAGCATTTTCTGGATGTACCCAAGGTTGTAACAATGATGAGGTGGAAGAGTTAACAAGAATGAGGTGTGCTGTACTCGTATCTTTATGAGTGATAAATGTAGTCAGAATCTAGTTTGCCCCTCAATCTTTCTAATATTTTCACTTTTGGCAGATATGCTTATCCCTGGTGGAAAGAAAAAATAATAAATTCTGACCTGAAGAGGAAAGATGGTCTGTGTCCTTTGACACCCGAAGAAACTGCTCTTACTCTGACAGCGCTGGGCATTGATCCTAATTTCCAGATTTATATCGCAGCTGGTGAGATATACGGTGGAGAGAGGAGAATGGCAAGTCTAGCAAAGGCTTTTCCAAAATTGGTTAGTGGATGAAAGCTGTAGCCATGTTGCTGCATTTGGTACCTTTCATTTTTTGTTTGTTTCTTATAGGCTGCTTTTGGATTTTCTTAACAGGTAAGAAAGGAGACACTGTTGAATCCATCAGACCTTAGGTTTTTCCAGAATCACTCATCCCAGATGGCAGCATTGGATTATCTTGTCTCATTGGAGAGTGACATCTTTGTTCCCACATACGATGGAAACATGGCTAAAGTTGTTGAAGGCCATCGCAGGTACTAATTTATAAGTTCAACCATTATTTGTTCATATTGCATTTGCAATTTAGTTCTTGACGATACCATAGGACGTTTTTCGAATTCAAACCTTGGCCACTTTTAATATTTTGTCCTTATGTCTGATCGAGGAATATGATATGTTACACCTCTCGCTGTTGCTTTGCTTCCAGCCAGATTTTTTTTTAACCTTGCTTGANAGAGTCTAAAATGGGAATTTGTTTGCCTTTCGATATTTCCTCAGATTTCTTGGGTTCAAGAAGACGATATTGTTGGACAGAAAGCTTCTCGTTGATTTAATAGACCAGTACAGTGGTGGGTCACTTAGTTGGGATGAATTTTCATCTGCTGTAAAGGAAACTCATGCAGAACGCATGGGGAACCTAACCAAAAGGTTGGTGATCCCTGACAGGCCCAAAGAAGAGGACTACTTCTATGCGAACCCAGAGGAGTGTTTAGAACTGTTGGATGAACAATTGAGCAGTACGTGATTATCTATTCTAGGAAATTTCGTGACATTCTTCGGTGTTCTCCCACAATGTTAGGTTTTAGTTAACACAGATCTTTAAGAAAGTTCTCGACTGAGGTATAGTGATATGGATTTTGTTCTGAAGAGACCATGATGAAGATTATTTGCGACTGTTAAAAAGACTTCCAAGAACAAGCCTAGGAGGATCAATGGATCATCAGTTGGAGGATACAATCAGTTATCTTTTTATATATATTGCCAAATAATCCACTCTCAAAATTCATGTATAGAAGAAGCCACCCTGCAATTTATGGGGTGAGAGCCCAGAACCAACTGCAATTTACACTTTCCTGAGGGAAAATATGCCAACAAAGGGAACTGCAGGAATCATGAAAGGTTAATATCCCTCGACCTTCCATATGTATCTTCTCTTGCTTTTTTTTTTTTTTTGGATGATGATGAAGCCCATGGCCTCGTTGATTTTGTGGCAAAAAATACTACCATTCCTTAGATTTTTTCTGTTTGCACATATCGTTACCTCTTTCCTGTTTTGTGACGTGGTTTTATAGTATAAATATGGAGCAGGGAATGAAGCGTGCGAGATAATATTATGTATTTACTTTTTGCGAATTACTTAAACTTAATTTAAAATGTTCTAGAGTGTTTAATTTACTGTCACTCTTTTGGAGTTATGGGGTCTTCATAGGTCATTAATGCAGGTGGTTGTGGCTCTCTATATCCCCGAAACTTTCACGCAATTCTCCCCGAGTATGTGTCAATTATATATTTTAATTCATCTCACGTGTTGAGTCTCGGTATGTATGGGCTCTCTTTTAGTGATTAAAATGGTTTATTTTATTTTAGTAAGAAAAACAAGGAATCCACTTATTTTAGGCCAAGTATAGGAGGCTTGGTTTTTATAAATATACTGTCCAGGAATGATTGTTTGCGTGGACTGTGGTCCATTTGACTAGGTCTGGCTTTGCGCGTGGTTGTTAATTCTTGTAGTGGTTTCAGTTGGGAATTTTGTATGGTCACCAATCTTCATTCCTTTTTTTTGAGTATTGGAGGGAGCCTTGAGGGGTGGGGACATAGAAAATGACGGAATCAGGACTAATAAACCTATAATCAGTTTGTGTTTGGCAGAACTCATTATAGTTATTCCAAATTGTAGAAGCTGGTTAATTGGCTTTTGTTTTTCCTTTTTCCCTATTTGTCCTTCATCATATCCGGGTTTTCTCGTCTTTATTTACAAATAGATCGAAGCCTATTGGCTGCATAAATTGCTGACTCGATTGATTTAAAGGTTTCTACAAGAATAGAAAATCCAAAATGATCATTAAGAATGTAATTTTCAATGGTAGGTACCCCTTCCATTGCACCTTTTTGCCGTGATTGCCAGCACGTAACAGCTCCCCTAAAGAATGGAGCACAGAAGAGAAGTTTTGAGCGAAAAATTCTTGGTGAAATGCTGTATGTGGTTTCTTACCTTATTGTTATGGCAATACTACGTAAAATTGCCATTAAAAAAAAAAAATACTACTACACAAGACTTTTTAACACCTGGGTGGTACACGTTTATATATCAGTGGTTGGGCAAAGAGTTTATTATACTTTTGACGGTATATATTTTTCAAAAAAAGATACAAAGATAAGAAAATAACATAATGCAAGTATATGAAGGTTTTTCTTTTCTTTTTTTTTTTTTTTTGGTTGTCGTCGTTTGTTATGGGTTAGTAACATAACCTCAACTATTTGAAAACCATGAACATCTGACAGATGATCGCATTTGTAGCCCAAACGTGCCAAGCACCTATAATTTTAATTTTGAAGAGAGTAACCAATATTTTCTTTATTTTTATGGTTCACACTTCCATTTTCTTAGTTACTCTCCTATTTACTATGGTTAATGACAGGTGGAATGTAAGAACTTCCATTAAATAAAGATCATTAGGCCAGTTATTATCTGTATATTATTGAATGTCCAAGAAGCCACAGCGAAGAATGAGCAATTCGACTTTGGTACTGAATTCTTCAAGTAATCATTTCAAATCATAAACAACACTTCAATTGAAGTAAATAAAGAAAATGATTTCAAGCTAAAATAATAAAAGGGGTTATTATCCAAAAAAAAATAAAATAGAACCCTGACTTTTTTAATTTTAGCCAAAAAAAAAAAACCTGGGTTTTTGATAATATAAAAAAAAATCTTGAGTTTTTAGTCATATCAAATAAAATTTTTGGATAATAAAATCGAATCAAATTAGTTTATGAAATAAGTCATATGTTCTATTTTTCCTTAATATACACTGTCATGTGCGATTATATGAAACTATTTACACTACAAACACCTAAATTAGGCAAAAATTATGTCATTCTATATTGAAAATGTTAACTTTTTTAGTTAAAATAAATTTTAAAAAATAGTTCATAAATATAGAACACTTAAAAAATAAAATAAAATCTTAATCACATCGTATATTCGTTGATTAAATATGTGTTTTGGGTTCAATTTGATTGAATTTTAAAATCTTAAGATTTTATTTAATATAATAAGAAATCCAAAAATTTTATTGCTAGAATTAAAAAGATTCAAAATTTTATTAGATATAATCAAGAACTTTAGTTTTTTTTCCTTGCTAAAATGAAGGTTTTTTTTTTTTAATAAAAACAATAACCAATAAATACAAGCAATAGAGGAAAAAATGATTGTTCAACTGATCAACAATTGGTTCCACACCACATTAGCAATCGCCCTCCAAAAAAAATATTCAAAATATCAAAATATTAAAAGATATTTTATTTTTTTAAAAATGTGGAGTTTATTTAATGACCTCCACTTATTACAAATTAAAAAAACAATACTTATTACTACTACCTACTCTCCACCCTACTCTATTAAGAATAATAGGTTTTCACGCCTACTTCTGATGTAACTCAAACTTATTATTCCTAAAAAAAATGTTAAATATTCAAAGTATTTATTAACTAATGACTTCAATTCATTACAAATTAAAAAAAATACTTATTACTATTTATTCCTCACCGTACTTTATTAGAAATAATAAATTTTCACGCTTAGTGCGACTTAAACTTAGATCCTGTTCTTACCACCACTTCTTCGTTATTATGACTTATAACAAAGAGTATAGACCAGAAAATTCTTAAAAGACTGTTTCTTTGAATGTGAAGGCCAAATTTGAAACAATGAAGTTTGAACATCATTGCTTGAATATGAAGTCAGTTTAAATATTTAAACAAAATTTACTAAGGACAACTAATAATACCATAGCGAGCATAATAGCTTTCTACCCAATTACCAATTCGATTTTCTCTATGCGAGCCCGAGTTTATCAATCTAAATAGGTTCTTGGATCAGACAATTTTATCTCACCGAAAAAATGATATGACATCATCAATATTTCATTCGATCTGATGTTTCGGGTTATGAGTTTGAATTGTAACACATGTTCCAATGTTTCGGGCTATGGGGTCTGAACACCTACACCTGATCCAATGATTTATATAATTAAACTCCAATAACACTAGGCTCTTTTTATTGGTGAACGACCTAGAAAAAAACTCGTAATTAAAGAATGCTATGGTATTCTGCTAGATTATTTTTATATTATATTTTATTTTTTTGGAAACTTTTCTTTCTTTCTCGCGTAAGAGAAGAAAAATTAGAAGTATTCTAATTACGTATTATTCTAATGAAACACTGATAAATCTCAAATTGAAATTCTGTAATGCCTCAATTCAAAGTCTCTATAAACACGTTTTACTTTGTCTTCTGTATTTTTTGATTGGTGGGTTACACGATGAGAGACGTAACTCTGCCTTTTCTAAAATCCATTCCATTCTTTAATCAAAAAAATAAAATAAAATTAAATCCTTTCCATTCTGGTGAAGGTTGGCTTCGATCCCAACTTTGGATTTGAGGTCATCTAAATTAATTGACACATTTGATATAATTTCTCATTTTAACATGAGGTACTTCATTGGCTTAAAGAACATGTTACTACGATTTTACCCGAAGAAAAAAGAACATGTTACAAACCCCATATTACAACATTAACACGAGCATGTTTAAGGCAAGCGTACCAATCCATGTTTGTGGGTACCCATTATTCCTTTCATTTTATATTCAGCTAAGGGCTTAAGAAAGAGTATCTCTCTCGGAGAAAAAAAAAAAGGGGGTTTGGGGTTTTTTGGGGGGGGGGGGGGGGGTCAAATTTTTTTTTTTGAAAGGAATTGAAAGGGATCTTCCACAGCAAACATAGAAGAAAACAAATCCACAAAAAGAAATACAATAATCCAATATACTGCCATGTCAAGGAAAATGATATTAGTGCATAAAACTTTACATGAATCAAATGGAAGCTTAACAGAAAAAGCAGCTTCTCAAACATTAGTATGGAAGCATCTATGGTGATAAACGAAAACAAAAAAACAAAAAAACATAAAAAAAAAAAGACAAATATTTTGTTGGGAAAGCTATATCCCCCATCAAAGACTAAACCGGAAGATAATGCATGTACAATAAACCTCGATCTCTAGTCTCAACTGGTTGTTTAGGGACCAGCAGACATATGAATAAAATAAACCCCCCAAGATGAGACATGGGTCCCCAAAAAAATGAATTAAATGTAGTTTGTAAGGAAAGAATACAGTAGAATTTCTCATTTAATTAGTTTTTTCCTGTCTTGAGCTTCTTTTGGGCCTGGTCACGGTCATCGCCAGTTGCAACTCTAGAATGTTTTACCCCTTGATTGTTCGACAGAATCTCATTATCCTATAGAGCATAATAAAAGAAAGTATATTAGGTGAGTATACAAGTCTCATACCACATGTTTCGTCTAAACAAGTTAATATTTCAAGAGAATTGCAATTAATGATGAATTTTTACTTGTGTAGTTCAATTGTTTGTAAATGTTAGCCCGTGTTTATACTTTTAAGGTGGGAACAAATGGATTATGGCAAAGGGGTAGACCAGGAAGCCTATGTTCTAAGTACTTTTGGGGACCAAGTGCAGCAGACGGTGCGAAAACGTTCACACCAAGGGAGTAAGTTAAGTACCTAGTACGTAAAGAGCACAAGCAAGACATCTATTACCTTTGTAATGGATGATGCTGCAGCTGTTAGACCACTTGCTCGCTTCCCGAGCTCAATTTGCACTGAGATGCTTGCCTGTGACAAATCCACACCCGAACTCTGTAGTGCTTGTGTCAGCGTATTTAACAACCTGTTGGATACCATAAATTCATTAAAGAACTACATAGATGTCATCCAAAAGTTCAGTATCGGATTTTTTTGACCAAGGACACAGTTCAGAAATAATTTCCAGACATGAAATAAGCTCTTCCAAATGATAGCATATAATGAATCCACCATCAAACTAAAGAAGCAGAGGACTACTATCACAATGCCAAGCTTTATCTATTCTAAAATTGGAAGAATTTGTAACCAACATGGAAGACAAAAAATGTCAAAACTATAGAAATTCTCACCCTTGAGAATATGCAGTCGAGATGCTAATCGTACCACCTTCAACAGTAATCTCCTCTTCCTTTAGCTTATCACTGGCAATAGCACCATCGACAGTGGTACATGATCTTGTCTGGCATAACTGAGATTGAGGTCGAGATGATGAATTTTCCACATCAGATCGAAGCCTAGGTGGAGCCTGAGATAATGCACCACCATTCCGGACAGGTGAGAAGAAATTTGACTGCAGTGACATGGGAAAGGTCATTCCCTTGTTTGTTATAGTGGCAGCATTTGTGTCGAATTCTACCAGGTTTTGTGCATTCCCGGGAACTGTGGGAGATACAGCAATATTTTTCTCATCAAACTTTGTGGCAAAGACTAATGGAGGACCAGAGGCACCATTCAAGCCTTGAGAATGATCAAAACTTTCCCCAACTCTGTGATTGTTTCTCTGATTCAAACAAGGGGTAGACAGTCAGTATTAGGTTGTAAGTCTAACCATTAGTTTTATGTGTAAAAATGCATATTATATAGCCTTTGCCACAAATTTCTGACATGTCAGTGTCATAAGAACAACACAGAGAATTCAGTAATTCCCACAAAGCTGTTAACATTAAAACACCTTTTGGAATGTGCACTATCAAGGCAAGACTAGGATGTTTACCCAAGGAATCAGCTTTGTTGGTTCATTGTTCCATCCTTGATAAGAACCTTCATATTTCTGTACTTTTTCTTGTAAAAACTGAATGTACTCAATAACCTGCACAACGATTCAAAGAGCCCCATTATTCCACGATAAGTTCAAGTTAAAGAAAATAGCAAATAATATTATTAGACACGTGCATACCTCTAACAAGAATGATGCCTTATCTCTCTTCTGGTCACTATGAGGGATGAGTTCTCTCAACATCTGAAACCTGCATAATACGTTTCAAACTTAATATATCATGCAAGTGTAATAACCTTTACAGTTCCTAACTACTCGGTTGCAATATCCCGGAAAAAAAAAGGAAAAAAAAAAAAAAAAGAAAAGGACCAGTCCCATGATGTACTCTGTAGTTTCAGATAATAAATGTTAATTCCCTTTCTAAACTAAGCCAAGCTTAAGTTGATCAACACCTTATCATGTAGAGAGGGCAAAGAAACTAATTTTGTCTAGACCAACCTTGGAATTAAAAAATTAAATCTCTACTCTACACAACCAAAGCACCCAAATTTTAAACAAGCACATGACATAAAATACAAGGGGGCATTTGCAGAAGCATTAAGCCAAGGCTCGGCATTCCAATCCAACCCCAAACATACACTCCTAAAATGCATTAAACCACACGAAAAAGAGAAACTTTTTTAGGGCATCTTAATAGTGAAAAGTTACATCATTCACAATAAAGCTTTACCTGTCATTTATTTTACTTCTTCGACGTTGCTCTGTCGCAGAATGTTTCGACCGAGGCGTGTTAGCCTTCTGATCAGAGCTCTTACCGTCAACTTTTACCCTCAGTTCTCCTACAACCAAAGAAACAAACAAAACAAATAACAAACAAAATAAATGGAGGAAAAGAAGAGAAAGAGAGAAGACTTAAAAATATATATACTAAAAATAAAAAGAAGCAAATTGAAAGAGAGGAAAACATTAAAGCTTGAGCAAAGCCTCAACAATAAATAATTTAAACATACGAGATACATGCCTCTTTGCGGGGTAGTAGTAATAGTAGCGGTAGAGGCCTCTTTCTTTAGGACAAACTGATCCTCTTCCTCGAGTTCTTCTTCATGGGAGCTAAACTTGGCGGACTTTATCATCTCCATGAAGCTCTGGTTCCTCTGCCCTGATGGCCTAGGCAAGATTAAACCGAAAAAGGAAAAAAAAAAAAAAAAAACCCCCCACTATCAATTCTAGTGTGTCTGTAACCGAATTAGCAGAAGAAAATAGAAGAATAATACATAGAGAAAGAAAAAGAGAGAGACTGACTGAGATGAAGAGAGAGAGCTGAAGCTGCCTCGATGATTGTTGGAAGATGACTGTGACGGCCTCTCCGACGATGCCCATTGTCCTACTCTCGCCGCAGGCTCTGTCAGACGTCAGGCCCCACAGTTAGCCACCATCGGTTTCCCAAAAGAAAAAGTTTATATGAAAGAGAGAGAAAAGTGGAGAGGCGATGTAAATTGAATTGAGCTAACACGGCCCAGAAACCAGGCCCGTTATAGATATACCCTATCATGGATTTGGGACTTGGGAGGAGGGTGATTTTGTTACTTCATAACAAAGGGTTACTCTTATTCCTCTGTTTCTTCTTTCTATTACCATTTTAGTTGTATATTTCTTTCAATTTTAGATAAGATACTGGAAATGGTCAATTCTTGTATATACTATAGTAACGGTAGCGAAAGCGATGCCTCCATTTTATTTTTAGAAGAGAATGAATTCATTCAATATAACCAAATATCTATATTACAATAACCAATTCAATACAGAAAATCAAATAACAAAATTTCCACAGTAATAAACAAATAATTAATGAAATTATTCTACTCGCCATCAGGAATGAAACACAAAACTTAACAAGGAATACATCTAAAGCTCCAAAGTGATGTCTCTTTTAGCATTAACTTTTAAGTTTTAGACTTTTTAGCCATATGGCCCATATTAACAAATTATGGACATGTCTAGGACGTTAACAAATTATGGACGTGTCTAGGACGTTTTTCCCTATTTGGACGTGACATATTATTCGAAACTACGTGAATAAGCTACCGACTGCCACTAGTAGTCAAAAAGTAATAGAATGTGCATAGTCTCTGGGAAGTTGGAGGATTTATAAGAATATATACTGTGAGTGTGACTTACAAACTAATGAGATTTTTATACCGTTAATTTCTACCCAGTGATTGAGAAATATGTCAATTTTAGAAGTGTAAAATTCTTACAAATAAGAACCCCATATATAACAATTCCTTAATGGTGAAAAACAACTATGATGATGACATCATTAGTATTTAGTAGTGTTACTTAATATTTTAGTAAAACAATATAGATGCTATATTGGCATGTTCTAAACCAATATCAGATACCTAAACTAGCTTAACCATTACATGGGAGAAAACGGTACATATATAGCTCTCAACACATATAAGTTTTCGTCGAATATGTTACACTAGCTAGGTACTACAATCCTTATGGTTAAATATCAGGAGAAATATATATGGTCATCATGCATGGAGAATTTAAAATGAGCAAAAGAAGCTTTTCCTGCATTGATTGACCAAAAGAAGCTTTTCATGCATTGATTAGCCAAATGAGCTTACCTAAAACACCAGATTTGTCTCCCATATTCTCCTTCCCTGTCTTTCCCTTCTTCACCGCAGGTTCTTCCCACAAAGTGAATCCACTTCCAGTGTAAGAACTGCAGTTGGAATTCTCATCGTTTCTATCAGTACTACTCGCTTGAGCCACGGAAAACACCATCCCCTCTGGCTTTGGAACCCTTTGAATTTGATTGAAATAGGAAATGTGGCTTATACTGTAAGTCCCAATCCCGCCAGGGAGAACGTGCTCCACGGGAGGCGGCGCCGGAGGTGGAGGCTTCTCGGCAGTAGATATCTCGACTGGGGTTTCTTCCTTCGCACAGGTCTTCTCCACTTGTTCAAGTGGTTGAAGGAAATCATGAGTTTTGAGGTAAGATCCTGTCGAGAGAAATTCATCAGATGGTTTGATATATATGTTGTCAAATAATTTGTATGAACTTTAGAAGTCCTACTCTAATTGCTGAAGGTCTTACCCTAGTATAGTCTGCTTTGCCGGCCAACTTTACTATATGCTGGCCAAACGTAAGTCATTTAGGACGTGGCTACTTTATCTAATTAAGTTTAAACACAAAGATATTTGATAATACACATACGTATATGTATATAGACACGGATAGGAACCAATCCAATAGGTTTTTTTTTTTATCTATGCATGAGTATGCGTATCAATATCATGTTAATTTTTTTTATCTATGCATGAGTATCAATATCATGTTAATGAAAATTTATAATGCATACTTTTTTATATTAAAAGATGAAAATAAAAAAAATATTAATAATATACATCTTTTTATACACTTTATTATAATTATAGGCATTAAATCAAAATTAAATAATGTTCTAACAATTAAAAAATAAACACTTATACGTACTTTAAAAAAAAATATTTACTGAATTAGCAACCTTCTATATATATATATAAATTCACAACCTTCTATATATATATATATATATATACACGTGGTCTTAAGATTCTTCGTACACCTAAAAGAAGTCTATGTATTTAGCTCGCCTGTTAAAATATATCCTATAGTTATACCAAAAGACAAGATTGATTATGACCAAAGAGAAGGCGATCTCATACATATGCATGGTAATAAAAATGAGCACGCCTCATGGATAGATGAACCCAGAACATGCAATTAATGAAGGAAATAAATATGACTAACGAAAACGAAGTAAACTTTTGAATGACAAAGAGGGTGATGTTCAGGCAGGAGTGTCAAAGAACTTCGATATTGCTTTTAGTGGTTAAATTTCTTTAAATTTTCAATTAATCGTTAAGAAAATTTTACTATTAGAACTCTGTAGAAAAAAAAAAACACAGATGGAAGTAAAATTTGTCACTAAACATAGCCGTTAAGCCATGCATATTACACAAGAATAAAAAGATTAATGAATTAACGAACTTTAGACATAAAACAACTCAATTTTACATATCCAAAAAAATCAAAACTTCATCGACCAGGTAAACAGTGGGTTCAGATCCAGAGTCTTTATAAAAAAATATTTGCCTTATAATATGAGCTACAAAAATATATAATAATAATAATAGTAATTACAACGTTACAATATATATAAATATTGAATACTTCATCAATACCATTAGAATACAGTACTGTACATATACCGCCGGTTAATTAATTTTCTTAAATTAAGCTCTCAAACTGATACGATTCAAAATACGTGGAACCACAGTTAAGAAGAGTGTATACAAATATATATGTTATATTTATTGATCATTATTACTGGAGAGGCCACTGTTAGTGTTGAGAGAGTAAAGTTGATGAATGAGAGAGAAAGAAGGGGCGAGGGCGTGCGAGCCGATCGATCGAGGAGGGTTGAACTGAAGGAGAGAATCAGCATGCACCGCTGCGCATATGTGATACGTCAAATCATGGGTAAGTGGGTCCCATCCAAAGTCACCCCCGAATGGCAATCTGATGGCGCTAACTGCTACTACACCCCTTTCCTTTTCGGTTTTGGCAGCCTATTTAAGACTCATGGCCCAGATCCATGATTCATTTTCCACTCACGTGCATCCACCCCCCTTTTCGTCACCACCCCTTAATTAAACTATTCACTATACTATATTCTATACTCGAGGAGGATTATCACATTTTTATTTTTCTCAATTTCAAACAAATAACAATATTAAATCAGGAAAAATAAATATAATTTCTTGTTACCTTAATTTTTTTAAAATTAAAAATTTAAATTTTTGTTTAAAAAAAAAAAGGAAAGAAAATGGAAGAAGAGGGGGGAGGAATACCTTGAGAAGGTGGTCTTGGATCTTGTTGGGCAGTTGAATGACTGTACAGTGACAGAAAGTCGTGCGTTGGTTTTCTTCCTGTGTATAAACTTTGAAAATTAAAATTAAAAACAAAAATAAAGAATCTTTCCATTTTTTCCATTCCAAAATAAAAAAAAAAAAACAGAAGCACAAAATTTATTTTATTTCTAAATTTAAAAAATACGAAAAATTAATATGTATGTTTCGAAAATTACCTTTGGTTCCGTAGGGACGAGGTTGTGAAAGCTCCATCCACAGCTTAGATGCTATTTTTGTAATTTAATATTTTTTAAAATAATTTTTTTTGGGTGAATTCAATTTTGAAAACGAAATCCTCCAAAACCAGAATTGTCACGAAATTCAGCGAAATTTTGGATTGAAAACTGAGAAAGCTTTGAGTAGAATCAGAAACAAAACTCCCTGCTAAGTTCTTAAGAGCTCGAATTCACGAGAGAGCTTTTTAGATCCGTGCATCAGAGTCTTTTGCCGAAGATTTTAGCCTCCAGATGAAGATCGGAGGCACATTCACTTCTCTCTTTATCCTTTAAATTTCTCGAACGCGAATCCGAACCAAACAGCTGGAAAGAAAAAATTCGCAGTGAGAACGAGAATTTTCTCAATGCTAATTTTCCCGAGAAAATTTTTCGTGTCCTGTGATGAGGACGCCGAATCGCGCGAATCTGCAACCGAATTGTAACCAAAAGATTTATATATAATTACCAAATTGAGAAGATTCAAAATAAAACTATATATATATATATTTATATTTAAACAAGAGATAATTCACCTAGATTATGGATTAGATGATGAGATAGCTACATAGGGAAAAAGATTTTGGATCAAATTCTCGAAATTTGTACAATTATAAACCGTACCTTTTCAGCTTCAAGCCGCTTCTCTCCAACTCACGAGCCAAAACTGAACCAGAATTTTCTCGAGAAAATGAATTTCAGTTCTGAATTCCCAGCTCCCAAACACAATATCAGTAGCAGCTATTTCCAGTAATGGCAAAAAGAAAATTGAGTCAGAAGAAGAATCTTCTTTAAATTATAACCATAAATAATATCACGCCAATTCAGTCTTTTAAACTCTTTTTTTCTTTTTCTTTTTTTTTTTAAAGGAAAAAAAAATCTTCGTAACTCTCGGATAACGAACAGTTCGGCGACAGGCGGGGGTTCAGGTCGGACTTTCTCTCGCTTTCTCTCTCTCTCTCTCTCTCTCTCTATGGGCGTGAGTTCTTCGATTGAATATCTTTTTATATACAGTTTTCTTATTTGCCTCGCTTTGATTTTTTTTTAATCCTTTTTCCAAATCGTTATTTATCGTTAGGTGAAAAACGCCGTTTATTAAACGGCGTTGCGGCGGATCTGACGGAGTTAGAGACACTTAACGGCAGATTTATGAAAACGCTGTTAATCGCCGTTTATCCTATGGACTTCGTAGTTCACGGAACTCAATGATTTACTCTGTTATTTATTTATTTATTTTTTATGTTTTCGGCAATCCCGATTTGTATAAAAAATGATTGTTATTATTTTTTTAAGGATTTAGCAATTCCGATTAATAATTTTTCTTTACTTCGGCCTTCTGTTCTTTTGCTCACTAAAGAGAAGGTTCTTTTCCCCAAAAATAGTAAATAAATAAATAAAAGTTCTGAACTGAACTTCTCAAATCGAATTCGTCTTCATTTTACTTTCTGAGACACAAAACTCAATTCAATCTACAGTCATGAAAAAATGTTGATATGCGGATCGTGTATAGAGTTTGGAATTTGGGTATATGGTCCAGATTAATAATTTAAAAGGTATACAAATTAATTTGGTTACCATATGGCAGCGACAAAACTCAGAAGCGAACCATGAGAGAAAGCTTTGGCAGACACAGTCAGTTTCTGTTTCACTGCCATTAAAGCTTAGAGGATTTGTACGATTGCAGCACGTGCATTGGGACCAAAAACCCCAAGCCACGAAGTACAAACAACCACTCTCATCTCATGCCCTGATTCTCACTTTAATTTCCATTTTAAAAATAAAGTAAAATAAAAGTTTATAACTCCTAAATTATTATTAGTTTTTAAAAAAGAAAAGAAAAGAAAACTCTAATTATTCGGTACAAAGAGGAGTACTTCCCTTATCACTATTGCCTCATGTGAGTTTCACAGTAGCACTTATAGTGTATATCTTCAATCTGGTTTTAGGAGTTATAGTAACGACCTATAGTGTTATGCTATATGTGCCATAAGTAGTGATTTTTCAACTAACCCCAATTTGGGATTGGTCAATAAATTTAAAGTGATAATGCGTTAATAACTTTAATATATTTTTTTCAGTTACATTAGGATTTAAGGGTTAAAATTATTTGTACCAAGGGAAGTGTACCTACGTTAACCTTACCCATAAAAAAAAAAAATTAAAGTTCAGTTTTACCTAGTTGGTAAAAATTTAATTTGGTACGGAGGATAGGAAATGAAATTGGTCACGTGAGGGGGTGAACTGAGAGTTGACTGAGGAGAACTAAGGCGTTGACTTGTCCCTTAAAATTGACACAGATTAATATTAAGAGGTGATGATTAGGGCACAGATCCCGATTATGTGAGTTAATAACAAAAATAATAATACTAGTATTACTGCTGGCGGTGATGAAAGAGAGAGAGAAGAGGATGTTGGTGGTAAAGGAGGAAAGGTCACGTGCTGAGGCTCACTCAGCTTTTTAAGTCTCTCTGTGTCTGTCATGAGTCATCTTGGGTTTTTGGCTGTGCCGGGAAACGCGGGACCTTTTTCTCTGTGGCGTGGCTCTCTCACCCATGTGCCCCCAAAGATTCTCGCCCACATTACTCTCAATATGTTTTTGTTTTTGTTTTTGTTTTTGTTTTTTTTTTTACTATTTTCTGGCAAAGCAAACTAAAAGCAGCTTCACTATCTTCGTGAATAAATAATACATAACAAATATACAAACAAAAAGAAATTCAACTTATACTGAAAAAAATAAATAAGTAGAATGCATAAAGAAAATTTTAAGTTAGAAATAAAATGAGAAATATATGTGCTATTGTGTATATGTGTCTGTAAGGTTCTAATTTCTATACCTTAGAAAAAAAAGTTTATAATTATAATTTCTTCTGATCATGATAAATATTTAAATATTGTACTCGTAAAATAACAGTTTGTAAGGCTTATAAAATTTTACAAAAAAAATCTCATAGGGAGTCATATTGGAGAGTTTCTTTATATAATAGTATGCTGAAAGTTTTTTGTGTGTGTCTCTATCTCACCGTGAAAATTATGAGTATATATCTTTTTTCTAGATTTTTTTCCCCTTTCCCTTGCTGTGCTTATTCGAATTTTTGAAGATAATGAAGGCTTGTTATAACCTCTCTATGCTTTGGTCGAAAATGCTTTAATTGTTTTTTTTTTCAATAGACCCAAAGTGATTTTAGACATTAATTATAGCAGTTTCCAACGAGGTTTTTTTTTTTCTTTACTTTTTTTTTTTCCCAAGAAGTTTAGCACTCATGTGTGATATGACAGAAACATAAACGAAAATAAAAGTTTTAACACATTGCATGCGCTTTTTTTTTTTTTTTTTTCCTTCACATTTGCTTATACTTACCAATAATAATAAATTTTGGTAAAAATTTCTTGCACTTACTGAAGGAAAGGCAGAAATCCCCAAATACATTTTACTATTATTGATTATCAACCCAAAAAATAATTATTAATCTTTTGCCATGCATGTTCCAAATCCAAATAATTAATCTAAAGATACTATTTATATTGAATATTTATTATAGTTCCCTTCTTTGTTTTTTTGTGTCTTATGTATATGCCCACTTCTAATTGACTTCACGCGTATATAATTCCTAAGATTAACTTTAAATATTCTTTATACGTTCGCTAATTTTTCTTTATTCCATTAGTCATCATTAGTTATGCTTTTGAGGTAGAATTGATAACGGTGATTCATACAATTAATTGCGCTTGGAATTATGAATGGAAGCGTATTTTATTAGAGAGTAATTCAGTTTATGTCATTTTTTTTTTATTTTCTTTTGACTCGTTCTCTTAAAAAAAATTTTTTTATTGGAGATCAGCTTAGTATAAAGTATTGGGGTACATTGCTAATATGTATTTTCTGGCACCCATATCTATCGTAAGAGTAATTGTGTAGTTGATTCTTTAGTCTCTCGTGCTCCTTTTTTTGTTTGTCACATTTGAGGTGGTCGCTCTTCTTTTATTTCATTTTTTTTTTGTTTACGATGATTGTATTACGAAACCTAATTATCAATTTCGTTAATTTTATTTTTTTTTCTGTTTTTTTTTTTCTTTTTTTTTTTGTCTTGAGAGGTCAGGTTTATACTCAATTTGAATATATATATCTTCTTTTTCTTTCTTTTTTTATTTAATTTGTTTTATCGATATTCATAAAAAAAAATTTTAAATATTCTTTATTTTAAGATTCTAAATGAGAATCTTAATCTTAATCTTAATAAAGAATTATGATTCTTTGAGGTAGCTAGCCCCGACAATCATGGCAAGCATTCACATTACGATCCATAAATATAATCAAACAGCTTGGCTTCTTCTTCGTTTCTTTTTCTTTTTCCTTTTTTTTTAGTGAACAAAAAATTTAACAGCTCGGCTTAATCACTATCTTTCTCATCCATTTCCTTTCTCAAAGTATTTCATTAATCAATATTAAATTGTGACAGAACATGTATCTCCACTCACAAGTTGCATCATGTATTCATATCTTAATTCAGGCCAATTTCGGCATGTGACACAGCCACTTCTTTGCCTTTTTCTCTTTAATACGTACTCATTAACTAAATTAATTAATTCGTACAAATATTAATTAGTGTCTCCCTTCCTTGAATTTCTTTAATATTTGATCAATTTCCGTAACAATTAGGATTTTTTTTTATTACGTGATACAATTTTAGGGAACATGCATTAGCCAAAAGGATGAAGCCAGCTTTTCACCATTTTTTCTCCCCTAAAAATAGCTCAATAATATACAAACAATATGCATGTTAAAGTTTTAAAACGGGAGTTCCATGTGACACACACATATAAATTATGAAGTGTAGATACTAAAGCATTCTTTTTTGTTAGATAATTAATTTAATCGTACGGCTCATCATATCCATAAAGGTTGTACGTTCTTAATTAAAAGAGATAAAAATAAAAGGAAAGAATTTAATGAAATAAAGTACTAATACTTATTCTTATTGTTATTCATTAAAGTGATTTACTCTAATCGCTTTTCACAAAATGCGGTAGGTAAAATCTGGCTAATTCCAAATGGATGTTGGAATAAATAATAAATAGTCCAAAAGATATATGGTAATAAGTTAATTAATTTCTTGTCTGAATTACTTATTAATTGTATAGTTTGGATAACCAACACACTATATTTTTTTTTAATTCATTTAAAGGGTACTTTCATGAATTATCCTTTACTTTCTTGATCATAAGAACTGCTGAGAATATTTTCAAAAAAATAAAGAAAGAAAAGAACTGCTGAGAAGACTGACATAAAACAAAGTTGTACATTCACGAGCATTATTACTGCTATTTACAAGTCAAATATTAGATTTAATACTGTATTTATGTTGGTCTACGCATTAAATTAAAAAGATATATATATATATATATATATATATCTCGGTTCTAGTGGACAAAGATGAAGCCCCAAATTGTAGTACTGTATTCCGGTGCTGTCTTATCCTACACACAGTTTTTTCTTGGAGATTTATTTCCTATTTTATCATATTTGTCAGAACCTCTCAGAGGTTTAGCTCGCTTCCATTTAAGCTTATCCTCAAAACTTGTTCATATTCACAATATCTTTCTCGTTTATAGGAAAATATTTTCTCCATTTTTTTTATCAATTCAGTATGTCCATATAAGTGTTTTAAATTCCGTTAAGTTTTCTTGATATTAAGAGAAAAAAAGAAGTAAAACTCAATTTTTTTAACAGGATACGTTATACACATTTTAAATATTCCATAAATTAATTAAGAAAATGAATTTAAACAAAAATATTTCTTATTTTTCTCTTTTTGTCCTTATAGCTAGTTTGGTCTTGGGGTGGTTCAGATGCTGCCTAAAATCTTCCAAAAGCACGTGACATAGCTAGTTCTAGTGATATGAACTAGACTCTAGAGAGAAATAAAAAATGGATAAGATACACCCTTATGTGTAGAAAATATAGACTAACAATGTGCTTTCTTTAAGAAAAATCCATCATATTCAAATAATTGTCAATAGTTACGTGAAAATACTTACTATTTGTACATATTTACATTTTGTTATTCTTGTGTTCTACTTCAAACTTCTCATATAATAATAATAAAGAAAATCCAAACAGGTATATGGAAAAAAAAAAACACAGAACAAAAAAAAAAGAAAAGAAAGAAAACAAAAAAGCCCTAAAAAATAATCAAAGGGTCAAGAAAGACGTAACGTGAAACGTGATATATGTGCGGTCATATTCAGGGTTGTCGTCACAGAGTACTCAAGGGAGGGTGCTTAGGCTGGGCCAACCTGAGTTGACCCCTCACCTCACGTGCATTAAAACAAAACGACATATTACAATATTGACATTAGACTCTGCTTTGGATTGTCCTACCAACCAAAACTCTTATACATTTAATTAAATTAAATGTACAATAAAATTTAATAAAATAAAACGACACTCTAGATCAGCGGGCTTGGGGTTAATGGGTCCTAATTATCATGCTAATAGAGCCTTGGAATTATACTCAGAGGAAGCAAGCGAAAGAAAATGTCAAAATCAGCTCCACCATATTCCACAGTACAATTTTATATATTTATATATGGTATATATAATATAATCCATTACAAGTGTGGAGTACGTTGTGATAGTGGTTATTTAGTTATTATTAAACCAAGTTCAATGTAAATATTGTAATTTTTATTATGTAAGGTAATTACCTAGTTTGTTTATTCTAAAATTCATATTATTAGTTTTTTTATTTTTCGAATATTTCTCATTAGTATTAAGTAGAACAAAGTGCAAGGAATAGGAAACTTGTAAAAGAGACAGTTGCATGTGTTCAACTATTAATAATGATTATATATATATATATATGAAAGAGATGATAAATCAATAAATTGCAGAAAAAACAAGGAACTAAAAGTTTGTGTAACTACAACTGAAAAAATGATTGCATGCATGAAAAAATAGGAACAAACCCAATATTGATAATGAATACGAAGATTCTCCTATGAAGTTAATTTTAACCTTTCGTGATGTGCAGAAGGGGATGTGTTGGATCGGTTTCTCACCAGCTGTCTACGTGTCTCCAACTGCTGATGCTGTATTCTCCAACTGTCCACGTGTTCTTGCTGTCCCAAAGTCCTCTGAACTCCAAACAAGATCGGAGAGGCAGGGGTGGCTACCTGCAAAGACTCTCCGATGCTTAAGTCAGTGGTTTATCTTTGATACAGGGTAGCAAGGAAAATATTTCAGTATGAATATCTATCTGTTTCTTATTCACAGACTTTTCTATATATATATATCTGTTTTTAAGCGTACATGCCCTTCTCGGGAACACATGGCTCTTATATATGTAGTCCTGAGATTGTGAACCATGTGGTGTTCAATCTCAGGATTGAGTATCTTTCTCCTCAAAATCTTTTTCAGCAGTCACGGGCTGAGATTTCTGCGATCTCCTCTGTGCTGCTGTGGCCTGATTTTCGCCGCCTCCTACGGCTTCAATTTGTCAGGAGTAAGATTTGGGTAAATCGCTATTCTGTCAGGACGGCTTGTCCCTGACATATACCTACCCAGGATCGCATTAAATGCTCTGTCTGGGTCTGGAGCCGTGAGTTGCTTTCCACTGTATTCAGTCTGAAGACCCTTGGGGCTTTCGACCCTCTCGACTGTCGAGGTAAGGGCTACTGTACCCAGATGCGGACCCTTGGGGCTTCCGACCCCCAGCTGTTGAGATTGAGGTCAGAGTGGGCCAGACCATCCAGGGTCAGTGATGGGCTTGGCCCTAACTTCGGACGGCCTAATGGCCGATTGAGAGATCACGTGCGACCCGCGTGGCCTTCCACGTGGCGTATGGCTCGGGGACGGGTTCCACAACTGCCCCCATTTCCCTACTTGATGGACTCGTGTCCATCAAGTAGGGAAATCGTCTCACCGTTCCTCCAATCTGGGGGACGCACGTGGTCCCCTCTTCCCGATGTGAAGGTACGCTATCCCTCATCACGAGATCTGTTTGAATTTTGAAGTTCTGATTGCTCGGTTTCCCTTATTCTCCCATTTTCCAGAAAAACTCTTCGGCTTCTCCCCTATAAAAACCGTAATTGTATTCATTTGCCATTTTACCAAAATTTTCAATCATTCAAACCTCATAAAATCCTAGGGTTTCTGCTTCCTTCTCTTCTAAAGACTCCAACTCTTTCAGTCGCGTTTCGGAACAATGGCTTCAAATCAAAACCAGGAATTGCAACCCGTTATGGATTCAGAGCTAGATTCACTGAGGAGGCAGCTCTGCCTCCTCGGGGGAGTGATGCTTCAATGGGTTGAGGGCCTTGCAGACTGGTACCTCCGCCCTTGTGCCCTCGAGGGTTCCATCGTCCTGGGTAGGAAGTATCTGGACTGTCTGCGATTCCCTTTTCCTCCCCTAATCCACCAGTTTTTTGCCTTGACGAGAATCCATCCGATGCAGCTGAATGCAAACAGGATTATGATTCTGATGAGGCTTTCTACCTTGTCAGTTATCTATAACATGCATATCGACCTGGAGGTGGTCTTTTATGCTTATAAGCTTATTCTTATCCCCAAGAAGGGCTCCTACCCCACCTTCTATCTCCAGCCATTGCCTGGGCGCCACATCTTTTGGGAGTTACCGCGGTCAAACAAACAATGGGACTCTCACGCCAGGTTTTATGCCGTTGGAGGGGCGTGGTGCTCCCCTTGGGTGAACGGAGAGCATTTCCAAGTCCCCTCAGTCTTCTTGCAGAGTAAGTATTAGGCCGTGATCTTTGGGTCTGGGTCCTCTTCCAATATTATTGCTCATGCTACTTTGTCTTGTGCAGCCTCAGCAGAAGAAAACAGGTTTAAGCCGCACCTGTCGGCTAGGCGGCTTAAAAGCCTGGAGGGGATCATAATCTTCGGCTCTCCGGGGGAATGCAGGCATATTTAAGCCGTCCTCAACCCCCTAACGATGAACCTGATGCCCAAGATGGTTTCATACCTTCCCTTCTCCTTGGATACCTGGGTCATTACCAAGCTCCTGAGGAGTCGACTCGACGCCTCTGCCCTGAACCGATTTCGCCGGGACGAAAGCGACCGGATCACCATGGTGAGTCGGCAGGTTGCGGCTTCAAGCCAGTTGGCGGGCACCAATGATCTGGTAGCACCGTCCAATCACGAGCTCGAGGAGGCCGTGAGGCTTGTGGCCGCGGAGTGCGTCAGGCTCCGCAAGGAAGAAAACGCCGCCCCCAAGAGGGCTAGGGGTGAGTTTATTTTCAAATCTTTGAGTCCTTGTGGGTCGGACCGCGACCGCAAACTAATCTCGTTATTTGTTCTTCACAGGTTCTGAGACGGGCCCGTCAGCCAGCCCCTCACCTGTCAAAGGGGGTGCCACGGCATCTAAAGCTCAAGCCAAGGCATCTACTGGCCAGTGCCTCGTGGTGCATTCGAGAGAAGAACAACCAGCGATCCCCCGCTCCGATGCAGGCGGATCTCCACCCGGGGGACCGTCTGCCATCTGGATCGTGCATGGGGAAGAGGCGATGCCAAGTCCGGCTGGAGGGTCTACTACAGTGATCTCGCCAAATTCTGACTCCGATTCAAAATCGAGTGCTGTTAGCCTCGGTGGAGAGATCACTGAGCTTAGTGGGGGAGCTCCGAGATTGAAGTCCAGACTCTCCTCCCCTCCCCTGGTCCCTACAAAGCGGCAACGCGAGGTCGGCTCATCCAATAAAGAAGAGGGCCGGTGGAGAAGAGGGGCAGGGTCATCCTTTCGTCTGACAGTGACGATGATGGAGCGATGCTGACCCTTCTAAGGAGAAAAAGATCAGCACGCATCGGCCAGCCCAGAGGAGGTGTACCTCCTACCACCGTGGCCGACGGCGTTCTTGATAGCTCTGGACCTCCCTCGGTCCCTATCGCCCTTGCTCTGGAAGCGTGCCCGACGGGCGGAGAGGATGCCCTTGTGGCCAGTGAGGTGAGGTCGTGCTCCCCGGGTGTGGGCGACACTCAAGGGGAGTGTCCAGCCACGGAGCCGGAGCCGGAGGCCTTTACGTCAGAGAATGTCGAGCTCGTCACTACCCGCACTCTCGTGCAGGTTTGTTACATTCGGATACTTTTATGTTTTTCAATATCTTTGGTAAACGCTGACCCCCTCCTTTGTTATCTAACTTGCAGCTGTCCGCCATCCAGTCTTTCTACTCTGCTCGCGTCAGGGATCTGACCGAGGAGCTGAGCTCCCGTTCTGCACTAGCCGAGCACAGCGAGGCCGCCCTCACCGAATTGAGGTCTGACTTCGATGTATATCGGGGCCTCGAGGAAACAAGGGTTAGCAGCGTGGTGGCACATGCTCTGAGTGTCGAGAGAGCCAGACACGAGGAGCTGGCTGCGAGACTGGCTCAGGCGGAGGCTGACAGGCTTGCCCAATCCGAAGCCGCCAGACTGGCTCAGGGCGAGCTGAGGATCAAGGAGCAAGAGTTACAGAGCGGGGGCGGAGATGGGACTGGCCCTTATTGCTCGTGACCAGGTTGTTGAGGACGCCAAGGAAGCAAGAAAAGCCGAGGCGGCAGCCAAGCTAGAAGCCCATGCTCTGCAACGCAGACTTGACCGGTCCAATGAGGTAAACCGATATCTCTTTTTAGACCATAAAAAACTGATGGTTGCTCAGGTGGAGATGTCTCGTAAACATTGTGAGAACCTCGCCAGTATTAACTCTTTATTGGTTGACTTATCGCAGCGGCAGGCGAAACTCAGATTGGCGGCGCTGAAGGATAGACTGGCGGATGCGGAGAAGTTAAAAACGAGGTACCAGAGGCAGGTGGACGTTCTTTCTGCGGAAAGTTACAGGTCTGGCTGAGAGAATAGAGCGCTTGAAAACCACGCTGAGGTGGTGACACTAGACCAATTTGACAATCAGAAAGGCATCGAGAGGGACCACTACTCCATCAAGCACTACATGTAGCAGCTCGGGGACGAGATCAGAATCACATACCCAGCTGACGTGCTGGAGATGCTTGCTGCGGAGAAGGATGGGCCCTCTACATCTACCCCTGGTGCCGTAGAGCTTGTCCCTGCTTCTGGCCAGCCAGATCGAACTCCGGAAGCCCTGGACATTCAGCCTTGCCTCAGGGTCTCAACTGGTGAAGGGTTTGGCGCGGTCGTCGTATCTAGTGACGAATCTGATCCGGCCACGCCACCCTTCTCCGAGGCTGGTCCAAGCGCTGGGGTTGGCCGCGGCTCCTCGGACGGAGGTAACTAGGACCACTAATTCTGCATATTTGTAAAGCTAATTATTCATTGTAACCCTTCGAATAAATAATAAGAAACGCGCCATCACTTTTAGACTATTTTCTTTTGCATCCGACCGTTTGTATAAATAATTGTAAGGACTCGATTTCAGATTATTAGTGAGCCTTCCTCAGGTCATGATTATTTGGACTAGCTTTGGAAATAGGGGTGCAAGTTTTGGCTCATCCGGTTTTGCAAAAGTATAACTTTCGTTATAACTTGTTTTGGCAGAGTTCGACCTACGCGTGTGGCTGGATTTCTCCGACCCCAAATGGGACCGTGCTCGGAACCAGCTCCAGGAATCGGTCGACCATTGCTTAGACCCGTCGTTGCAGAGGAGAAGGCCTGGGCTTGGCTCTTATCGGGAACAAACAGGGCATTATCATTCCGACATCTCCTTAAGAGTCCGCTCTAAACCTGCACCTCGCAAGTAGGGCTCCTGAGTGCTCACCACCATTATCCGCGCACTTTGTATTTTTAGGACATAATAAATAGGCTTTAATCTTGATTTCTATTTTCAAGTTTGGTTTGTCTCTGGACTACTTCCAATGGGTAAACTCCAAATCCATTCACATCCTGACCATGCAAAGATAGATCTTCACCTGGCTAGAGTCTGTTTCCCTTTAACTTTTCGTGTAGTCAAAACATTCCTTAGGGAGGGTCCACTTTCAACGGGTGGATTCTAACCCTGCCTTCCTTTAGCTCTTCGTGTAGCTAAAAGTGTTCCTTTGGGGGTCCGCTGGCTAGCTTTTTGGTTGCACACCCCTTTTTCCTTTGTACATTTTCTTGGGTCATCGACAAGTGTATTTTTGCACGATTCGACTCCCAGAGTACGATCGTTTTCGAGGTTTGTTGGCGAGTTTTTGGTGCACAGCTATCTCCTCTTTGCACGTTTCCTCGGGTCGTCAATGAGCGACGTAAGTCCCGGAGTGCAAGCATTTTCAAGGTCTGCTGGCAAGTTTTTGTTTGCACAGCAGTTTACTCTTCGCACATTTTCTCGGGCCGTCGAAGAGCGATGTGAGTCCCAGAGTGCGAGCTTTTTCGAGGTCTGCTGGCAAGTTTTTGTTGCACAGTAGTTTCCTCTTCGCACATTTTCTTGGGTTGTCGA
>JXTB01000311.1:183907-200122 GCA_002914805.1 Parasponia andersonii | reverse complement strand
GCGTTAAATCGTCGGGCACTAACATTTTTCGCAAAGTAGGACCTAGCTTGCTGGTGGTATGAAGCCAGGTGGACCAAAGTCATGCTTCTCATTTCTTCCAGGAGGTCTGTGTTGCAGCTTAACTGGCGCTCGTTTAGGGGGGAATATTTTACCATTTCGGAGCGGAGGGTCGGGAGGCCGACCTCGGTCGGGATCACAACCTCTGATCTGTAGACCATGGCGAACGACGTTCTCCCAGTAGAACTCCGCTCTGTGGTTCGATAGGCCCACACAATGGCCGACAGTTCTTCTAACCACTTGCCTTTAGCCTCTTGCAAGTTCTTTTTGATGTTGCTGAATGTGGCTTTGTTCGTCGTCTCTGCTTGGCCGTTCCCCTGGGGGTAGTTCACGGAAGAGAAACTGAGCCTTATGTCGTATAGCTCGCATAACTCCTTAAGCTTAGCATTTTGGAACTGCGTGCCATGGTCGGCGTGTATCTCTTTTGGGATCCCGAATCGGCAGATTATGTTCTTCCAGATGAAATTAATCGTGTCTGCCTTATTAACTGTCGTATAGGCTTCGGCCTCTACCCACTTGGTAAAATAGTCCGTGGCTAGCAGGACGTATCTCTTTCCTCCTGGACTTCTGGGGAGCTCTCCGACGATATCCAGACCCTACTTGGTGAACAGCCAGGGAGTTATGTTTGAATGAAGAATCTCCGCGGGCTGACATTTCATCGGGGCGAACCTCTGGCACTTATCACATTTTTTTACAAATTTGGTTGCCTCCGTCATCATGTATGGCCAAAAGTATCCGGCCATTAGAGCCTTGTGGGCGAGGCTACGCCTGCTGGAGTGGTTGCCACATACTCCCTCGTGGATTTCTTCCATTAACTTTTGTGCCTCGACGGGGCCTATGCAGCGTAGCATTGGACCCATTGTCGTTCTCTTGTATAACTGTTCACCCACCATTGAGTACCTAGCAGCTTTTAATCTGACTGACCTCGCTTCCCGGGGGTCTGTGGGCAGGTTCCCCAACGTCAAATATTGTGTGATGGGCCTCATCCACCCTTCGTCATCAGCGCTAGTTGCGAACACGTAGTGCGCAGGGGTCTGCGAGGGGTCTGTCATGCTCCTGCCATCTAAAAGAACCTCCATGCTTTCAGCGGTGCCCCCGATTGATGCATTCTTAGCTAGCCCGTCAGCCCTCTGGTTCATCTCCCTAGGGATCGGTTCGATACTGAAATTGCCAAAGCGAGCTTTTGCCCCCATCACCTTTGAGAAGTACCTGTGCAACCTCAGTTCTTTTACTTCAAAGTCCCCCCTGACCTGACCTGCGATCAACTGCGAGTCGGTCTTCACGGCGATGTCCTCTACTCCGAAATGTAGTGCCAACTTGAGGCCTTACAACAATGCCTCGTACTCCGCCTCGTTGTTAGTCGCCTGGAAACTGAGCCTCAATGCTTTCTCAACCCTGAGGCCCATTGGGGTCTGCAAGACTATCCCGATTCTCAATCTCGAGGCATTCGTGGATCCGTCCGTGTAGAGCATCCAGGCTGAAGGGGGGTGAAGTTGAGACATCTGATTCAGGTCATGCCGCTCGCCAAAAGATTCGATTTCCACCAGAAAATTTGCCATGACCTGCCCTTTCTTTACTGTTCGAGGCTGATACTCGATATCATACACCCCTAGCTCGATGGCCCACTTGGTCAGTCATCCTGACAGGTCTGGTTTGGCTAAAATTTGGCGGATGGGGAAATCCATATACACAGTGACCGAGTGCGCCTCAAAATATTGCCGGAGCTTCTTTTTAGCGTTGACCAGAGCGAGGACCAGCTTTTCTGCCACACTGTATCAGGTTTCGGCATCTAGGAGCATGCGGCTTATATAAAACACCGGCTTCTGTTTACCGTCTTGCTCGATAAAAAGTATGGCGCTGATCGCTACTTCGGACATCGCTAAATAGGCGTATAGATGCTCCCCTTCCGACGGGGAAGCCAGGATAGGTGGGTGACTCAGATACAGCTTGAGGTCTGCAAGTGCTCTATCCTTTTCTTCCCCCCAGATAGCAGTAGAGTTTTTCTTAAGGCATTGGAAGAAAGGCTTGCATCGGTCAGACATCTTGGATACGAATCGGCTGAGAGCGGCTACCTTCCCGGCCAGGCGTTGGACGTCTCGAATGGATGAGGGTCTCTGCACATTCGCGATCGAGGTCAGCTGGGTCGGATTTGGTTCAATACCCCTCCGGCTCATGATATGCCCCAAGAATTGCCTAGAGGATACCCTAAATGCACACTTCTTGGGATTTAGACACATCTGATGTTGCCTCAGGATCTGAAAACGTTCATCCAGGTGCCTCAGATGGTCTGAATCCTCCCTGCTCTTCATGACCATGTCGTCGATGTAGACTTCCATAGTCTTTCCTAGCAGCTTGGTGAACATCTTATTCATGAACCTTTGGTAGGTTGCCCCCACGTTCTTCAGGCCAAACGGCATACGCCTGTAGCAGTATAGACCTCGCTCTGTGATAAAAGCCGTATGGATCTAGTCTTCTGCGTACATGGGGATCTGGTTGTATCCAGAGTAGGCATCCAGAAAGCTCATCCTGTTGAATCCCACCATCGTGTCTACCATTTGGTCGATTCTTGGCAGGGAGAAACTATCCTTCGGGCAGGCTTTGTTCAGGTTGGTGAAATCTATGCAAATAAGGTCGTCGCCATTTTTCTTTTTCACCACTACCGGGTTAGAAACCCACCGTGGGTATACGCATTCCCTAATTAGACCGCTCTCCAGTAGCTTTTTTACCTCCTTGTTGATCGCCCTGTTTTTCTCTGGTGCTAATCTTCGGGGTTTCTGCCTGACCGAGGGGAAATGGGGGTCTATATTCAGCCGGTGACAGGAGTGTGCAGGGTCTATCCCTGGCATATCATCGTGGGACCACGCAAAGACGTCCTCATTCTGCTTTAAGAATCCCAACATTTCATTCTTTTGCTCCTCGGGTAATAAGGCCCTGATTAGGATCACCTTCGCCGGTTCTTCCTCTTTCAAAGGGACCGCTACGAGCTCTTCGATCGTGGATTGCGGACTGTCAGACTCTTCTTCGATTTGTCTCATGTATGCTGGCAGGCGGTCCTTTGATTGCTATCCGTCCCCGGCTGCGGTGCTTGCGCTTGCATCGGCTCCCCTTAGGGCGGCTGAAAAGCATTTCCTTACAGAGGCCTGGTCCCCCTTAATGTCAATCGTGTACGTACCGTCCTTTGATTGATATCTTAAGACCTGATGGAGGGTGGAAGCGACCCCATGCATGGCGTGGATCTATCCCCTTCCCATGATGACGTTGAAGGAGGACTGGCAATCAATGATGACAAAATCCACGTCCAAGCATCTCTCGGCTGTGTAGACATTAAGGGTCACGACGCCCAAAGGGCAGACCCTTGTGCTGTCGAAAGCGAACAGCGGTTGATAGGTTGGCCTGAGTGTGCTCCTATCCAGACCNGTCGATTCTTGGCAGGGAGAAACTATCCTTCAGGCAGGCTTTGTTCAGGTTGGTGAAATCTATGCAAATAAGGTCGTCGCCATTTTTCTTTTTCACCACTACCGGGTTAGAAACCCACCGTGGGTATACGCATTCCCTAATTAGACCGCTCTCCAGTAGCTTTTTTACCTCCTTGTTGATCGCCCTGTTTTTCTCTGGTGCTAATCTTCGGGGTTTCTGCCTGACCGAGGGGAAATGGGGGTCTATATTCAGCCGGTGACAGGAGTGTGCAGGGTCTATCCCTGGCATATCATCGTGGGACCACGCAAAGACGTCCTCATTCTGATTTAAGAATCCCAACATTTCATTCTTTTGCTCCTCGGGTAATAAGGCCCTGATTAGGATCACCTTCGCCGGTTCTTCCTCTTTCAAAGGGACCGCTACCAGCTCTTCGATCGTGGATTGCGGACTGTCAGACTCTTCTTCGATTTGTCTCATGTATGCTGGCAGGCGGTCCTTTGATTGCTATCCGTCCCCAGCTGCGGTGCTTGCGCTTGCATCGGCTCCCCTTAGGGCGGCTGAAAAGCATTTCCTTGCAGAGGCCTGGTCCCCCTTAATGTCAATCGTGTACGTACCGTCCTTTGATTGATATCTTAAGACCTGATGGAGGGTGGAAGCGACCCCATGCATGGCGTGGATCCATCCCCTTCCCATGATGACGTTGAAGGAGGACTGGCAATCAATGATGACAAAATCCACGTCCAAGCATCTCTCGGCTGTGTAGACATTAAGGGTCACGACGCCCAAAGGGCAGACCCTTGTGCTGTCGAAAGCGAACAGCGGTTGATAGGTTGGCCTGAGTGTGCTCCTATCCAGACCCATATTCTCGAATGTGCTGAGGAATAGGATATCGACACTGCTTCCACCATCGACCAAGACCCTTCCAACTAATGTGGAGCCGATCTGCAGTTTAATCACCAAGGGATCGTCGTGAGGATGGCGCACTGTGGTTAGATCTTGCTGGGTAAAAATGATGGGAGCAGCGGATGTGCAGCCTTCTCCCGACATCAAGTGGTTGACAGAGTGTCCCATCCCCCTCAAGCGCTTCGCCCTACCCTCGGCTCTTTTGAGATATTTTTCTTTTTTCTCTTGATCGTGGGTCGGCTCTGGCCTGCCCACAATGGTCGGCACTATCCTGAGGGTCTGCTCTCCTAACTCAGAGGCTTGGGTCTACTTCCCTTTCTCAGTCCTGGTGATGTCTTGCCGCGGCTGGGCTTCGTCGGTATTCACGTACTGCTTCAACCTGCCAGCTTGGATCGCCAACATGACCTGAGCATAAAGGTTATGGCAGTGGACGGTGTCGTGCCAAAGTCTTTGTGGAACTGGCAGTACCTGTTCCTGTTCTTCATATGCTCAGGGACGCCAGATTTGGTTGGGTCCTTGAAAATGCCCCTGTCCCTGTTTTGGAGGTAGATCACATCGATCGGTGTGTTGAGCTCGTACTTGGGCAGAGGATCATGGGTCGTCTTCCTCCTCTTGTCTCCCTCCAGACCGTCTCGGACGGGTACTTCCTGCTTCGGGGCCGGCTCTTAGCCCGGTGAGGGCCTCTTCACCCCTTGCGAGGCCGGGGGTTATACTAGCGTCGTTGTTACTGCGGCAGAGTTCTTGGGCACCTTCTGGTGGCTTTCCAGTACCCTAAATACCCCTTCTGACTTTTCCTGGACGTCCGCCATATCGTACGGAAGATTTAGAAGGAGGTGCTCTGATAGTATTGATCCTGGCTGCAGGCTCCGGACGAACGAGCCTGCGGCTTGGACCGAGTCTGCGTTATGGACTAGTGACATTACCTCGAGGAAACACGAGAGGTACTCCAGCGGGGATTCATCTACGGCCTGCTCCAAACGGTCCAGGTCTCGCATGGTTTTTTGTTGTCTTCGGACACCTGCGTACTATTTCAAGAAAAGTCTGCAGAAGTCTTCGAACTCGTTTATGGACTTTTTCGGGAGCTGCCTGAACCATAGCAGGGCTGGTCCCACAAGGGTCGTAGAGAAGACTTTGCAAGTCACAGCCTCGTCCCTGGTCTCTAAGGCCATCTTCTGCTGGAAGTGGTATATGTGGTCGAGGGGGTCAGTCTTCCCCTCGAATGGCCTGAAAGTCGGGGTTGTGAAATCCCTCGGCCTGGGTTCCATCTGGATCCAGTCAGCGAAGGCCGTCTGGTTGATGCCTTGCACAGTTTGTTCTGCCAGATCATCGGGGGTCTGGCTATGATGGTTGCCGAGTCTCTTACCTAACTCTGCCATCATCTCTTGCTTCCAGTCGGGGAGCGTATCCCCAGGGCTTTCATGGTGTCTTCCACCCGTTACCCCCCTGGTTTGGAAAGGTCTCGACTGGCTTTGCCGTACCCCCTGCATCCGTGACCCGGATGGGGCGGGAGCTTCTCCCCGTGGTTGGCTTCCGAACTCTTGTTGGACTTCTTCGTCGAAATCTTCTCTCCGCTGGGTCCTATCTTCACTTGCCAGCAAACCTTCGAGGTGAGCATTATCTCTGCGTACCTCTGCGACCTCGTCTCTTAAACCCAAGACGATCTCGTGGGCCATCTCTGCCTTCCTGTTTGCTTCCGACAGGGTGGCAAGCATCTGATCCAGCTTCTGCCCCAGATCTGGTCGTTCTTCTCGGGAGCTTCTTTCGGCATCAAGACGTATGCTCCTGGTTGTCATTCTTGAGAGTGCCATCAGACGTTGTATGGCTTTTTTGTTCGGAGAGAGTGCGGTCGTGAGTCTCTTACTCTTTTTCCCACGCTCAACCTTTTCCCACAGACGGCGCCATACTGTTGGAGCAGTTTCTCATCAGCCGTCCACGTGTCTCTAACTGCTGATGTTGTATTCTCCAACTGTCCACGTTTCCTTGCTGTCCCAAAGTCCTCTGAACTCCAAGCAAGATCGGAGAGGCGGGGGTAGCTACCTGCAAAGACTCTCTGATGCTTAAGTCAGTAGTTTATCTTTGATACAGGGTAGCAAGGAAATATTTCAGTATGAGTATATATCTGTTTCTTGTTCATAGACTTTTCTATATATTTCTGTTTTTAAGCGTACATACCCCTCTCAGGAATGCATGGCTCTTATATATGTAGTCCTGAGATTGTGAACCGTGTGGTTCTCAATCTCAGGACTGAGTACCTTTCTCCTCAAAATCTTTTTCAGCAGTCACGGGCCGAGATTTCTGCGATCTCCTCTGTACTACCGTGGCCTGATTTTCACCGCCTCCTACGGCTTCAATCTGTCAGGAGTAAGATTTGGGTAAATTGCTATTCTGTCAAGATGGCTTGTCCCTGGCACACACCTACCCAGGATCGCATTAAATGCTCTGTCTGGGTCTGGAGTCGTGAGTTGCTTTCCACTGTATTCAGTCTGAAGACCCTTGGGGCTTCCGACCCTCCCGACTGTTGAGGTAAGGGCCACTGTACCCAGATGCGGACCCTTGGGGCTTCTGACCCCCAGCTGTCGAGGTTGGGGTCAGACTGAGCCAGACCGTCCAAGGTCAGTGATGGGCTTGGCCTTAACTTCAGACGACCCAATGGCCAATTGTGAGATCACGTGCGACCCGCGTGGCCTTCCACGTGGCGTATCGCTCGGGGACGGGTCCCACAGGATGTTTGCACTATTTTCAATGTTTATAACAACTACAATAAAAATATAAATTTGTGACCTAGTGACATTAACCTTAAAAATGTCAATATAATAGTACACAGTGGCATTTGCTAAAAATGTCATTGATTTATTATATTTTATTTATATCTTTTAAAATATAGATTTAGTAACATTTTTAAAATGTCACTCAAATTTACTTTTAGCGACATCTTTCAAATATCATTAATATATTTTGTAGCAATATTTAGAAATGTCACTAAATTTTAATTTGGTAAGATTCAAAAAATATAAATAAATTTTAGATTTAGTGGCATTTTGAAAATGTTACTTATTCACGTAGGAATATGGTTCTCCATGCGTTTCTTTTTTGGTCTTTTTTTTTTCTTTTTTGTTTTTTGGTTAGATTAGTTAAAGTAAGGTTATACTCAACATATCCAATTTAATTAAAAAGAAACAATTTTTTCCTAAAGAAATAAAATGATAAAGGTATTAATATAAAAACTACAGAAATGTTTTAGGAAAATAACATTGTAGAAATTCTAAATTAGTTTTATAAGTATGAACTCCTATTCAATAGACTATCTTAAGGTTAAATTTATACTAACAAAGTAAATACAAAAAATAAAAGAACTAAGTAAAAACTAATTACGTAAGGACCAGTTTACGCAAACTACGAAAAAATTCATATAATATATATATATATATATTTTCAAAAAAGTAGATTTATATAACAGATTATTAAGTTAAGCAATTAAAATAATAAATTATCTTTAAAATTTTAAACGTGTTTTAATAAAGTTGGAATGTTAAGAATTTAAATTTAATATTGCTAAAACAAAATAAATTTAGGGGAATTCCACAATAGGGAAATAAAAATATTCCCTAATATTAAGAAAAATAATAAGTGGATGCAATTGGGCCACTTGTTAATGGAACTCAAATATATAAATCGGTTCTTTTTTTTGACTTGGTGTAACTTCCGTTTCCTCTCCTACGGTGAAAGTTCAGCTTTTTTTTTTTTTTTTGACGAAAAAGTTTAGTTCAGTTTAGCGACTCTTTTTTTCTTTTTCTCTTTTTTTTTTTTTTTAAAAAAAAATAACAACACTATGCGTGTAAGGTGATATGATGTCCTCTTTTAAAAAAGGAAAAAAAACAAGCCTTTATTTGGTTATGCTAGTTGACTTTTTAAGTTTCAATTTTATACTCATATTTTGACGTTAACAAACATATAATTAAAGACTAATAATCTACTTGAGTTTGTAGTAAATTGATAAACAAATCACAAAAAATATTTAAGATGAATTATGGAGAGAAGAGCTTGAAGCGTGAAGACCATCAAAGATTAACGATACAAGACTTAGCTAGAAAAAGGATAAAAGTATTTACTCTTATACCAAAGTTTATGTATGCACATCTTATGATCATTTATGGGCTCAAATTTTTTAACAAAAAGTTTTTTTTTTTTTTTTTTTTTCTAAAACCAAAGTTCTTAAACTACTTTCAATTTTATGATAGTTAAAAATCACTAAACTATCTTAGAATTAAGTTAGTGATAGCTTTTTATGAAAAAAAAGATAAAAGAAAACGAATTTTTATAGAATTGATAGACTCATTGGCCTATCGCTAATTACAGGCGGTCTATCGGTAGATAGGAGCAGTCTATCGGTCTTTGCTGTAGATCAAAAATAACCATTAAGATTCGATCATTATAGCTGCACTTTTAACGATTGGTTTTTAGGTGTCTACCAGAAACTTTACCGATCTACTAAAAACTCTAGAAACTATGTTAAATGATCCAGACGGCTAGTTTTCAAAATGAAATATGAATAGACGCTATTTTAAGACTTAAACAATCTTTTTGAATAATCCTACATTGCTTTTAATAATATTTCAAGTCTTAATAGCCTACATTTTGTGATCAGACTTTCAAATATATTTTCACAAAGTTATTGAGCCAAACTAGATCATATCTTATGCTTACACTCATTTTCCCGAAGTTTACATTGTATCAAATCACATAGAGGATAGACTTTTTTGTTGAGTGTTTCAATTCAAATATACACTTTGTACTTATGAGGTAAGGTTGGCACTAAATTTATAAACAACTTGGTTATAAATGAGGTTGACACTGGAGTCTAAATAATCCAAAATTAGGCGTGATAGAGTCGGAGTAAAAACTATTGTAAAGACTTGAGTGTATCTAAGAAGAATTCACTCCGTTTGTATAAGGGTCAGTCAAGCCCACAATTTTAATCCAGTAGTGGAAAATTCAATGTAAGTTGCCAAGGTCCGAGGGCGTAGGCAAATCGTCATTTTGTTGAACCTCGTAAAAATAACATTTGCAATCTTTCTATCCCTACCTCTTTATTTATTTATTTTGAGATTATATTTATTTACTCGCTATTTTTAATTCACCCTCCTTTTGGGTTAGCTAATCTTAGGATAATAATGCTTTCATCTTCCTCAATATTTCATTTATTTAATTCATTCCTTGATATTAAGGATAAGCTTGATGCAGAAAAAAGAGAAGAGAAACAAAAGAAGAAAAAGGAATCTCAATATTATCGGTTGTAGATTAAAACTTCTAAAACAATTAAGAAAATACCATTGGAGAAACAAAGATAGAAGTCTTTAGTTAGGGTTTTATTGAAGAAGAAACTGAACAAATGGAATATTGAGATAAATAGGAGAACAATCAAATAAACATTTCTTTTAAGTTGGTCAAAACAACACGTATAAGCCTCTTTTTTTCTTTTTTTTCAATTGTGACCCAAATACACAGCACAATTCAAAAATAAATAAATGAATAAATAAATAAATAAAAACCAATTTACACGGCATAAAACGGAAGTTAAAAATTTGATAAGAAAAAAAATTAAGAACAGAGGTTTTCTTTCTTTTTTTTTTTTTAAAAAAAAAAGTGATTAATAATAGAGTTAAAAAAAAGATTAATTGGAATTGATTTTTTAAATAAGTAGCTAAATTCCATTCATTTATTATCTTCCCTAAGGTTAGAGAAGATTTTAATTTCCTCATAGTAGAATCCCCCAATAATAATTTATATTGAAAACTTTTGTAGATTCTTGAATATCTTCAAGTAACTTTAAATTTAAGTTTGTTTAGATTTCTAGAAATTTTCCATACCACCAAATTTGAAACATATTTAAAATGAAAACTAACTCATCCAGCATATCATATCTTTTCTTATCTACCTATAGCATAGTGCCTTCATCACTCCATGGACTAAAATGCTTTTCTCTAGATTAAGTGTAGCTCTCCCAATTTCTTTTTTTTTTTTTTTTTTTCAAAGCCTTCATCTTCTTTCCTTTCTAGCTTAGTGTAATAATCTTGTGAGTTATCTTCAATTTTTTGTTTCATATTCCTTTTTGCAAGCCAGTGATTTTTATTTTATCAATTCAATAATTTTAACGTTTTCTTGAATTATTTTGTTACGTTTTACTGATTTAACCAATAAATAGGTTCATAAGATAGAACTCCTTTATAAACAAATAGAAATTATTTGGGTAGCACAAAATTAAGAGAAGGATGAGAAGGAAAGCACAAACATATGGAATGTGATCTATAAGTGAATCTCCTCACCCATGTTTCATTTTATTTCCATAGGAAATTTTATATTATTTTCGATAACAAAATGTTATTTATTTATTTACAACAAAAATGTTATTTATTTATTTTTCTTTCTTTAGCCTATTTTTCAGGAAAACGTGATGAACATGCTGATGAAATGGGTATATAGGACAATTTAAACAAAGTCAAGAACGGATCAATTCACTATTTTAGCCAATGATCTTTTTTTGTAGCCTTAAATTCTATACAATTTTGTCCAATTTTGATGGGTTAATGTATACTGAATTACTTCATCGATGAATATTAATTTAGTTATCTATCTAGTTTTTTTAATTTATGCTCGTTGTTGTATTGGAATTATTTCTCCGACTACAAAATAATTAAAAAAAAATAAACCTGCAAAAATTAATTCAATTTATTAACATGCAAAAAATATACGGTACAATAATTAGCAACCAAACGTTGGTAACCAATAATTTTGTATTGACCATTTAAGATGATAAAAAATTATTCCTGTTTATATAATCGTTTCATTAAAAAAACAAAAAAACCTTTGGAACCAAAATTCTGTATCTAATCATTAATTTTCTTTTAGTACTATATTAGTTTCATTTTTGCAAATGTCATTAGTATGGTTTAATAATATTTTTAAAATATCACTTAACCATTTTTTTATTTATTAAGTTAAATAATTTAGTGACATTTGAAATTGTCATTAATATAATTTAGTAGCATTTTGTAAATATCACTTAAAAGGATGATATAGTGACATTTGAAGTCAAATGTCACTATGACTTCACATAGGTATCCCGACACTTGGTATAAATATCACTAATCTCATAAATATCATTAAAAATATGTAACAGTGACATTTCTAAATGACGCCTATTAGGATTTTTGTTGTAGTGAATACGTTACAAAATTTCTATTTGCCAATTGGGGCTAGTTGGTCCAAGATTTAAGGGATGTATGTGTAAGTTTGGATGGATCGAGGATTCAAGTCTTGGTAATGTGTGTATGTTATTTTCTTTTAAATTTATAGTAAGTGATAGTTATTAGTTAAGTCCATTTTTTATATAAAAAAATATAACTTTTATTTAATATGTTAACCCTTATTCCTTATAATTCATCGAAAAAGTTTATCAAATATTACCACGTTGTTATTATTTTTTTTTTAATAATGCGGCACAAATTTATCAAAACTCAATCTATGAATAAATTCAATAAATTTACCAGTTAATTGATAATAACTCACATGATACATCAGGTCAAGTAGTGTTAAAAAAATGGATTGTGGCTATTATTAATTATTTTTATTCTTTTAAGGGCATGTTTACTAATCTGTAATGAAAAGGAAAAAGAATGAATTTTAAAGAGGAATGAAAATGAATCAAAATTGAGTCATCCTTATAAAATTTAAGTAATTATGTGAAGTAAACACATGAATTGAATTGGATTTAAGTAATTATGTGAAGTAAACACATAAACTGAAGGAAAAATGAATCACTTTTCTAATTTTTATTTCATTTTTGGTCCATTCTAGATTAGAAAACATGACATAAGTGTGAGTGCTAAAGCATTGTGTATGACTTATCAAAGTAAGAAAATTCATGATTAAAATTTAAACAAATTAGCTATATAATTATTAACAATCTTCATCTGGAATGTTTTAGAAAATCAATGGCAATATGCAACCTATTAGACCACGTTGTTACTATATGTTCTCAACTTTGAGGTCTTAAGAAACTCAAAGAGGCTCCGAGACGGCCGGGCCCCGGCATAGCTCTAACTTTATTTTGGTAATATATTACGATTTTTTTTTTATTTTTTTGCAAAGTAAACGAATTAAATTTTCCTATTTGTAAATAGTATTAGTCAATAAGTCATTTAATTTTATAAATAGTAGATGTGGAACTTAATGAAATAGAAAACGAAGTCATTTTCTTTGTGTGGGGAAATATTATATATTTGTGAATTCTAATTTTGCTCATGATAAATAGAAATTGAAGTAAATGACCAATACATTACCCTACCCACAATGGAAAAAAAAAAAAAAACTGAAATAGAACTTATCTTATAATATTAAAGTAATTCAAGATTCCTATACAGGTTCATGTACCAGTTCTCATCAGCTTTTCCTACTTATAAACAAGTATTTTCTTTTTCTTACATAATATTTAATATAAACTATCAACTTATAAAATGTAATTTACTACAACATGAAAAGATTAAATCTTAAAAAATATATATCTATATAATACATTTTTCTTTTGAGAAAATATAATAATACGTTCTTTATTAAAAAATAATTCCAAGAAAAAAGGAAAAAGAATAAATAAATAAAGAAAGAAAAATGAGTGGGGAAAAAAAAAGTTAAGGGGGATTTTTAGGTTTATTTACATGGGACAATAGAAAAAGTTCAAGGGAAGAAGCAAAAGCGAGCGCGGTAATAGCGCGGACCTTACAGTCCAACTAGAAAAGTACTCGACCTGTTATTTACTTTTTTTTTTTGAAAACAAAAATTAAATACTTTCAGGAGCTGTTAAGTTAAATAAATATTGTTTAATAATTGGTTCTTTTTTAAGAAAATGGTGGCTCATAGGCCATGGCTGGGGGTTTTAGTTTAATGGGAACAGTGGAGAAGGTGGTTTTAATGTTTT
Organism: Parasponia andersonii; assembly: GCA_002914805.1. Lineage (NCBI taxonomy): Eukaryota > Viridiplantae > Streptophyta > Magnoliopsida > Rosales > Cannabaceae > Trema > Trema andersonii. The sequence goes on along the minus strand of JXTB01000311.1, from coordinate 186,774 downwards.
CCCGTAACAAGGACATTCCCTTCTTAAGGTATCCGTTTAGGGATCAGTTAATTAATCCTTTTTTATCCGCGTCTTTAGATTACGATAATGCATAAACACAAACACATCATATATATATATATATATATATATATAATGAAATGCAACAGCGCAAGGTTGAATTTAAAGGGGTAGATTAATTTAATAATTTAATCCTCCATCACTTTTTACGGGGGACGAAACGTGTCAGTTTATCCGCAGAATCCGCATCGCATCACGTGATTAAAAATGTCTGCCCCCTAAATCGTCAGCCTCCCAAATCACGTGGCCAACTCGCCCTGCGATATTGGTGGGCCCCACCTAAAACACTACAAATCTACACATTTTGCCTTTCGATCCCGTTTTTCCTCGATTTTTCCTTTTGTTTTTTAATTTTAATTTTTTAAAATTAGTATTATCTTAAATAAAAAAATAAAATAATATTTATTGCATTTTGGAAAAGCGGTTTTGGAGCGGGTGTAAAGTGGTTTCGATAGTGTCCAATCTCAAACACAGTTCGGCTGTACAGTTTGTTATGTGTCGTCACGTGATTAACAACTCTAACCTAATCTTGAATTTTCATTTCCCAAAAATTTTAATATTTGTTTGTATACTTTTTTTTTCCCACAAAATGTTAATTGTAATTTAATTGATTATTTGTAGATAGGACATATAATGTAATCGTGTAGATTAGTAATAAATGTAAATAATTAGAACAACAAATGTACAGAAAGAGGTTTTGGAATAACAGTAAGTGCAGCAATTATACCAGAAAGAAGAAAAACCTGTTTAGTCTAGCTTGTAGTTAAAGCGAAATCATGATGGAATTGCATGTCATGAATTTCATGTTCACGAGTATTAATTGATGAAAAAAAATCATGCAATAGTATTAATTACAGTAAATTAATTAATTAATTTGTGTTTGTACTGCTAGAATTCTAGCAAGGTTTTATAACTTGATGAAAAATTCATTAAAAAAAATATAAAAGAATCAGTGTTCCCCTTGGGTCTTGCCCATGGGGCAAGAATGCATGTACAATCGTTTGTTTCATTCTAGAATTGGATAACTAGAGAAAATTTTCTCTGTTTTTGGCTTTAACACCAAAACTTCGCCATTTCTAAACGTAATTCGAATTCACAAATACAAATTTAGATAAGGCAAATTGTACCTACGTTTCTAAACATACATACGCGCTTGAATCTCACAAAAGATCGGACACCATAGTTCTTATATATATATATATAGCATGCATACCTTGCAGTGCTGTGCATTTGTACGTACCCTTCCATTAATATGAAAATAAAACTGAATTAAATGAAAATATGAGTACAGTTAATAAACACTTTTCATCACCGGATGGCATAGTGATCTCCAATTTAATCATGCACACATGCCATATTCTCACCATATGTTTCCCAATATAATAGAAGCTCAAATTCTTCTTCAACTAATTTTAGGTTTGAGTCATCACATCACGTAGCTTAGAATATATGTTGCATCAAACATGTGCGTATATATATATATGCGTATAAATATGACACTCAAACCCTAACGAATACCTTAAAAATACTACCCTTATTGTAGCCCTTTTTCAAGACAAATTAACATGCTCTATTATTTGTACCAACCCACGAGACCAAACAACATGCAAGACTATATTGCAAAGAGGCGAAAATGAACTTATATAAATAGTAATATGTATGCATGGATTATATAGTTATAGGGGTGGAAAGTGGCTTATAAGATAGTGATAAAAATTGGTTTTTCTTCGTAGGAGTGTGTGGTGGAGGTGGTGGTGGGGATAGGGGCGGAGTGGGTGTGGGCTAGCCATGTGATATGCATACGTATGTGACATTATGACGTGACGGGACCCTCCTTCCCATGTAGTGAGAGAGAATATATATTGAGAAAATTTTATTTTAAGAAAATAAAAATAATAAGACATGAGATGATTTCATTTTAGTACACAGCGCACGTGAGGAGGCAGCAACTCACGTGCGCCCATTCCCTCCCGTTCGTCTGTTTTTAAGTCTGGCCCCCACTGCCTCATTGCGTGCGGTGGGGACCCCTCCCCTTAATTCTCCTACAGGCGCCTCGTCCCGTTTCAGAGTTAACGTCGTTAGAGGCCGTTAGCGGTGTTGGTTAACGGCTTTGGCGGTTTGGTATTCGGGGTTGGGAAGTCGTGGTCGGTTAAAGTTCGTCAGCACGTGAAAATGTCTTAAATGGCCAATCGGCAATCGGCACGGATGTGGTCGCTGCTGGGTGTTGTGGAGGCGGATAAAACCATAGCCCAAAAAAAAAAAGAAAAAGCATCATCTTAATTTGGGTTATCGTATTCATTATTGTATAGCATTTATATATAATGGTAGACAGACATATCAATTCGATATGTATATACGCTAGAAACTGTTATGATCAAAGAGTGAAAATAATAGGGTTTTGTGATTCTTCCGTGATTGTTATAAGCTGAATATAATTGTCCTGTTATTTGTTTACTGCCATTATTTTTTAATAGTGCAATATTTCTATGAGATTTGTTATCGTTTTATAGCTATAATTAATGACTTTCGTATTCGGTTTTGACAAAAAAAAAATAATAATAATAAAATAGGCGCTTCAAATTTTAGAAGAACCTATGCTTACAAATATGGATCACAATATCATAGAATTCAGAAGAGTAACTTAGATTGTAGATCGTACATTGTGATTTGAAGTTAAAAGAGGTATATTCGCTTAAAATCTCTGGTTATTGGTGTTGTGCGGTTAAAAATCCTAAGGTCGCATAAGGATTATATGCGACCTCCTCCGTGATGGTTATATGCGACCTCTCCCGTGATGGTTATATGCG
>JXTB01000311.1:137601-179838 GCA_002914805.1 Parasponia andersonii | reverse complement strand
GTAAAGGGTCGACATTTTGAAGTTGGAGATCTCGTCCTTCGACGTGTCCTACCTAATAATAAAGAGCATGGCGCTGGTGTATTTGGTCCTTCTTGGGAAGGACCTTATGTCATTAATGATGTCATTCGACCTGGAACATATCATTTAGCTCGCATCGGTGGACAAAAGATCGAGCATGCCTGGAATGCTGAACAGCTTCGCCGTTATCATCAATGATTTTTGATGGATATCGTCATTCGTGGGTTCGTCATTCGTAGATATCGTCATTCGTTGTTTGTCATTCGTCGATCGTCTTCATTTATAGTTTTATGGCAGTTCTCGGACACCATAAAACTCGGGGGGCAGTGGGATCAGATCAGAGCTATCTTCTACTTGTTCCCTAAGGGACTATGCAAACGTCCATTTAGAGGAGATAGGGTTTTGGATCGTCGAAGTATCTAAGTCTCAGATCACTTCATCGACGTATTTGAATCTCCTTAAAATCCTAAGATTTTATCCTCGCTTCATGCCTCAGCATGTCGTATTACGCAATTTCCCTCCTCGAACAGAAAAGTAACTAAGCATAACGTTCATTGTTCGAAGTGATATATTGCTATTAAATATTTTGACATGGAACTTTTGAAATACAGTTAGAGTTTGCATCACTCGTATTAACTGTTTTCTTAAGCGACCTAACCCATCCTAATGCTTAAAATTCGTTTTAAGTTAGTCGGATTTAAATCGCTAAAAGCGTACTGATCGATCACTTGTGGTCGACTACTTGGTTAAAATTACTATCGTCTCTTATTGCTATTTTGTAGGATCATATGGGAAAATAAGTACAGGAGCATATATGGAAGGAAAAATTTTATTAAACAGGGTTATTTATACATAGAGGGGACGAAGCCCACATTGTTAAAAAAAAAAAAAAAACTTCACGAGGAAGGGCCCGCACCGTCGTCACCGTCGTCACCAGCCTTGTTTGTGTCCTCCTTCCAGCTCTGCACAAGCTCGACCACATCCTCGCCAAGGATGGAGAAGTCGAAGTCCGGATGCTCGCAGAATATGTTGAAGATGATGGTCGACGAGGCGATGTCACTAGCCTTATCTTCGAGTTCTTTGACCTTGGTCGCTTTGAACTCTTCGATGGCTTTGTGAACCGCCTCGGTGGTCGCTTCTCTCATACGGTCCGGATACTCAGAAGCGACCCTTTCGAGTTCTCTGACTTTCTTCTCGAGGTTTTCCTTGGCGAGTTTCTCCTTGTTTAGGTCCTCGAGCATCTGCTGCTTCTCTAAGAGGAAGTTCGCTCTCTCTTCCTCCCAAGCCTTCTCCGAGTTCTCGAATGCTTGAGTTATTTTGTTGAGCTTCTCAGCTTTCTCTAAGCTTTCGAGAACTGGATCGTGCATCAAGACAGCAGCAGCCGCAGTCTAAAAAAAAAGAAAAAAAAAAGAAGTGTTATGAAAATCTTCAAGCCAACAAAAGTGAGGATTAAGAAGCTTACATTGGCCAGCATCCTCATTGCGGATCCGAATGCGACCTTGGCAGAACGTCGCTTCATTCGCTCCCAACCTTCTTCAGACGTGAAACGGTCGATGAAGGCTGCGCTCATGCCAGCCTTCTCTGGTAGTTGGTTTAGGAGTGCGAACAGTTCGTCGCCTTTATCCGCCAGGTTCGGTTCTGAGGAGGTAGCAGCCTCGGTAGGAGGTACTGAGGTGCTCGCTGGCTGAGGTGGTGGAGGGGGCGAGCTCGCAGGGACATCCTCGAAGACGACTTTTCTCTTTTTCGAGCAGTCGACCTTCTCCTTCCCTTTTGATGGCGGCGTACTCTCGGGTGTTTTGGTTTTTGCCATTGACCCGAGAGTTGACGGAGGAGCTCGCAGACCGCTTCCAATAACCATCTCTGTACAACAGAATGTGTTAATAAGCGAGGAAACAAAAGATAAAGGTAGTTAGAATAAGCGTGCAATTACCTTCTTCCTGGGGAGCTGGTTGAGAAGCTGGTGGGGACACGGTCTCTGGTGATGAGGGCTCTGAGCGAGGTGGTGTGGTCGGTGCCTTCCTTTTCCTTATCCTGGAGGATGAGGCACCCAAGTCAGACTTCTTCTTGGGCTTCTTCTTCGAGCTCGCCGATCTGGAGGAGAGGACCGGGGGGTCTGGGAATGCGGCACCCTTTGGTATCAGACCGCAAGCGACCAGGTTCTTTGATGTGCCTAAAACCTTCCAGTTAAATTCTTCAACTGGAAGCTCGTTGATTGCATATACTCTTGCGAGCTGGTCACTGGAGAGTCCTGGTCGATCCTTGTTATCTGCGATGATATTGGAAATGCGATCAGTGCAAAGAATAGTTAAACAAACAAGACAGCAAGTTAGAAGACTACCTACCGGGGTTTTGGAAGAAGCCATTGGCTGCATAGTCAAAATGGAAAAATGGATTTTTCCATTTTCCCATGTTGTTGCGAACCCCGTAGATCGTTTTAATGGCTTGATTCGACCACTTGCTCGCATAGAAGAAGCCGAAGTCTGACGGATTTGACTTCACTTGGTAGAACCAAGCGAATTCCTCGGGAGAAGGGGTTTCTAAACCTAACTTATGATACAAAATATACAAGCCTACCATATATCTATAAGTGTTAGGGGTCAACTGAAAAGGGACGACCCCATAGTAATCTATTATTTATTTTATGTACGGGTGAAGGGGAAGATGCACACCGCACTTGAGGACCGCCTCAGAAAATGAAGCGAGCTTATGAGGAGGTGTGTGTGGACGGTTGAACTCCATCGGAAGACGCAGGGGGATGGCAATCTTGTAGCTACTCGCGATTTTCCTGAGTTTGTTCGCCATACAGCTTGTTCGGACATTCGTGCATGACCAGTTCCCCTCTATATATTGGTAGCCTAAAGAAAATGCCGGAGCATCCCTAATGTGTCTGGGCCATTGATCCTGGGGAAGATCGCCTATTCGAGGACTACTTTGTCTTGCCCCAGTTATTTCTATCTCGGGTTTAGATGCGGGATAATCCTCAAGGTTAATGGTACTAACACTTGAGCCGGATTCCCCGGAAAAGGCATTTCCTTCCCTAAATAGTTCTTCACTACTAGACATCTGAAAAGGAATAGGCAGGGATTCAGACTACTATGCTAACATTCTAGGTATTTATCCTAAAGTTGCATGATCTACGAGTTCGTCAGAAAGTGTTCGAGCAGTTCATCAGAAGTGTTTGAGCAGTTCATCAGAAGTGTTCGAGTAGTTCATCAGTAAATGAACCGTTAGTTCAGTAAGAATAAATTAGGGTATCAGACCCTAGAGATTCTCTTCGTAGGATCATTTCTAGCAATTCTACTCTACGGACTGAAGAAAAAAGAGTATAAAAGGAACAAATTTCTTATTTCACTTCGGTGAAATAAGTTTATTCCCAGATTGAAGTTGTTTTCAATAATGAAAGAAATAAGAGAAGACACTGACCTTCCTTCAAGAGATAGATTTGAGTCGTTTCGGAACGGTGATGAAGAAGCAGCAGCGATTGGAGCGACCTAGGAGGAAGAACGGCGTTAGGGTTCTTGAGATTTCTGAAGTTTTCTGAGTAAAATGAGACAGAGATGGATGATTTCTGATATTTATAACCTAACCACCGTTAGATCGCAGCCGTAGATCGGAGGATTTGAATTTTAAATCTGAAGGCTAAGGACTGCGCGGGATTTGAATCTATCCGAAAAGTCAGGATTATTTAAAATTTGAAAAGATTTGGAAAGATTTGGTGACGGTTGGTGTCAATCAGGCTTCCTCGAATTTCGTTCCTAGCTACACGTGTTCCATTCTGACAGAGGAGGATATGCGTGATCTTGAAAGAGGAGATTTGGAATCTGACGAATATTCGATTACTCAAATCGCAAGTTATGACATCACAAGGTCGCATGGTAATTAGAAGCTCCATTTCGTCCTAAAGAACTAATGGAGCTGGGGGGCAATTGTTGTGCGGTTAAAAATCCTAAGGTCGCATAAGGATTATATGCGACCTCCTCCGTGATGGTTATATGCGACCTCTCCCGTGATGGTTATATGCGACATTCTCCGTGTAGTTTGCCTTAACAAACAGGAAACCTATAAGGAGAAGGAAACAAGTAAATGCCATAAAGGAAACCTACAAGAAGAGGGAGACTTTTTATAAACGCTACGGAAGAAACCTACAAGGAAAGGGAAACTGAAGATTCCTGTTTATGATTAACTAGTTATCCGTTTTGAATAATTATCCAATTATTTAATTTTATAGTTACCCAATTGTATGTTACCCAATTGTATAGTTACCCGTTTATACAATTAGGATCCTAGAGACATAAGGAACCTAGGGGCATAAGGTTACCTTTATCTATATAAAGGAGGCTCAATGTTCCGGAAGAATCATCATCAAGTTCTAGGCAGAAACAAGTCACAGAGAATAGAAGTCAGAGCAAATTCAAGTTTGGGTAGTCTAAGGCGTTAATATTCTTCAATAGCTTTTGAGTCTTTCCGATTCCCAGACAAAATTGTAACCTTGAGTGTTCATCATTATTCATAAAGTAGTGAGAAAACCGTGGACGTAGGCTCATCTTTTTCGGGGCTGAACCACTATAAAATCCCCTCTCCTTATTTGCTTTGATTATTATTTCAATTCGTACAAGCCACATCTCTTGATTTTTTATAAATTTATTGTTGATAAAACCTCCATCAACAATTGGAATGGGCATGTTCGGTCAATTATAATTATTAGATGTTTTTAGTTTATTTTTCTTTTTTTTTTTCTAGCATCATGGTTAACCATTTTTACGTAATGAAAATTGATCATGATTAGCTAATTTTATTTTCTTAGTAGCCGAGGATCTTTTCTTGTCCAATAGAAGATTTAATTGTAAAGGTTTTTGCATTTTATGTACAAATTTGTCTTTCTGAATTTTTTAAAAAAAATCAATTCTGTCTTTGCAACAAATTACATAAACATTTTTGAGATGTCACGCTTTCATCAAATTCCTTACGATAAGATTTGCTATCCAAAAAGGCGAATATAGACTACTTTATTTTCTTGTCGTATTATTATGTTGATGAAAAATTTTGATTCTAATGTATGGGCGCGAATCATACATTTATTACTAAAATTAAAATTAGCTGTTATTTTCTTAATAGCTAGTCAAATTCTTACAGTTTTGGGGCTGTTTGATATTATAACTAAAAAACTGTGTTTTGTTTTTAAAAATAGAAAATTGTTTTCTATGAACGAGCAAGAATGTTTGGCATTGTTCTTTAAGAACAGTTTTTAAAAAAAGATTTAAAAAAAATAAAAAATTCAAATAATAATAAAATATTATTTTCAAAGTATTTTCTTAATTTTTATTTTTTTTAAAAGAATAAAACAATTTTTTTATATGATTTTTATATACACATTTTCTCGTAATTTTTTTTCTTATCACTTTTTCTCATCATATTTTCTCTCATCATTTTTTATTTCCTCATTCTCATTCTCCTCATGCTCTCAATCCTTATTATCTCTCATCATTTTCTCTCTCCTTATTTTATTCCATTACCTCCTCGCTCGTTATTTTCTATCCCTTCATTTTTTAATCACATTATCTCTTTTCATTCTCTATTGTTATTTTATTTTTTATAATTTTCTTATCACTTTTTCTCTCTTGTATGTTTTCATTTGTTTCTCTTTTTTTCTATCTTTCTCAATACTTTTTATTTTCTCATTATTTCTTATCACTTTTTCTCTCGTTATTATCTTTTATTACTTTTTTTCTTGTGACTTTCTCTCTCTTTGTTCCCTTAAATTTATATATCGTCACTCCCTCTTGATTTTCTCTCTAAATATTTTTTTATAATACAAATATGATTTTTTATATTCATATAATTTTTTTCTCTAAAAAATATTTTTAGAAAACATTTGTCAAACATCCATTATTTTCTGAAAACATTATAAAACAATTTTTGTTCTTCTTTTTGAAAACACAACTACGAAAATAGAAAACAAAAAAAAAACAATGCTAAATAACCCCTTTCTTTTTGATTTCGTGTGTAATTGTTGTTCTCCAAATTCAACTTAGGCTATCTAAAACAAATAGAGAAAGTTAGCCCTCTAATTTTACACAAATGAGGGAGGCGTATATTTTTTTTATGTATATATATATATATATATGGTGTATTTATGAGTTCTATAAGAGAAAAAGAAAAAGAAAAAATGATTCCAAATTGCCAATGATTTCCCTCTGTTGCCTAGATGATATTATAGAAAAGGTCTTAAATTTTGTGCCATCCTATATTGAATGTGAGAGAGTTTTGATGTAGGGCATACAATTATTCATTATTCAACAAATATTTTATAATTTAGGAAAATTTAGGTGCATGACTCTATTCTGGATTTATTATTCTTACGAGCGTCACGTAAGCATTATATTATGTGTTATATAGGTATTTAATTATTCTACTCTTCATCTTTTACACGCTGATGTTTGAATTTCAAACCTAGCGGCTTATACCATATAATATCACTATTGTATTGCCAAAACGTACTTATGGTATACGTAAATAGACCCCTGCTAAGATTAAATTACTTTATTATACATGTTAAATCAAGTATGGAATACAAGACATTTATATAATAAAAGGAAGTACAATAAAAATGGAGTACAGTAATGAAATTGTATTCAGAAAAAGTACATGCGTGGAATTTTTTTGAGGGGTTCATTTAATATAACAACAAGGATAAGTAGGTTAGATTAGGTTTTTGTTTCTTTTAAATTGTGCTTTTAGGTCTACGATTAGTAACTTTTTACGGTATTTTTGACGGGAAGAATATTACCTGAACAAATTTTTGACCTAAAAATTTTATTTACTACCAAGGAAATTCGTAAAAATGACATGATTAAGAAAAGTTTATGGTTTTCGTAAGTGTAAAGCTTTAAACTTCCATACAAACTTTTCACGTATTTATATATGAAGGTTATAAAGAGATTAATGACTTCTTTTCTTTTTAATAATTTGGAGAATATATATGATTGTACTATTTTTTTTAATGAAGAAGTACTAGAATTTGTGTTCAACCATATATAAAAGCAAAAATAAAATATAAGAAAAAAACATGGAACCAAAGGGTAATTTTGTTATTGAAAGTGAAAGCGGATATAATTAGGATAAAGGGAAAGATGATTCAAATTCTCTGAATATGTGAGTTGATGTGTCAAAAAAGAAAAGTTCCATTTTGTACTGTACACATATGAATCTGAGATGGATTAAGTTTGGATCCAAAATTTTCTTGTCTTGGACAGCTAATCTTCCCAGCAAAGCAAAGGAACAGCTAATTAATCATGATTTGCCAAATCCCTATTGGCCAATTAAACCTTCTTGTACTTTTCTTTTTCCTTTTGAATTTTTTATTATTTACAAGCATTTCGTGGCGAAAGGGACAGTTTTTTTTTTAATAATAAAAATAAATAAAAAAAGGTGAGTATGGGCATTGATTGGGATTTTATAAGACCAAGAGTATGTAGGAGCACGTGCTGGAATGCTTCGGCGGTGGGGGTCTCCCTCATCTCTTTCCCTTTCTCGTGACCGTGTCACGTGGGTGTGGAGTGGGACCCACAAGTAACCCATCGTCAAGAAGATGGAAATAATAAAAATAAAAGAAATTTTTAAAAAAGAAAAAATGAAAGGATTTGGGGGAAGAAATGCATGAAAAAAGGCAAAGAGTCCAAAGTGACCTGTCGTTTATGATGGGTCGGCTGAAATGGGTTGAAAGGGAGAGGTGGTGGGGGGTTTCTTAGCTGACGTGGCGAACTCACGTGCTATTGCGCGTGCGCTTTTTTGCTGGTCCCCGAGGTTGAAACGTGGACCCACTTGCAGTGGGACAAGTGTCTCAATCTACCGCGGCAACCTAGATTCGGGAAGGGAAAGGCAAAGCTAATAGCTCCCACCTTTCATCAAAAAAAAAAAAAAAACAAAACAAAAAAACAAAAAAAAGCTCCCCCCTTACTTGGACTATTTGTCTATTCTACACCGTTCATCTCTCATATTTTCCCTTTTTTAGTGGGATTTAATTAATAACTCTCTATTATTATAAATTAAATAAAAATATTTATTATTATTCAATCTCCACTTTACTTTATTAGAAATAATAAGTTTTCACGTTTACTTTTAGTGTGATTCAAACTTAGAATCAAAATTCTATGTAACGGGTGTTCTTACCACTTGATCCAATCCACTTCTAAGTAGGAATTTTTACAATAGACATTAGCAAAATTGAAAAAGAAAACAAAAGAAAGAAAGACGTCATTTTTGTACACTTTGTTTTAATAGATGTCCATTTTTCTCCTTTTTGCAGTTAAAAATCCCATTAAAAATATATTTGTACTTTGTATATATATAGTTTTCAATCTAATATGTATTTGTCTTACTTATTAACAGATATTTCTTTCTAGCCTTTGAATTGTGATATAATGACTACTATAATTTGAGTAGTTGAAAAAATATTAATAATAAAAATACATATTATTTAATACTTTTCTCTCTCCACATTTAACCATGAAAGGAATTTTAATTAGTCAAAACAATACCTATAGATAGATTAATAATACTTATTAAATTAGTGTCCTATATATGGAGGAAATTAGATTTTTTTATAGTAAAATTTAACAAAAATAGAAAAATCTTGGATTTAATTAGAAAAATACTACTTTAAAAAGTATTTTTTAAAAAATACCACTTTTAAAAATCCTATTTTTTATTAATTAGTGAGATACTTGAGATAATTGTCAAATTATATGAGTAACTTGATTGGTTACTTTAAGTAATTAGATTGATACCCAAAGTAACCTAATTGGTTCACTCCAGTTCACTAAAAAATACCAATTTTGAAAAAAAAGTGATATTTTTTAAATATTTATTAAAAGTGATATTTCTCTAAAAATTTTTGAAAAGTGATATTTTCTAAAAATTAATCTGGGAATTTTTCAAAAAATCAGCCCATCTGGAATTTTTCAAATTTTAACACTATAGGCTTGGATTTCTGTAAGAAACCCATATATATAAATATATATATTTATGTTTATATATAGGGCACTAATCCAATAGATATTTTTTTAATCTATTTATAGGTATTATTTTGTCCAATTAAAATTCTTCATACACGTCTTTTATGATAAAAGTTGAAGAAAGAAAAATATTAAATAATTAACATTTATTTTTATTATTTTTGTCCAACTACCTAGATTATGGTAGTCGTTAGATTATCATTTAGTGGCTAAAAAAAGAAATACCTATAGATAGGTATTAAAAAAATAAATATTGGATTGAGAACCATATATATATATACCAATTTTATTTTAAGTACTGAGTTTATTAGTTTTTATACTTTGTACATCATATTTCATACTTGGTATTAGTCATTTTACTATGTCATTTGAAAAATGAATACTTACATAAAATGGGCCCAAAATTCGATTATTTTGTTATAAGCTCAATAAGTTTTAGGAGCAAAAAGAAAAAGGGGGATGGGGAAGGCAGAAGGAATTAGACATTATAAGGTATTTTTAGAAAAAAATTTGAAAAATACGGTTTTTATTAGAAAAATATCATTTTTTAAAATAGTAATTAGTAGCTAGTAACCAATTTCTAGAAACTAGTAACTAGTAACCGATAACTAGATTTTATAAATTAGTAACCAGTAACCATTTTAAAAATGATATTTTTTACAAAAATTTTAAAAAATACTTTTTCCCCCTAATAAAAATCGTACAAAAATTTGAAAAAATCTTGACTTCCATATTTTTGTAATTCTTTTGGATTTTAAAAATGTAAGAATCACAAATTTTTTTTTTTGTGGAATTAGTGGCAAAGCAATTGATATATCAATTTTAGTAATATATTATATAAGATGTAACTATACACTCAATGTAAAAGAAATTGATATGCTTACTATAAAAAAAAAAGGGTTTTTTTGCATGTTCAGTCCATATGTTATTTGTAGATTAGCAAAATTGTATCTGAGTTATTTTTTTGACAATTAGGTCCTTAAGTTTTAAAACTTTTGGCAATCAAGTCTCTTTTGTTTGTTAATGATAAAGTTTTCATGAAATTGAACATGTTTAAGTGAAAAAAAATTAGTATTTCATTAACAATAATTAGCTTAGAAGGGAGATGGAAAAAAAATTTAAAGAGAAATTTAAAAATTTTGAAGTTTTTTATTATTTAAAATTTTTTTTACATTATATTATTAATTTTAATTAATTTTTAATTATTTTCTTTCCAATTCTAACTAGTAAAATATTAATTTTAACATTCAAAACGCTTATATGTGACTTAAAAATGCTCAATTCGATCCAATATTGTAATGATTACTGACAAAAAGGACTTAATTGCCAAAGTTTTTAGAATTTAGAGACTCAATTGCTAAAAAAAATAAGGGGCATTCATGCCAAAACTCCTAAAAATTATATTGACACATAATTTTGATATACTGGTAAACTACTAATACATAAAGTTGTTATATTGGTTGATAATCATTTAGAAAAAGATAATATAAGGGATTAATTGGCAAAGAGATGAAAAAGGGGCCATTTTGAAAAAAAGAACATAAGTTTTAAAAAAGGGCTATTGTTAAACTCTTATTGTTATTTGGCTTCTTACAAAATCTAGGTTCAAAGTCTGAAAAATTAAAAAATCCTAGATGAGCTAAATATTTCGGAAAATCTCAGATTTATATATAAATATATTATTTTTAAGAGTTTATTTAGAAAAATAATACTCTAAAAAATATTTTAAAAATACCACTTGTTCTGTATTTTGAAAAGTATTCAAAGTAACCAATTAGGTTATTTGGGTATAACTAATCGAGTTACTTGATGTAATTAGATTTGTTACTTCAAGTCCTTATTCATTTGTAAAAAAATAATATTTTTTAAAATATTTTAAAAATGATATTTTCTAATAAATCAAGGATTTTTTTTTTGAATATAAAATCAAAATTTCCCTTGTTGTTTAATAGATTTGGGTTTAGGATTTTTTGCCTTGGCTTAGCACAATTCATTTTTGGAAAAATGACATCGACTACGAATTTTTTTTAAAAAAAATTCCAATAATACAACTCGGCCTAATTTACTTAGTTTTGTAAGACTTAATTTCCTTCATATTTGAATTAGCTTTTTCGTCTTCCGCTTCTCTTCTCATTTGTTCAATTTTTTCATCTTTCTCTTATAAGTTTTAATCACTGATTTTATAGTGAATTAAGGGTTTAGTAGTTGGTTTCCAAATTTTCGCTTTCAAAAGGCAAAATTGTGTAGCCATTTTTAATTTGTTCTATTCTCCTTCTTTTCTTCCTCTTTTCTTCAGTGTATTTATCACCCACTTCTTCTTAGTTTCGGCCATAGTTGAAACACGGAAACAATTGACATCTTCAGTTTCCATTTTAAAGGAGGTTTTGCAATTTGTTAGTAAAAAGGGTGAAATTTCTCAGTCAATTTTGCCCTAAATTATTAAGAAGAGGAAGGAACCTCCTTCGAATGACTCTATTTTTGAGTCAAATTTCCTCAAATTGGATGCAAGAGGAAGGAACCTTCTTCGATTGATGTTGTACCTTCTCGTAAAATTTGTTGAGTTAAAGCTTGAGCTAATAAGAAGATTTTGGTTGAAAGTTCTGCACTTCCTGAAGTTCAAGTAATGCAGAAGTAAACCATTTTGTTTTCTAGTATTCATAGTTGATTTTGTATATAGAATGATAATTGTTTCTGTAAGGTTTCAAGAAAATATTTGGATTTTGTAGTATTTCACTATTTTGAGCAAGTGATTTTTGTTGACCTATGCGGCTTTCAATCTTATCTTATTTTGATAATAACAAACATGTGATTTAATTACTAATAATTGGCTTGAGTTTGTAGTTATGAAGTTGGAAAAGAAATTGATACAACTCAAGAAATGAAGTTCTCAAGAATAGAGCATTATTGATAAACCTCGAATGATGAAGATGAATATGAAGAATCAAGATTTAAGACCAAGTCTAAATAGGTTAAAATTTATTTCCTAGTCTTGTACTTGATTTATTGCATTGCACAAAATATTTTCTTTGATATGACTCAAAAATCTTTCAAATGATTTTTCAAACAAATCTTCAAAGAATTAGCTAAACTTTAAATCCATTGATTGTTTGAAAATAAATATCTTTTCAAATCTAGCCTAAATATTCTCAAAAGTATATTTTCTTAAAGTTAAAAAAATGTTTTGATAAAATGAAGTTTTAAAAAAATGACCAAATTAGTTCAAAGAAACCAAATACCTTTTGTTTCTGACTGATTTTGGTCGACCAAGCTGGTTCGACCAAAATGAAGGCCAAAAATGGCAGTTGGAGCTAAACTGGCATTCAGGACTCTAACAGCTAGTTTTTTGGTCGACCAAAAATATTTCTGATCGACCAAAATTCTGGCAGCAAGATACCAACGGTCGAAAACGGCTAGTTTTTGAAGATGCCTTTAAATAGAGCCAAGTTTGATGACTTAAACAGATAGAATACGAACCTATATTGATACCCAATCAGTTTCTAAGTGCAAAAGCTCTCTTTTATTCAACTATAACTTTCAAATCTATTTGAGCTATTCCTAGAGCATTATTTGTGCATTGTTCTCAAATCACCTAAGCTTATATTGTATTATTTCTTTAATAGGTGATTCTTTGAGTGAGTGTTCACTTGTATTTTCTTAAAAATATTATTGAGAGGTGAGGTTGACACTGGAGTCATAAACAACCCGGTATAAGTGAGGTTGATACCGGATTCTAAACAATCCATGGTTAGGCGTAATAAAGCCGGATTCAAGACTATTGTAAAGGCGTGGGTATGCCTAAGAAGAAATCTCTCTGAATTATACAAGAGGTCAGTCAAGCCCATAATTTTGATCCGATAGTGGAAAGTTCTAAGCAAGTTGCAGAGAGCCAAGGACATAGGCAAACCGTCGTGTTTGTCGGACCTCGTAAAAATAGTGTTTGCATCTCTCTATCCCTATCTCTTTAATATATTTACTTTGGTATTGTGCTTATTTGTTTGCTATTTTTACTTATCTTATTTATTATTTACTCAATCATATTACTTTAATAAAAAAGTTTGAAAAAATCTTAAAAACCCAATTCACCCCACTCTTGGGTTAGCTATTCTTGGGACAATAATTTTGGCTATTTTAGTTCAATGAATGAATGAATATAGGTAATGTGCTGTTTAAATTTAATTTAGAACTAAACATGAGTTGAGTTTGCTCATCAATATTGGAAATTTATGTAATATCTTATTGTCATAAACTTGATTATGTTTCTTTTGTTGTTATTGTTTATATTCTATATATGTGTGGTGAATAATGCTCTTGTCACAAAGGAAATCACAAAGGGTTTTTATAAACCAGTTTGATTTCCATATATCAAAATATCATGTAGCTATCTAAATCATAAGATCATAAAAAAAAGTCAAATCACAGGAAACCACAAGAGTTTTCTAGAAACTAATTTGGTTTTCTTTTTACATAATATCTTGTAGCTAAGTAAATAATAGGAAACTATAAGGGTTTCTTAGAAACCAGTTTAGTTTCCTCTTTGCATAATGCTTTGTTGCTAAGTTAAGCCTTTTCTTTTGTTGTTATTGTTTATTTTTTTATTTTTTTATGTATATTGATGAATAGTGCTTTTGCCATATTATGATTCAACTACTATCCTTCAAAACTGCTAGTTACCCTAATGACTTTAAATTTATCATTATCCTTAAGTCCCTTTTCGTCAATGACCTGATTTAGCTTTAAGATTTGAGGGCTTTATATATGCTATTATCACAAATACCATTGTATTTGTTTTATCTCTTTTTTGTGTTTGATTTGTGTTTTATGATGTATTACTGGTTGATCACATCAGTTACTTCATTCCGTCTTCTTGTTATTTTTTCTTATGCAATAATTAGGAATTCTTCCTATTAATTTTCAGTTTTTAATTTGCATTAACATATGTTACATTGTTAAGTTATTAAAATTTTCCCCATTACATTATATTTTTCTTATATTTGCGGATCTATGTTCCAAAGTTTTTTTTTTAGGATTAGGAATATATGATTAAACCAGAATATACGATTGGTGGTAAGCCTATGTTCTTTCATTTTGTTACTGCAATAGATAATATTAGGAAGGTTATGAAGGTCAGTGGTGATTATGTTTCTTCTATATTTGAGAACACATATTTTGGTTATTTTCTTAATCAGCACAAACTAGTAGGCCCAGGTCAATTAATCCATCATTTTCTTTTACTAGAGGTTAAGCAACCAAATCCAGAGAAGATGTGATTTAAGATAGGTGGAATTCTTTTAAGGTTTGGCATTCAAGAATTTGCTATTGCTAGTGGTCTTTTATGTGATAGTGATATGGACAAGACTCCTTTTGAGACCAAATGAGTTAAGTTGTTCGAAAAATATTTTAAGAAATATCCTAGGTTTGATAAGATAACTATGGAAGATGCTTTTGTGAATGTAACATTTGAACCAACTAAGATCTTGTCAATATTGCATGTCTTTATTTGATTGAAAATTATCTATTCGGTAATCTTAAAAAAAATTGGATTTCCAAGGTTAATATGAAAATTTGCGATCAGGTCAATACGAGTAGTTTCTATATGGCAAAGACTTATTTAGGGATACATTAAAGTATATGAAGTCTAGATTGAATTTATCGAAGGACCAGAAAACTTCTGGTATTGTTGAGGACAAACCCCTAGATTTGAAAGAGAAGGGAAAGAAGAAGGTGGAATCTAGTAAAGAGAAAAAATCGAAGAAAGTGAAAACTGAGAATGATAAAGATTTTTACAAGTTGATTGGGTTTCCTTTGATCTTTCAGATATGAGCTTATCATTGTTTTGATAAATTGGTTGGTACTATTTACGATAAGGTTGCTTCAAAGATTCCTCGTATTCTGAACTATTTTTGCAATATTACTCCTTATTATAAAGAGTCTGAGAAGACTATTTTTGAAGTTGATGAGGTAAATATTTATTTAATTTTTTTTTATATTTTATGTTTGTTGTTGTTTTTCTAACATAATTTTCTTTCCTTTTTGATTTCAAATTTCAATTCATAATTTAATTCTTACTATAGAGGAAATCTTTAAGTATAGACTTTATGAGCTTACTAAAAGACTACAACAACCTATTTTGGAGAACTTGGGAAATATTGCTGTAGCTCATGATGATGATGATTTTATAAATAATCCTTCGAAAGTTCCAGCTTCTCCAAAAGTTTCAGGCCCTTCATAGTTCCATTGCAAAACGTTCCTTTTACATCGAAAGCTAGTTAAGCTAAGGCTAGTGCTAGTATCTTGTAGTTGAGTAAGAAAATGGATCAGATGAAGAATGAGATTTTTCTTAGGTAGGATTTGATTAAACAGAGTATTGGTTTTGGTTTGATGAAGAAGGATTTTGATGCTATGTTTGCTGTTGTTCTGACTATGTTGGCCAAATTTTAAGAGAAGTTAAGTGTTGATGTTGTTTCTTCTCTTGTTGGTCCAATTAATGAGGTACTTAAATTTTTATTCCTTGTTCTGTTGATTTTTTTCTGTTAATCTTTGGTAATTTCTTAGAAACTTTGGAAGTTTCTTAGAGATATTGGGAGTTTCTTGAAAACCTTGGAAGTTTCTTGGAAACCCTACGTGTAGGAAACATTTTAGTTTCTAGGAAATTTTGTTGATTTCTGGAAAGCTGAAAGCTGACCAATAACCATTTTGATTTCCTAGAATCTATTAACTAGAAACCATTTTATTTTCTTATGTCTTACTATTGCATTATTTTTTTTTGGTCAAGTTATTGGCCACTCCAAATGCCGTTGAAGATGATGATATGGGAATAACGCTATCTTTTTAACTATTTTTTGTTTTAATTTTTTTTTATTTTGTTAATATTTTTACTTTTTTGTTTTAAATTTTCTTTTAAATTTATTATTATTTTTTTAGGCTAATATTCCTTGTTCTATTAATGAAAAAATCATTGAGAATGTGGCATTTTTTTTGTAGGCTTTTGTTGTTTCTTTTTGGTTATTAATAAAATTTCTACAGATTTATTTTATTTCTTATATATTTACAAGGTAATGACAATGTAATTGGAAATATTTCAATGGATGATACACTTAAAAAGGAAGAAAATAAGGAAGCAATACCTTAGGTGGATGAAGTTGATAAGAATTCTAAAGTCAGTGATAAGGACAAGGTTAAAATTGATAATTTTGTAACTATTTTAGTTTCTTTTTGATTTTTTCCTTTTTTTTTAATATTTCAACTTAACCTTTTTTTTTTTTTTTATCAGATTGATATTTTTGATGTTGATATTATTGCGGATGATGTCATTACTATTGGTTTTATTCCTGATGGTGATTATGTTAATGTTTTTCTAGCGGTTGAGGTATGCTGATTTCTTTTCATGGTTTCTTTTGGATTTGATTTCTTTTTCTTTTTTTTTTAATATTGTGTTTTTTCTTTATTATTTTTAGGGTGTTGATTTTGTTAATAAATATAAGGATATTGTTAAAGGTAGTAAGGAGGAGGGGAAGAATGCTGAAGAAAATAAAAAAGAAGAGAAGGAAGATAAAAAGGATGGCAATGATGACAAAAATGAGGAGAAGCATGAGGAAATGATAAAGATGTTCTGGATAAAGAAGGTTTAAGGTAGTATATTAACTAGTAACCACTGTGATTTCCTGAAAACCATTTAATAGAAACCAAGTTGCTATTTGTGTTTTTGATATCTTTTATTTTTTTTTTCAGGTAATTGATGATTTTGCCAATGATGGCAAGAAAGATAAGATTGATGGCAGTGACAACATTATGAATAAGGTATCAAATTTTTGTTGTGATTCAGAAACCTAAATATATTAACCAGTAACCACTATGGTTTTCTGGAAACAATTAACTAGAAACTAAGTTGTTCTTGTGTTTTTGAGTGACTATTTTTATTTTATTTTATTTTTCTCAGGGTATTGACAATTCTGACATAGATGGCGATGATGATAAGGTATCAATATGCCTTTTTGTTTTTCTAGTTAGTATTTAATTTTTTTATTGAGTTACTGTACTCAGAATCTGTCTTTGATATATTCATAGAAACCAATTAATATGATGGTTATGGTTTCTAATTGTTAGTTTTATAATTAGTAACCATCATGTTTTCCTAGAAACCATGCTAGTTTCTAGAAATGACGATGTTTGACTAGTTACTACTTTAGTTTCTTAGAAACAATAAATGAAAACCAAGATGTTCTTCTGTTTCAGGCTATTGACAATTCATCTAAGGATGGCAAGGAAGAAAAGATTGATAGTTGTGATTCTATTACTGATAAGGTATCAATATGTATTTATTTCTGGTTAATGTTACAGAATTATTGTAATTGTAATTAGTATATGTGGTATCATTTTATTTAGTTCTATTCATTTTTATTTTCTATAAGAATGAGTTCATGATTAAATATTTTTAGGATGAGGAATTTTTTGACAATTTGGATGAATATGCTTTTAATGCATGCATTATTAATACTATTAAGAAATATTTAAAGAGTTAGAATCTTCTTTCAAGACTCCAGTTTTATTAAAAGGAGAAACTAAACCTAGTGCTCAATTGAGATTGTTGTTTATCAATGAGTTTGGTTCTTCAGTCAATTCTGCTCAGATTGGTTCTTCAGCTACTTTTGTTCAGGTTGAATCTTCTACCAAGCTTGTTGAAAAGCAGAAGGAGAAGATCATGTTAAGAAAAATGAAGGGTTTATCTACATTTCTTATGAAATTTATGAAACTTTCTAATACTGTTTGGCGGGATGAGTCTGTTGATTTTGTAGACAAAGATCTTAATTTTAGAAATAAGTAAGTAAAACAATATCTTTTATAGATATATAAATAAATATTTTATATTATCTTATTTATGTTTTAATTGTGTTGTTTTTATTACTTTATTTAGGATAATATTCTATTCAAAAAAAGCCAACACACTTGAGAAACCATTTGATTTTATTATAGACAAAGTCATTTTAAAGATGTGGTTTTATGATCTGAGTTATGTAAACAAATTTCTTAGTTGCTTTGTAAGTAATTTTTTTCTTTATTCTTATTTAAAAATTTTATTGTTTTTCCTTTTAATTTATATACTGATATTATGGAAATTATTTTATTTACAGATGTTTGGTTTTCTTTGTATAAATATGTTTATTTCTAGAAATCAATAATTTTTACTAGGTACCATTTTGGTTACTAATAGTAAATCAAGGTAAACCATATTGGTTTCTTATTATTTCCAGGAAACCAATAGGAGATAAATAGAAATCATATTAGTTTTCAAGAAATCATAGTAGTTTTCTATAATTTTCTTGGTACCAATAGGAAACCAATGCAAACTATATTAGTTAACAAGAAATCAATTTTTTTTAATAACTATTTTGTTGTCCTGGAAACTATGTTGTTTTCTTAGTATGCAATTTTTTTTTTTGTTTTAACTAGCATGGTCTTTCTACTTTTTTTTTTTTTTTCTAGCACATGACTGTTTGTTTCAACTACTTGCGTAAGAAAGTAAAGTACAATATGGACATTAAGTTAAGGGTAACTACTACAGATACTCAATTTGACCAATGTTTAAAGTTTTTATATCAAAGTTTTTCTAGGAAAAAATCCAATCCTTCTATTTTCAGCATAGAAGATATTATTGTTGAGTATATTTTCGGCTATTATATGCATTATAATATCCTTTAGAATGATGTTGACCATATTTTGATGTGGGTGCGTGTGATTATATAGAACATTAGATTCTTGTTCATTTTGATATTCACTGTAGGTGTCTTAATATATTTAATTCTTTATGGGGTTAAACTCAATGATGATAAAGTTTTGAAGACTGTTAAACACTTTTTGATTTTGTTGCCTTATTTTTTGGACTTGGTTAGTTTCTTCTCTGCTCAGAAAGATTTTAATCTTTTCTCTGAATTTTATGCAAACAAAAAGCCCACTAACCCTTTTAAAGTTTACATGACGGAAGGACTCCATAAGCAACAACTTAAGTACTTATTTTCCCTTTTCTTTTTTTTTTCCCTAATTTTCATTTCTTTAATTTTTTTCAGTGCTCTTGTTTCTTATGTTCGTCTTTTGTTTTCTTTGTACATGGTGATTGTTGTGTTTTTATCATTGCTTTTGCTGAGTACTTTATTCATGGTATGTTTGATGACTTAAAGAAGAATTTTCAAGTTCAAAATTATCGAAACAAGATGTCAATGGAATTTTATATGCATTGGAGGAAGAAGCAGACTGAGGGTTACAAGTCTAAACTTGATTTCAAAGGACATCTTTCCAAGAAGATGAAGAATGCGAAGAGATGACAATTTATTGTTTAGACTTGTAATGTTAATTCTAGTTCCTTTTTATATTATGGTTATGGTTGATGTAACTTCTTCTTTTTTTTTTTTTTTTTAAAAAAGAATTTATCAGCATGGATCTTGTAGTACTTTTATCATTTTAATGTGTCTTTAGTAAAATATCAAGTTTCTAGATTGGACAGAAACCTTATTTGATTTTGGTTTTCCACTTTCACTTTATTTTGGTTTCCAACTCATATAACCAAAAATAAAGCAAGAAAATTCGGAATATTTGTATTAGAAACCATAAACTAAAAAGTTAAAAGGAAGAAACCGGTTTGGTATCCATTTTGAAATCGGAGATTTAACTAGTAAGCAATATACTAAGTATAAACCAGAAACTATGAATCAATTTTTGTATAAGCGAGAAATCTGTTTGGTTTCCAACTTTTATAAAAAGGTATAAAGCAAGGAAATCTTTAATATGTTTGCTAAAAACCATAATAAAAATTTAAAGTGAGAAACTTATTTGGTTTATGTCTTATTTAATTTAGAACGACATCATAGTAAGAAACTTGAACCTGTTTAATTTAGAACTAGACATGAGTTGAGTTTGCTTATCAATGTTGGAAATTTATGTAATGTCTTATTATCATAAACTTAATCATGTTTCTTTTGTTATTATTGTTTATTTTCTATGTACTTGTGGTGAATAGTGCTCTTGCTATAAAGGAAACCACAAAAGTTTTTTAGAATGTAGCTTGGCTTCTATATATCAAAATGCCCTATAGCTAATTAAATAACAGGAAACCTTTAGCTAGAAACCATAATAGAAATTCAAAGTGAGAAACTTATTTGGTTTATACCTTAATTAATTTAGAATGACATCATAGTGAGAAACTTGAACCTGTTTAATTTAAAACTAAACATGAGTTAAATTTGCTTATCAATATTGAAAATTTATGTAATATCTTATTGCCATAAACTTGATCATGTTTCTTTTGTTTCTATTGTTTATTTTCCATGTACATGTAGTGAATAGTGCTCTTGTTACAAAAGAAAATACAAAAGTTTTTTAGAAAGTAATTTGGTTTCTACATATTAGAATGCCTTGTAGCTAACTAAATAATAGGAAACCATAAGGATTTCCTAGAATTCAATTTAGTTTTCTTTTTGCAGAATCCCTTGTAGCTATGTAAATAATAGGATACCCTTATGGTTTCCTAGAAATTAGTTTGTTTTCTATTTGCATAACGCCATGTAGCTAACTAAATTACATAAAAAACTATTGCGGTTTTTTAGAAACTAATTTGGTTTCTTCTTTGCAGAATGCCCCGTAGCTATCTAAATCACAGGAAATCATAAACGAAATTTAAAGTGAGAAACTAGTTTGGTTTCTATTTTAAATCTTAGATATTAATCACCAACCAATATATTCAAGTAAAAATCTAAAACCCTTGTGGTTATTAGAATTTTCCAATAGTAAGAAATCAATAAGATTTCAGAAGTAATCATAAATTCTAAAAATAGGTTTCTATGAGTAAATGAAATGGTTTCTAAATCTATTTATATTCATAAACTCTAGTAGTCTCTTAACTGTAATCTTCAATTGAGCAAAATATCTAATTTTTCTTTGATTGTTTTGCTTCCGAAACTGGTGGATTTCTACTTGTTATTCTATTGTGTTCTTACTCTTTGCACCTTTTACACCTTATTTTTGCTTTAGATTCACCAGTAGATAGAATTCTTTTTCTTCGTTGGTCATCCTAGTTTGCACTTTCTTTTTGGTACTTTAAGTTTTATTTTTGAAATGGAATTTGGTATGCCTATTCTTTTGGGTTTCCAATTAGATACACAGTTCTTTTATATATTGCTAGCATTATCTCCTTCTTATAGTATTTTGAGTAGTAATCATAACTACTTAAATGCCTTTTTGTAAATACTGCAATTACATGATTGCATGGTAGCTCATCCATTTGGAACCAACTGAACAAGTTTTTTTTCCTTTAAATTCACTTCAAATGATTTGTCCCTTCAATAACTTTGAAAATTATTTCACTTGTTTGCTGAATTTGAAAATTTAATGACATAAAAATTAATCAAATCCATAATTAATTTTAGGAAACCATTTTGGTTTCCAGTTCTACTTTCTGGTTTCTATTTTATAGTTTCTTTTCTTTCTTTTTAAGTATAGAAATAGTTTTATACATACCTTCATTCTTGTTGATTCAACATAGTTTTGGGTCAGCATCTTTAGTTTGGTTGCGAGTTGTGTTCTTTGTGCAAGTGCCTTACTCTTGTGTTTCCAAGCCCAATTTTGAGTCAAGTTCTCAAGCATTCAACTAATGGAGCAACTGGTAGATGCGATGCAGCATTGTTGGCTATATTTATGGGCTCTGCTATATTGGAAGTCATGAACATGTATCTTCTGTTTGTAGAATATACCTTAGCCTATTTAGAGAAACCAATTTCTTGTAAATAAGGTCAGATCCCTCTCTAAATATGGTATAGTTTTTCCATGTTATGCTTAAATTCCATCATTGTACAAGCTCTAGTTACAGCAAGAAAGCTTCTTTGATTTCTATTGAATAGATCTTGAAATTAGTCTTCAGATTATTTAGAAGGTGATATACGCATGCTTCGTGTGTTGCACTTGGGAAAACAATTGGGACGGCTTTCAAATACTTTCATTGCAGTCTGAAACGATGCATCATTCATCACGTTCTCCAAAAGATGCCTTTAGTTTCCTAAAAAACCATTCCTAATAGTTATTATTTTCAGAATCACCTATCCCATATGCAAGTGGGAATATATTCTTATTGGCTTCTTTTGTACATGCTTTTAGTAGGCATCTTCTGTATTCAGTTTTCATAATATGCCCATCCTTGTACTGAAGCTCCTAGTGCCATAAATATATATTTGGATAAACAATTTTGGTCCAAGTTTATTGTAGCCACTGCTCCTAGGTTCCTTTGCATCAATATGTATAGATAATTAGGTAATTCTACATAAGACTTATTTGGTTTTCCTCTGACCATTTGCATAGCCTTTTCTCTTTATCTTCATGGTTTTTTTTTTTTGAAATCTAAGGACACATTATAATTATTCATCATATCCCTAACAATATCATTATATGTATATATGGTTTTTATGCTTAAGAATTTGGCTTTGACTCACTCACCAACTAATGAACTACTTGCTTGCCAATATTCTCCCTATATTAAGTTTAATGAGCAAGTGTGTACTAGGTAATATTTTTTGACTATGTACATATTAGTTCTAATACTCCTTGAAGCTCTGAAATACCACTTGCATTTACGAATAATAACAAGGCAGGTCGGAGATAATTTTTCAATTATTAGCACAGTTATTATGTTAATACAGTTTCCGCACCATATCCACATATTAGTGGCACGGTTATTCCCTACCACAGTCATTTTCTCTACTTAAGCAGTTTTCTCCTCCATGTTCAGATCAGATAATCATAGATACCTGTAACTATGGGTTATATTACGATCTCTACTTGCATTCCAGATCCCAGTGTAGTTACATATACTCCTTTTTGCAATATTTGTATATCCTAAATTGGAAGTGGTTTATTATTGTATAATGTTTCAAAGCATTCGTCAGCACTTCCTTGTCTTGTATATTTGCCCCTTCTTAACCTCTAAGATTTTTGGGTTTGAGATTACTCTTGTATTCATTATTTTCTGTACTTTCTCTATTTCTTCGTCTTTATCTTCTAGTAATTCTTCTGCAAATTTATTCCCTAGCTCCACAAAATCCGGTAACATATTCACATTCATATATTCACTTAACTATATTGAAGAAGTACTTGAATTTGCCATCATTTCTTTTAGTGAATTATCTGTAATTGCTAAATCACTTGCTACTATAATGCATAATGGAAAACTTGTTGAGTTTCCATCGTTTTTCTTGAATTGTAAATAGAACTCTATTGTGCCATCATTGTGTATTTTCATAGCTGGTTTTCCCTTGCTAACTTGGTACTCAATAGCTGAATTATTTACTGTGAGATTCAAATTTAGCTCTTTTAACAACAGCTGCAGTAGGTTTTGAAAGCAACAGTTTGTTGAAATAAGTATTCATATCATCTTGAAATCGACGTAATCATTGTTCTGATTCCATTTTCCACTTGTTGAAACAAGTATTCATATCATCTTGAAATCGACGTAATCATTGTTCTGATTCCATTTTCCACTATGTTGTACAAAAACTGTTGTAAGATTCATTTTGCTCATCAACAACCAGAAATTAGAAATCAATTAGCAAATTAAATCTAAAATCATCTAATTGGAAACTCTTGTATTCATTAGTTTCCTTTTTTGTAGAATACCTTATAGCTAACTAATTCACATAAAACTACAGGGTTTTCTGGAAACCATTTTACTTTCCTCTATACAAAATGCCTTGTAACTAACTAAATCATAAGAAACTACAAGGGTTTTCTGAAAACCAGTTTGATTTCCTTTTTGAAGCATTCTTTGTAGCTAAGTTGATCATCGAAAACTACAAGGGTTTCCTGGAAACCAATTCGGTTTCTTTTTCATAGAATGCCCTGTAACTAACTAAATCACTGAAAACTACACATGTTTTCTTTTTTGCAGAATGCTCTGTAACTAAGTTAATCATCAGAAACCACAAGGCTTAAAAGTCACTATCCAAAAACATACAGTCATAGCCAAGTTTTGACACTCAAAAACATGGAAACTCTTATCTCAATTTTGACATCAAACAAATTTGAAATTATTAGCCAATTTTGACATTAAGAAGCCCAAAAACCAATAAGCATTTCCCAAATTGAAAGCAATCTAATAAAATTAGCCATCATCCAATTGTTATTACCCTAAAATACTAGTAAACCAATCCCTAGTTTTAACACTGCATAAATTAGAAACTAAGCCACCTATTAACATTTAACCCCAAAATACTAGTAAACCAATCCCTAGTTTTAACACCGCATAAATTGGAAACTAAGCCATATACTCACCATTAACCCCAATAAGTCTCTAGTTTTAACGCCACGTAATTTAGATATTAGTCTCCAAGTTTGAAAGTAAAAAAATAAAAAAAAAATCTAGAAACTAGTTATTAGAAAATAAATTAGCTACTAGTTTCCATTCAACAATTCTTTTACAAGAAACCAGTAACTTATATGGATTTTTATATTTCAACACTAATAAATTAAGAAACCAATTGTTATTTTGGACAACAAGTATCTTAAAAATCAGTTCAATGCTTAATTTAACACCAAAAAATAGAGAAACCAATATCTAAGTTAATACTGAGCTATTTTTTAACCACTACTCAATTGTAACACCAGAAATTAAGAAACTAGTCCCTAATTATAATACCTAATATCCTAGAAAATCCAATCAAATTCCCGATTCATATAAACTTGAAATTAGTCAAAAGTTAGAAACAAAACAACTTAGAAACCTATAATTAGAAACCAATTAATCTACAGAGTCATATTTTGGGGGGGAAAAAAAAAAGGTTGCAGGAAAACTCTAGGTCATTTGGTTTCCTAAAATTTTATCCAAAAAAACAAGAAACTAGCTCCCATTTTTGATAGCAAATATATTAAAAATTATTCCATTTTCCAAGTTCGACACCAAAAAAGCCCAGAATTTGGCTCTCAAGTTGTAGTTTGATTCTAATTTTTATAGAAGTGTTGTCTAGCAAGAAACCACTTGCTCAATTCGTTTCCTGAAAAAATGAATGAAATTTGCTAAAAGAAGCTATTACCTAATTCACTAAAACAAAATTACAGAAACTATAACTAGATTTTAAGATCAAAAGCAAAAGAATCTGAAGCAAATTTTGACACCAAATATATAAGATACAAATTTCGATATCAAGAACCTTATAAATATTTTCAAATTTTCAACAAGGAACCCAAACCATTCTTATTTTTTTTTTGATTTCCAACCATGAACACATTCTATTTTCAGATTTTGATTCCAAGAACTCAAAAATCAAAATTATATAAAACATGAATCAAATTAGAAATCAAATTCAACATCAAGATACTTTACATTGCACTTGAGTCAAAGGAAACCAAGCTGAATCATTTATGATTTTAGGTTTGAATGTTTGATTTAATCGTTCATGATCGGCTTTGTTATCACGATTTTTTCATCGTTTGCGGCTGCTCCCTTTCGCCTCTCTTCTTTTTACTTTACTGGTTTCCATTTTTTTCGTTTTAGCTTTTTTCATATACGTGTACCTGATACGATATATGTTATCTATTTAATAAATGTGTCACATATCATATTATAATTTGTTTGATACAATTACTCTAATTTAATACGATTATGTACTAATCAATTCAATTTTACATGTGTAAATATATTTAGAATTAATCAAAATCACATTTAAAATATTGAAATATCAATAAATGAGTCTTATTGACATAATATAGAAATGACATATTTAATTGAACGGGTTACACAGGTTTTTTTTTTGTTAAGCAGATTAACCCGAATCCTATACGTTTATTATACTTGTTATAGTATTAACTGAAAATTGATACGAAAATTTAATCGGTCATCTAAGCCCGTTTATTTTGCGTTGTTTTCAAATAGTATCGTCGTGTCGTGTAAAAAATTGCCGACTCTAATTAAACCTAAAAAATTCATCCTAGAAAATAGGAAAAAAATGAGTTTCTAATACTTCTACCTATAAAAACAAAAATGAATTGCAAAAATATGGCGGATTAGATTTTTTTTTTCCTCCGATTCCCGTACCACTTTTTTTTATAAAAAAATACCACTTTTTAAAAAAATTAAAAAAATATCAATTTTAAAATAGTTACTAGTGCTCAAAAATTGGATAGTAGTTATAAATACTTTTAGTTACTAGTTAACGATATTCGAAAACTAATTACGGGTTATTATTTTAGAAAATGATATTTTTCTAAAATTTTTTTGAAAGTTGTATTTTTTAAAAAAATTACGGTACCAGTTCAAGAAAAGACTTAGCTCACCGAATATTTTTAATTTTTTTTTTATAAAAACGTCGTATAAGGCCTAATTATCATTAAAAAAAGTTAGTTCGACCCAAATTACTCCTACGTATCCGGATCCAAATCCCATAAACCATAGACGAGAATGTATTATATAATATATATATATATATATATATCTATGTAAGGACACAGGTGTGTATCTCTTTTTATTGCACTTGGTTTTAATAAATATCCATTTTCTCTTTTTAATAGCAAAATTGTAGAGTATATATTCTTATATTTGGTATATCTATTTATATATCAGTTTTAATTTATGTATTAGGTATATTAATTTTGTTACTGATTTTGTCATATTTTATACTTATATAAATGATATACCAGTTATTTTGTTACACACGTGAAAACTTAAAATGAGCTCAATTTCATGGATATTTACTTAAAATGCGCTTAATCAGTCATTTTATGTTGTATTGCCAATTTATAAAACTTTGAGGTCTCAGACTCTGGGCCATTAATCAAGATTTATTAATCCAAGATATTACATTTTTTGAAGTGCGTATTCTTTTTCTCTCGCAAAGAAGGACTACAATGTTTTTAAAATTAGGTCATGTACTAAACGTCGTTCGAAATTAACCATTCCTTTTGTGTGGCACACGATCATAATATTACTAGATCACCTTGTGTGAAAAAGTCTGTATATATAGCGTTACAACAATTTATAAAAGATATATGCCGATAGGAAAAAATAGACTACAGAAAACTTTTCTTGCCGTTCTGATGGCAGTCCTTATATCCTGTTGTTATAGAAACATATTCTCTAACTGCATATGTGTCTTCTTCGTAAAAAGAGGTCCAATCCAAAAATGCTTACAATAGACTTCGTAGAACAGGTACTAATTATAATTTATTAATTTTCATAAACCTGATGTAAGCTGGTTAATTTTATATGCTATTGGACAAATTCATACATGATACAATATGTTTTTCCGACTTAAAAAATAAGCTGAGATTTAATGCGAATAATACGTAATAACAGATAAGACTAGCTAGTTCAACAGGGTTCTTTTGTTAATTTATATTCATGTATACGTATACCTTAGAAAAAGTGTGTACTAGTCTAAAAATAAATGCCATGCTGGCCGGGTCAGTAAGCGAATTCGCACCCATTATACAAAATTGATGAATACAGAATACTAGCTAAAAGTAAAACTGATATGATAAACAATTTCTCACAGTAATTTATATGCAATAAGGACAACCCCATCTTTTTCAAATGATGAGAAAGACTATAAAGTTGCAAAACCTCATCCTTATCCATTGAGTATCATGTTTAATTAAAAATTCGTAACAAGTGTCACTTTACGCCATGCACCACCCATTCTACTAACTTATAATTAAGGGGGGAAAAAAAGTAAAAAAAGAAAATGAAAGTCACTTTCTTGACTAAGTATAGCTTGCCGAACATGAAGTTCTTCAGTCATGTGAGAGATGGAGTAGAAGAAAAGTTTCGAAAGGGCATCCTTCTCTCTCTCTCTCTCTCTGATATTGATCTTGAATATAACGTGTTGATCATGATCAAAGTCCATGATGATTCGTCAATGGAAAGCACAAGAGCGATGATCATATGAGCCAGGTAGATCAACATCATATATTGATATAGAACTCCTAGAATCTGGCCATGGAGCTAGAGTGCTTACAATTAGTAAGAACCATGAGCTGAAGATCACGGCAGACCTTGACTAGAGATTTCTGCAGGTATATGTTCTCTCATGACTCTATAGTACTCAAACTGCATAGACGTGTATATATACGTGTATATATATATATATATATATATATATATATATATATTGGCAACCATATATATATATATATCTATGTTATGTGTTTGTATGTAACGATATGTACAGAAGGGATATGTATATAGGGTATTCTTATTATGTGAAATAACTTTAGAGGAGGTATTTATATGGAGTATTCTTATTATGTGAAATAACTAAGAGCACTAGAGCAGTAACTTTATATCATACGTAGTTATAAACAAAAAAGAAGCTTTTCTTAGTAATTAAATTTCATTGATAATTAATGATGTATATGAGTATGCTTTAATTTGTTCGACAAGAAAGTGCTCCGAGTAAGTGTTAATTATAATCACTCTTTTAATATTTGTGTGTTCTAATAGACGATTATATTTACTGTCTTAACATTTAGAATTAAAATAATTAGATATAACTATTTCATGTTTTACGAATATATTATACTACAAATATATTTTGATGAGATTGGAAGCCAATAAGAATTGGAAAGGAAATCAAAGGAACAAGAAACAAGAACCAATCAAATATTGAATTTAAATAAATATGCGAAGGAAATATATGGAGCCCGTTTGATTCACCTATTTGAATTGATGTATTTAATTAAAAATTGTGGAATGAGTTATAATTAAAATGAGAGATATTTGAAGTGAAATAAAGTGAAATAGAGACATTAGAATGGATTATTCAAAAATACTTCTAATACTCCATTCTGATTCCAAGACACCAAAAATTCATTTAAATAGTTGACGTGACTAATAGATTATTTGAAAGAAAAAACTAAATTATTGAAACAAATACTCATTTTAATAAATTTTTTATTTGAATATATAGAATGAGTGAAACAAACGGGCCATGGTCATTATTAAAATATGTATAAGATGCAAAATTTTAGTTAATTGGAGAATTGAAATAAGAGAATTAAATTACTAGAAACCTCTTACCTTTAAATCCTTATATTAAACTGGATTATGAATAAGTGACTTAAGAGCTGGATTGAGAGTTCAGAGTTATTATGCTCCTTTAGATTGAATTTATTAGGGAAGTAAAGAAGTACCGAATCACACTGATTTCCCTTTTCTGACATAATTTGATTGTTACCAAAAATTAGTTCTCAATTCGGTTAAATACAGTTTTTTTTTTTCGGTAACACACATATAGAGAAAAAAGGAAAAATCACCTTATTGTGTCTTTTTTCTTAATCTTGACAACATGCCATGCATTGGTGACATTTTACTACTAGGAGTGGTGAATTCACCTACCATATACCTTATTGATGGAGCCACTTTGGGCAAATGCCACCTCAAATTTTTAAAATTTCAAATTTTATCCTAATTTTTTTCCCAAAATATTATGTTATATTCCTTATTTGCATTCTCTAAATTTAGATAATTTTAAATTTCACCCTCATATTTTATGAAAAATTCAATAATACACCTCATGTGCCCCAATTAAATTTTTACATTTTCAAAATTTACTTAAATTATTTTTAAAGACTCAAGTCGTCCCACACTTTTAATGATAATTCTTCTTTGGACTTCATTTTTTTTTTAAAAAATCTTTTTAATTCTATGTTGATCTATGTTTGACTATATATGTTTAAAAATTACATTTTTAGATTGTCATGAATTATATTACGCATTACTCAGTTACAAGTACACTTAAAAAAAAAATTGAAGAAAACAAATCATAGTGAGCAAAAAGGAGGGAAGAAAATTAAATTCACCTCAAAGAATTTTCTTAAAATATGGCCCTAAAAAAAAATTCCACTTCGCCGATGAGTCTATAGTAATTGTTTACTTATAAGTACTACACTGATCACCTATATTATAATCGTTTACGGGTCTGTAAAGAGTACTTAGTATTAAGCACTAATACTCTTGATTATTTATTGACTTAATTAAGAGTGCTACACAAAAAGAAGTTGATGGAACGAAATATACCAAATAATAAGTCATGCGATGCATCACTTTCTGCGACCATCTTTGATCTTTAGCAACTGCTACTTTTTTCAGGTCCAACACTAGTAAGTAATTAACCAGATATACTGGTATGATAAATTTGTGGTTGACAACCTGTGTTTGTAGTGGTTATTTTTGGGTGTTGGTCACTGCCAATGTCGTGAATGTCTAGGTTCATCCATGCATCGTGTCAAACTAGGTTGGAACAAAATAATATCATGTTAAATTTAAGTTGACCCGAAGTTGAAAACTTTGAACTCACAAGGTACAGAGTGTGTGCGCCTTTCCTCGTGCCTATATGCTGGTTCTATATTGAGTCAATGCAATATTTTTTTTCTTTTTGAAAATTTCTCAATGCAATATTGAGCTCAATGTGCTCGTTTTTCTTTTTCTGGAGTAATGTTTCGAGATAGTTTTTCTTTTTCTGGAATAATGTTACGAGATATAAGCACCATAATGTATTTATTGTTATTGAATGATTTTAATTAATAAATTAGATCTTATTTAAATTATAATTATAATAAATTAAATTAGTGATATATTAATACATCATATCTGAATGTGATGCTAAACACTATTAATACTTATAGTATTATTCTTTTTTCTGTCATCCTTTTATCATGTGAGTTAATGACTTTTTTTTTTTTTTAAAGATACTTCTTTTTTATCATGCCAAGTATCTTCGTTCCCATTTGATGTTGGTCATAATTTTGCACCACTCATTTAACATCTTTACAATATTGATGATATTAACTAACGCTCTTTTAACTCTATAGTTAAACTAATCATTCAAACAAACAATTTACAAGTAACGTTCTGATTATGACGAAAAGACACCGAGGTGCTTAGCAATATTTAAAAGTTAAAACCATATTAAAAATTATGCTATGCACATTCATTATCGTTCACTACGATTTCCGCACAAATTAATGGTTAAGACATTTTTATTTAGTGGCCATAAATTTTTTGTTAAAAGAGTTACATTCATTTATTTATTTATTTTTAAAAAAATCGTTGGAGAGTCGGCAAAAGCCGAGTTTTAAGCAAATTAAAATCCCTGAGACTGTCTGTTCTGTTGCCGCCTGCTTTCCCAGTAAATAATCAGCACGTGTAAACTCCTTTAACGGTAGCCATTGCCACGTAACTTCCCGCCACTGCAGCTTTCTGATCATCTGATCTGACGGTTCACGTCACACTTGCCGTTCTCGATCAACGGCCCTGATTCTCTTTCGCTGTCAGGGAGATCTTACATTACAATTTACATACGCGGCGGTGTAGTGTACGACGAAAACGTTACGATATGGTTGAGTCGTACGTCGCCGTTTTAACGTATTTGTTTGACTTTGGTCAAATCCTGGTCAAGCATGAATTGGATTGGATTGACGCTATTTAAGAAGAAAGGCTATTTAAAGAAACCTTCTCATTGTTTGGGAATCGGGAGAGAGAGAAAGAGGAGAGAGAGAGAGTCTGATGATGGAAGATGGTTCATCGTAACCGTTGATTGCTCTGCATCTCCAAATCAGACCGTTCATCTATGAGACTTTCTCCTCCTCCCTACGCCCAACGGCTCTGATCGTCTCTTCTGCTCCTTCTTTCTCGTCTCTGGTCTCCGCTCAAGTGAATTTCATCAATCGGTAAATTTCATTGGAAACCTTGTGTTCGTACTTTCTTGATCTGTGGAAGCCTCTTCTTTGTATATATATATATATGTACTGGCTAAAATTTGAAGATTTGAATCTTTTGAAGGTTTGAATCTTTTGAAGGTTTGAATCAATCAAATCGATATATATATCTCCTGCAAAATTTGAAGATTTGAATCTAACTTTCTCCTTTTTGTGTTTTTTGAAAAATTTTCTGGAGGATTAATATCTTGAAATAAACAATTAAAGGTTGCTCAAATAATAGACATTTCTCTGGTTTCAATATTATTGTTATTATCTTAAGTTTTATGTGTGTGTATATATATGTTACTTAATGACAGCTTTTACTCCTTAATGTGGCAGATGTTGGCTCCATTGAATCATGCAACATAAGGTTTGAGCAGTTTGGATCAATGTGATCCGTTTTAGGTAATTCAGCAATGCTAGTAGGTTAGTTGATGACTGGTTTGGACTCTTTTTGTCTCTCTCATTCAATTGGTGTCAACCGGCACCTGCTTGAGAGAGAGATCATCTCTGTCCCAAAATTGGAACTTGTAACGGGTTTTCCCACTTTATGTGTGCTAAGTTGGATATGCCTGTTCGAACAAATATGGCTGTTGCGGTTCTTAATCGGGTTCGCAATGGCGAGTGCAGCAATGGAAGCGCAAGTGGGAATCTCGCTCGGAGGAGACGGGTGTTTGTGCAGACTGAGACTGGTTGTGTTCTGGGAATGGAGCTGGAGAAGGGTGACAATGCACACACTTTAAAGAGGAGATTGCAGGTTGCCCTCAATATACCGACCCTTGAGAGCTCTTTGACCTTTGGGGATCTTGTGTTGAACAATGATCTTAGTGCCGTTAGAAATGATTCGCCGTTACTTCTCACTAGGAATGTCATGCATAGAAGCTCATCGTCGCCTTGTCTTTCTCCTACTGGGAACAATCCCCATCAGCAGAGGGATAGGAGTGAGCTGATTGAGATATTATCGGGTAATCGCTTTCTTGGAAGCAATGAATTGGTGAAAGACATTGTAATGGCTATCAAGAATGGTGTTGATCCTATCCCTGCACAAGGTGGACTTGGCGGTGCATACTTTTTTAGGAATAGTAGAGGTGAGACTGTAGCCATTGTTAAGCCAACAGATGAGGAACCCTTTGCGCCAAACAACCCTAAAGGTTTTGTCGGAAAAGCTCTTGGGCAGCCCGGCCTGAAGCGTTCTGTTCGAGTTGGGGAAACAGGGTTTAGGGAAGTGGCTGCCTACCTTTTGGATTATGATCACTTTGCCAATGTACCTCCAACTGTTCTTGTAAAGGTTACACACTCAGTGTTCAATATAAATGATGTAGTAGTCAGTGGAAATAATCTGCAGAATAAAAAGAAGGTTAGCAAGATAGCCTCTCTTCAGCAGTTCATTCCTCATGATTTTGATGCGGGTGACTATGGAAACTCAAGTTTTCCTGTATCGTCGGTTCATAGGATAGGGATTTTAGATATTAGGATCTTTAACACTGACAGGCATGCAGGTAACCTTTTGGTCAGGCTGCTGGATGGTAATGGAAGGTTTGATAAGGTGGAGCTCATTCCAATTGATCATGGCCTTTGCTTGCCAGAGAACTTGGACGATCCTTATTTTGAATGGATCCATTGGCCTCAGGCATCAATTCCTTTCTCCGAGGAGGAGCTTGAGTACATAAACAAGCTTGATCCTGTTCGCGACTCTGAAATGCTACAGATGGAGCTGCCCATGATTCGGGAGGCATGTCTACGGGTTCTAGTCCTTTGCACATTGTTTCTCAAGGAAGCAGCTGCTTTTGGACTGTGTCTTGCTGAGATTGGTGGGATGATGAGTAGAGAGTTTCGGGGCCAGGAGGACCAGCCAAGTGAGCTTGAGGTTGTTTGCCTCGAGGCTATGAGGAACATAGAGGATTGGAACTCATCAAGCTCTGAGGCTGACAGAGTAGATGAAGAGTTTCTCTTTGACATAGACAGCGAGGACGCAGCAGGGAGCAACCTTGCCCCAGTGAACTCAAAAAACTTCTCGAACCAAGACTCATTTCAGTACAAGTCGAAAGTGCCAAACGGTCAGTTCTTGCTCTCTAAGCTGGATGAGGATTTTGAAGATGATGAAGAAGCTGTTGTGGATGAGAGGCCGGACAAGGCTGAAGGATTCCCAGATTTGCCAAGATGGGATAATGGTAGAATTGGTACCTTATCTGGTCTTAGAACGAGTGCTAATGAGCAGCTACCCACCACAAGGAGCTTTGTGAGTCTTTCTAATATGAGTAAGGAAGAGTGGATAGTTTTTCTTGATAAGCTCAAGGAGCTTCTTTACCCTGTCTTTACCGATAGAAGATCTGCTACTATTGAGCATAGACAGAAACTGAGGCTTGGAACCTCATGCCGGTTTTGACATAGTTGACTCCCTTTGATGTAGTAATACATGGAGAAGGGGATATTTTTAGTTCGTAGAAGTTGGTGTGTTCTTAGGCCCTAGTAATGCAGTGTTGAAACAAAATAAATGCCCTGTTTAGGAAATAAATGCCCTAGTGTAAGATATTTTTGGATGTGCCGAGTGAAGGAACTAGGGGACTACATTTTCTTTCACACTTGGTTTCTCTTATAGGGTTTTCAGTGTTAGTGAAAAAGTATTCGTGAAGGGCTTGGACTGGGAGAAATAGATAGAAACGGGAAAGAAGGATGTATAATTTTTGTACATTGTGTGGTGACTTGTTTCTTTTCCTTTTCAAATAAATTGTATCATCTTGTATGGTATTGTGTTGGTATACAAGAATTAATAATACATTTAAAAAAAAAAAAAAGAACCACACCATCTATAACTAGAAAACAATAGGCAAGTAATAAAAGACTCCACGACCGATGGCATTCTGCACACTTAAAAAGTTAGTCTTTTTGTTTCTTCACACTCCATCTCTACAACTTCTATAGCTTTTAGCTTCATTTTCACTTTAAATTACAATTGAGGTCCAAGTGAAAACAAAATACACAGCGAACCCTCTTTTATTCATGGCTCTAAATGCAGGTTAGAACGAGATGAATGATTGTTACATGAGCTTCTTGTCCTCCAAAAAGAGTTGTTACCATCAGATGGGGAATTTTATTTACACATTCCAACCTTGCTTCTTCCTTTCTCTAGTGGAGCAGTTAACCGCCTCCAAAGTGAAACCCTTGTATAACCTCAACTTAATGCTGTGCAATCTACTTTCTCCAACATAATGGAATTAACAACATTCTTCACAAAACTGTAAAAGCAATCCTGGCAGGACTCGGGCATAATATTGGTCTTAGTCTCAGAAAGATCAGTGTGGGAGCAAACAAAGCTTGGGAAAGAATAGATGCCGTACTTTTTGTTGTGCTCTAAACCACAGGCAGCCAAAATGGTATGTGTTGCAAGCCTTGCAATTTCCTTGAATGTGGTAACTCCTGCAGTAGCAGCAATTGTTGAGGCAATTAGTTTAGAATCTAGAAGAGTTTCAACTGCTAATCTGTTTAAACAGAGACCATAGATAGAGGTAAGTGAAGAAAAAACATGTAAATTTATTTGTAGAAACAGATTTTGAGAGGAAGATGATTCCTAAGCAAATAAGAATTTACGAAAACATGTAAATTTATTTGTAGAAACGGATTTTGAGAGGAAGATGATTCCTAAGCAAATAAGAATTTACGAAAACATGTAAATTTATTTGTAGAAACGGATTTTGAGAGGAAGATGATTCCTAAGCAAATAAGAATTTACGATAATGTCGATAACTTAAAAGGAAAAGATTTATAATTTTTGAAAAAAAAGAACAAAAACAAATGAGAATCAGAATCTACTAAAGTAAAGAATAAGTGCAAAGAGGCTATTGAAAACTTTTCCGGTGATGCTAATGGTAAAGAGCTCCAACATCCTTTGATGCTTGAAGAGGACCATTAAATGTAACATCAGACAACATAAAAAATGTTAAAACCAAATTCACCTCAAAACTTACAGGTTCTAGCATTAGCTGAAAACAGTATGCATTTCTACTAAAGTTCAGCATAATGATCTTATACGTACCTAATTGTTGGCCTCTGCTTAGACGCTTCAAATTGAGCTTGACAAGAGACTGGATCTCATTTTTCGCATCATCATGCTTTCCAACCTTACTCTCCACACTGCCCTTTTTCAATCTGGTATCACCCTTAGGTACATCTACCTTGGAAGAACATGCACTTAGCTCAGATTTGTCATCAAAAGAATCAAATGTTCCTTGCCTCACTCGAAAAGCAGAGAAAGAACCATTTTGCTCAATAGCAATGTTTGGTGAAGCTCGATTTACATTTTTCTGTAATGATATTGACCTATTTTCTTTACACGTATTACCTCCAGTACTTGTAAAGATATTCCTAGACAATGAAAGACTAGAAATACATCCTGCGGCCTCCTTACTAAGAACCCTACACTGCTTTTCCCTTTCCAACTCGGGAGATCGATATTTTACCTTTTCCTTTCCAAAAGAATATGGTTTGAAGGGCTTCTCCACAACAGTTCTTTCTGCACTCCTAATTCCTAATTGTTGACTTTGTACTAAATTATTTAAATTTACATTTGGAATTTCTTTTGATGCAATTGCTTTGCGAAGAGGCGGCTTGGATGACTGTAGAGTGCTAGTCTTTCCACGACCGCATTGTTTTGATTTCGCAATATCCATCATTTTCCACGCCTTATCAATATCATGAGATCCAATACCAACTTGATTTTTCAACTGTTCACAACTTCTGGAAGATGAAGATTCCACTTGACTTGACCTGTCATGCAAAACTGCATAATCTTCATGCTTCTTCTGACTGTAGCAACGAGGTTTAAATGAACCGGGAGAGAAGCTCAACAAACCTCTTTGCAACGCATTCCAATTTTCTCGTATTGCTCGTATGCGACTGTGCACATTGCGACAGCGGTTCAATGTTCTTGCACCTGATTCAGTTAATTTACTGGCAACAGCAGGACCAGCAGGTTCGCACGTGGATCTTGCTCCCCCTGGGGTGACAGCAGGGAATGGCAATTTGTTCGAATCTGAAGAAACTCTTGAAGGAGACCTCTCAACCACCCGGCTACATGATTCTTGTATGATATCCAAAAGGGTCGAATTTTGATTGTCATCTTCAGCATTTGTTTCAGTATTGGCATGTTCAGCGTTAGAAATGGTACAGTCATGGCAAAACCAATCACCTTCAGGTACAGTGTAACCAAGTCCAACACAGAATGTATGAGCACCCGAATCACAAAGATCACAAAGAAGCAGAAGATTTTCATCTGTTGTCTCATGGCACACGGTACACAAGACCTCAGCATAAGGATCAAATGAACCATCTGTGTCCCCATAATGAATGAAGGCCTGAATAATAACATTAATGTTTAGAGAAATGAAGTAAATTTCAATATCAAACAAACAAGCATAATTACAATAAAAATATTACTTTCAGGTTCGGGTTTATAAAATTAACGAAAATTTTGTCTTGGAATTTCTGCTACAGGATGACATTTCTACTATTTTTATTATTTGCACAAACTAGAAGTGAATAATGTAATTTAGTCAGACGCGAAGGGAATATTCTATACTCTCCATAGTCCATTATAGTGAACAAATTGACTATAACTGCCATTATATACATATTATATTCTTTTCTTTTCTTTTTAACTGCCATTATAGAGGGAATATATTACTCAAAGCAAAAAATTTTAGGTTACAATGTAAACACAAGTATTACAATTTCAAACTCTTCAAATAACGAGATGAAAAATGAATCATAAATCTAACAAGAACAAAATATGTGGGTTAACACGATTCTCCAAGAGAAACAGATAGCAAAGATCAATAAGTTGCAGCTTTCAATACCTATTTTTGGCTGTGTTCTTAACAGACTAAACTCCTTAAGACCAACGTCAATTGAAATTCATGCCGGTAGGAGAAGAAAAAATATGTCTACTAACAAATCTAAATTAGAGAAAAAATCTCCAGTTTAAGAACAGGTAAGTGAACTTACAATTCACCCAAAAAATGTTACTACGTCTAAATCTAGATATGAGATTATTAAAATTGAAAAAAAAAGAAAAATAAAAGGAAAAAAAATATGGTAGAGGAGGAGGAAGTAGAGTAGAAGGAAGAAGGTGGGGAGAGGAGGCGGAAAGGGAGAAAAAAGAGGCTCCCACCCTGGCCTCCATGAGAAACAGCGCTGGCTTTGGCTTTGGTTGCGAGGAAGCACCGTACAAACGAGAGGGAGTCAGACAGCTGACTGGAGGAGAGGCTCTTGCTAATATTTTCGGAGCAGGTGAGAGCGTTTTTTCAGTATTATACATTTTCTGTTCAATATTTTATAGTTAGATTTTCCAAATTAACTTCAAGAAACTACACGCTCCCACGCGACATCAAAAAGCTAGATTTTTATTTTTTATTTTTTACTTTTATTTTTTGGTAAGTATTAAGCTGTTTAAGTCTATAATTTGAGGTCATTCCAAAACTCTAACGTAAGTTTTCAAAAGCGTTCATATATGATATACTAGATCTTGTGTAATCAAACTAGTGGAACAAAATTCACAACTATAATGTGTAACCTTAAAGGTTTTGAAATGAAATTAAACACGTACCACAAAATTAAATTCACACAGAAATTCTAAAATTTCTTTTTAGCAAAAAAGAAAGGGTCAGACCTGGTCTCGAAGAGGGAGCTTAATGAGGCGCTCGCGAGGGAAAGCACCGTGTTTATGGGGTCTTCGGATGGTGGTGAACCTCCGCCTGCAGATGGGGCAACGTGACTCGGTCTTGGCCCACTCCATAATGCACAAGAAGCAGAAATAGTGGTCGCAGCAATCGATTTCGCCTCTAATCGCTTTCCCATCTTCAGAGAAGCAAATCGCACACCTCCCATCCACTGAGTTCTCCCCCTGATTTTCGTCTTCGGATATGGATTTGAGGCGCTTGTTTGGGGAGGTGGAGGAGCCCGAGTCGGCTGAGTCACCCGCCATCGGCGCCGAGCCGTCTCGCTCTATCAGTGCGTGCGCCTGTTTGGTGGATTCGGACCGGAGGGATAACAAACAAGTACGAGACACGAAGACAACTCTAGTTTTTTCGTACCAATATAAAAAATAAATAAATAAATAAATAAGTATTACAGATTTTGGATCGGGCTTGTCAAGGGCCCATGACAGCCTAGCCCTTTAGGTCCCGGATAGGGAAATTGATATAAATAATAGTAATTTTGATTAAAATGATTTTTTAGGAGTGCCTAAGTGCTTTGAAAAATAATTTTTTTAATAGTATTTTAGTATTTGTTGATCTTATATGATGAAAGGTCACACAATTTGTTATTATTAATTACTCTTGTAAAATTTATAATTTTATATTCATAAATTATGTGATGAGACGTCACATGATTTGTGATATTACTGTAAATATCAATTTGAAAAAGGTTATTAAAAAAATTATTTTGTGTCAAATTAGTATCATCCAATTTAATTTCAGAAGATATGCAAATCCGAGGAGAAAAGGACATGGATAAGACTGACTTAGACTAAAATGACTTTTTGTATATTTTTTTTAAATGATATTTTTAAGAGTATTAAACACTTCTTGAACATGAAAAAATCTAAAATAATAGCTTTTTAATGGTCAAGAAATTCTTGAAATTCTTAAAAATGTTATTTTTA
Organism: Parasponia andersonii; assembly: GCA_002914805.1. Lineage (NCBI taxonomy): Eukaryota > Viridiplantae > Streptophyta > Magnoliopsida > Rosales > Cannabaceae > Trema > Trema andersonii. Next base: position 140,424 of record JXTB01000311.1, on the reverse strand, counting down.
GAAAAATGACAAAATAGTCATTTTGACTCAAATTAGTCCCATCCACGTCATTTTTTCATTTTAAATTTTGTCTGTGAACACATTTTGCAGGGCTTTTAGTTTTTACCAAATTAATCATATTGTTGTTTTAGATCTCTAAAAACCAAGCAACCTAAAACATAAATTTCAACCAAAGACAAATCTTAACTATAATAATAATAATTAAGCACATTCCTAAAACATAAATTTGAGCCCATGAACTAACTTCATCTTACACCATGAACAATGCATTCATGTTGAAAAGGTGTGTCCCTATTAAATTTAGCACACACTTTTTGAGTGTTTGCTCCAATACATGCATATTAAAAATAATGCCATTTTGTATTTAAAAATGTTATTTTCATTTACAATTTCTTTTACTTGCCTGCTTTTCATGTTTTTCGGTCACTTATGATTATTCTATTTTTTTTTTTTTTTTTATGAAATAGGTCAGTAGCAAAATAACGAAGGATCTATAATGTATAGATTTTTTGTTTGGATAATGATATTTAATGAAAACAATCTAAAAATATATACATGTATTAAACTTGGCCATATTGTAAAATGTATATACATTTTAAATTTATAATGACATGCTATAATAGTAGTATTGTAAATTCTAAGACATGTTATAATAGTAGTATAGCGCAAGTTAAAACTTAGCATGTGTTACTATTTGTATCAATTTAAAGAATATGCTAAAAAAATATATTATCTATAGCATATACCATTGGATATACTTTTTTTTGGACAAAATACCAAAATTTAGCGTCATCATGAGTTATAACATACTCATTGGAGATTGTGTATTATTCTTTGTATCACGTGTGTTGTTCTTTGTTATTTATAGCATGTGTTACTTTTTGTATCTATATAAATAATATGCTAAAAGTATGTTATCTATAGCATATACCATTGGAGAGATTTTTTTGGACAAAATACTAAAATTTAGCATTATCATGAATTATAACATACCCATTGGAGAGATTGTTCTTATATAAATAACTATTCTCGTACCACCTTATTACACCTTATTATTATTATTGTTGTTATTGTTCCATACGAATTAAATCTCATTTTCTCAAAGTCTTTTAGTGTTAAAGGTACCTGAATTCTTTAAATGGTGACCATTTAATACCCGAGCTAAATAAGCATCTAAAGAAGTACGCAAATCATGTTTGGTACACTGTACAAGGATTCTGTATTGTATCAGTTAGACACAATATTATATTTGGTTGTGTTTTTATATGATAATATTTAATATGATATTAAAATTTAATATAATATAGGGAGTATTATCTAATATAGAAAAAAAGATTTGTATTATACTATATTATAACATTAAGTCTCATCATCTTCTCCATCCTTAATTTCTATCTCACTACTTTCTCTTTCTCTATTTTCTATCTCATCCCTTTCTCTCTCTTTCCTTTATCTGACATCACTTTATTATTTTTGAAAGTGGTATTTTCCAAATACTTTTAAATGTTTTTTTTCAAAATTGAAATTAGAAAATAGTATTTTTGAAACTTTTGAAAAGTGGTTTTTTATAAGTTGTATTTTTCAAAATGGTAATTTTCTATATTGACTTTTAAAAGTGGTATTTTTCATAAATTAATTTTTAATGCAACATCTTAATACAATGTATGTTACGACCTAAAATCCTAGGCAGTGACTTTTTAGTAATTTTGAGTGTAAATTAATATAAATAAGGAATTTTACAAAATTCGGAGAAAACTCAGTACTTGGATATTTCATTTTAGTCCTTGACTCATTAGAAATTCTATAAAAAAGGAACACATCTTTAGTTTAATTTATTAAGAGAGATAGGCCAATTAAAATTTGATAAAACATAGTTATTTTGTATAAAAACTTGATTTGATAAAAACTTAATAAAGTTCGTAAATCTTGAGTCGGCAAGTCCAAAAATTGACTTACAGAATTAATCAAAATTTCCAAGCACTTAAAACGTTAAAAATATGCTCCTTGGGAACTACAGGGTCCTATATATATATATATATACCAAATTCTCAAATAGTAGTAAATACATCCTCATATATTCACTTGGTAGACTCAAAGAACGTGGCTAAATAATTAGACATAGAGAAAGAGTGAGATAAAGAAAAGTACCAACCCAAGGAGGAATAAGACCACGAGCCTAAGCCAAGCGACTTGCCAGGCCATCGAGACAACTGACACGAATGAGTGATCACCTGAGAGGGGGAAAGAGAGAAGGGGTGAGCTTGAAAGCTCAGTAGGAAAGCTGTTACCTCAATTAAAACCTTTTTAGTGATGGAAAGCCCCTGCATGGTTAGTTTAATCCAAAATAACTTTGCAAAACCATATGTACATATATTCAAAGAAATATCCAAAAACTAACAGTCCATATGCACATACATATATATAGAGGTATAAAAAACATAATATCCCAAAACTAATTAGTCCACAAATACATGACATAAATCCACCTATACCCATGAGTTCATTACCTCTCATCAATGGAAACCAGGGTGTTGATATTATGTGTGCCATACAGCCTGCCTGACACCTAGTTAATAACTGGAAGGGATACCCGTGTGTCGCCTACCAAACCTGGAGGGGCAACCGCATTACCTACGTCTGCCAAATGGGGAGGTAATCAAAAGAAATACCCCGTGCGGGTTCACGGACTCTCACCATCAGTGGGGCCGCAGCACCACACTGTAAAAACCCCGTGATGCTAACTTGGGACTCATGTGTGATCCTATGACATGTGTACTCTGAACTGATGTGTAAAAGTAACCATGCAGTAAATTAAGTTCAAAT